>OZ012696.1:34499531-34605177 GCA_963942565.1 Maea johnstoni
AACCAGTTGCCGCATGCCTACGGGCACATCTCGTCATACTTACCTGTCGTCACTCAATGAGGCGAAGTACGGCGTGTTCCCAGCAACTTTCTCAAGTCACACGTACCACCATTGATGGGAGTAAGGACGTTAGCGATGATGATGCGGTTTACGGTAGAGACATTAATGATAGAGATATGTACTATAGTATTGTATATATGTTAAGTGAGGAAGTTAACAGTACTCTCTTAGATCATATGTGTATAAATTTCACTATATACTGTACCGAGTGCGGTATTTTTAAGAAACTTAGAGTGTTCACTATCCTATCCATGAGAGGTATTATGCATAATTGGTCTATCAACCCCCTAATAGCACTACATTCAATCGAAGAATTAAGAGAACTCAAAACAAACTCAGGATAGGATGTTGGAATGCACGCGGTTTCAATGCATCAGTACCTTTCATTAGAGAGATGTTAAAGAATACTGATATTTTTATGATAAATGAGCATTGGCTCCACTTTAATAGATTACATCTCCTAGGCGAAATTGATGATAATTTTTACTGGCATGCCAGATCCAGTAAGCTCTCTTCTGAAGAGAACTATTAAACGTGGGCAAGGTGGCGTAGCCATATTATGGCATAAGAATTTGAGTGGAATTTCAGTTGTTGAAACTTTGAACCATGACCGTTTTTGCGCAGTTCGAATGGAGAACCAGAATGGGTCTGTCTTTATATTTATCTCTGTATACTTACCTGCATGTGGGTCCAAAGAAAGTATGGCGGTCATAATTGACGAGCTATCTGGTTTTCTTGATGATTTAGATGACGGGTGCATCCCCATCATTGCAGGTGACTTCAATGGGGACTTGGGTGCTCTAGGGGGTCCCCGTGGCAGAGGTCAACCAAACCACCACGGTAAACTATTGCTTAACTTAGTGAATGAATTTAATCTTAAGTCTATTCATCTGACCAATATAGCAGATGGGCCTGTTAAAACGTATCATGGACACAATGGGTCTTCCACTATTGACCACATCATGGTCCCTGAATTCTACGTTGATAGTATAAAAGAATGCCACGTTGGTAGAAATGATGTCCTAAATACGTCTGATCATCTGCCAATTGAAGCTACTTTAATGATCCCACTTATTCCCCGAAAAGTCCTTTTTGATAGAAAATCGAAAAGAGTTAGATGGGAGAAATTAAAAGACGAGGTACATGCACGGCGTTTTGAAAATACAATATCAACTGGCATTGGAGTCATTAGGGATAAGTTGGATGAAAATTTGCCCGATAAGCCGCAGTTAATTGACAATGTGTTTGGTGAAATTGTACTGCTTCTACATCAAGCTGCTGATAAGATACCTAAGTGCCAATATAAGAAAAACTTGAAACCCTATTGGTGCGAGGAGCTGAAGGCCTTAAAAAAGGATAAGATGTTTTGGTTTAACCAATGGAAGGCTCAAGGCAGAACCCTTAATGACGACGATTTTGTTAGATGCCAGATGAAATCTTCCAAAAAAGCATTTAGTAAACGCATTAGACAGATGAGTAAGGAATATCAAAATCAATTAATTACAGAAGCGTCTACTAAAGCAGAAATTAATAGAAATGACTTTTGGAAGTTAATGAAGAATATGAAAGGGAAAAACCAGGCAAGTTATAATGCAATAAAAAACAAGGATGGAAAAGTTGTATATGAACTCGATGAGGTACTTGAGGTGTGGTCTGAGCATTTTGATAAACTTAGTAGTCCTAGAGAGGATGAGCATTTTAACCCACTTATGCTTGAAAGAATTAACGCTTTTATTGAAACCTCAACCAAAATGAAAGATAAAAGCACGTTCTTAGACAATCCTTTTACTGAAGATGAGGTCAGAGAAGCTATTTGTAAACTGAACATGGGTAAAACCCCCGGGCATGATGGAATAACCTCCGAACATGTTAAACATGCAGGGCCCCCCCTCGTCAGTATGCTTTGTATTCTTTTTAATATGTGTATTGTTAGCGAGTATATTCCTTGTAATTTTCGGAAAGGTATACAAGTTCCCCTTTATAAAGGGAAGAATAGTTGCCCTCTTGACCCAGACAATTACAGGGGTATTACCCTTTTGTCAACTTTTAATAAGTTGTTTGAAGCTTTAGTGTGGGGAAGAATTTGTAAATGGTGGGTTGAAAGCCATGCTACTTCAGTGTTACAAGGAGCGGCCAGAAAGGGTTTTTCGTGTATCCACACTGCCCTCACGCTCCAAGAAACTATAGCTAGGGAGCGTGAGGTGGGTAAGAAGGTCTTCGTGGCATATTTTGATGTCTCGAAGGCCTTTGATTCTGTGTGGACAGACGGACTCTTCTTTCAGTTGTATAATATGGGCATTACAGGGAATTTATGGCGACTTTTATACAAATCATATGTTAATTTTAGTTGTTGTGTTCGTATTGGTGATAAAAACTCAGTTTGGTACTCCATGGACTGTGGAATTCATCAGGGAGGGTACCTCTCCCTGGTGAAGTATACAGCCTATATTGATTCCTTAATCCAATCTTTAGAACAATCTGACCTGTGTAGCAGTATTTTTAGAGTTAAGACCTCCCCTGTAGGATTCGCTGATGATTTAGCTGCCTGTGCTATCTCTAAGCGAAAAATGGACTGTATAATGCAAATTGTATACCAACACGGGTGTGATTGGAGATATATGTTTAACGCATCAAAGAGTGCAGTGCTCGTATATGGTGAAACTCTGAGAGAAAGACGCCTAGGAGTGGAAAATAGGATGTTTTCTCTAGGGGGTATTAGAGTGCATGAGCGTAATTACTACGATCATGTAGGTGTTAAGTCATGTGTTAATGGTGATGGGCATGTTAGAACTGAGGAAAAAATATCTAAGGCAAGAAAGGTGTTAAATATGAACGCTAATATTGGCATACGAAGAGGGGGTCTTAACCTAAAAACCTGTAATATTATATTTTGGACAATTGTGATTCCAACATTACTTTTTGGTTGTGAAGTATGGGTAATCAAGAGGAAGGATGTTGAACTTTTAAATGCTTTCCAGCGGTATGCAGCCAGAAGGCTGCAGAGATTTAAGTTTAACTCTTTTAATATCACAAGTTTCGCGTGTTTAGGCTGGATGAATATCATACAATTCATTAAAGCAAAGAAGATTATTTTTCTGAGAACCATATTAGTAATGAATGAAGATATGCCCATTAAGAAAATTTTGGTTGAGAGAATAAATAATTTTAATGCTGGAGATGTGAATGCTTATGATAGCCCCCTAACACAGATTCTTGAATACTGTAATGAGTTCAATTTAATTGATAGAATCAGAGTGATGGCAAGTGTCAATGGGGGTACCATGAGCAAAGCCTTATGGAAGAAAATTGTGTGGGATAAGGTATGGTTCCAAGAAAAACAACAATGGGATGAGTGGATGGTTAATAACACCAAATGTGACTTGATTAAATTAGTTGCCCCATCACCAATGTACTCAGTGTGGTGGATGATTGCTGATGCTTTTCAAGAATATATGAGGAAATGTGAAGTCATGGTGCGAATTCTCTGCCATACTAGTTTGTTAAAATGTGACGATGTCAGAATGATAAGGGCTACCTTCAGTGCCAAATCCTGTATTATGTGCGATAATATAGCTTACGAGGATATTAGACATATAATTATGCAGTGTTCTGCGCAATCAGATCTACGGCGTGAAATGTATAGAGAGATACATACTAATGTACCTGCCAGTGTCAATATGTGTAATTTTGGTGTACTGATGGGAAGTAGCATTGACGGATGGGACTGCAATGACATGCTACCCATCTGGCTAATATCCTGTACCTACATAGTGAGAATGTACTATAAAGTAATCCGATTCCGAAATAGACAAGTATAGTGGACACTCTAACTTCCTTAAGGAGAACTAATTTGAAAAGTATCTCCAATGATGTCCAGATTAATGGTGCTAAACCACCTTTCTAGCTATAATGTATAAGTGGCTATGTAATTTATTTTCTGTTCTGTTTTTGTTTTTTTTCTTTTTTCGTGGCGTCCTGGTCTGTGCACCAATTTATGAGGTTCTTTCTTAAACAGAACCTGACGCATAGTATGTATTAAAGTATGATTTGAAAGTACTACTGTACATTGGTTCTTTCTTAACAGAATCATAAGTATAGTATGTATTGAAGTACGGTGATATGAGAGTACTACTTTTGTAATATGAATATTACAGCAAATAAAAGTATTATTATTATATTATTATTATTAATATATATATATATATATATATATACATATATCATTATAAGTGCATATATTTAGTTTCACACGTACTCCTGGTAGTGGGTAAGGTTGGCATTATCTTTGATAGCTGCCTTCATAGTGGTTCCTGCCTCCCATTCCACCAGAGCAGCATTCCAGGCAGTGAGATGGCCTGCTGTTTAATGGCTTAGGGGTAATAAGAGTGTGAGGATCTTCCCCTGGACACGTGTCTGCACAGACATGTGGATGCCGGACACTCGTTGATGGACCAAATCGAACGGCTAGTCCATTGCCATAGAATATACACCATTTGAAGTATGTTGAACAAACGTTTCGGCCAGCTTATATGTGATATTTTGGTGTGCTACACATACATACGTGGTCTGTATGTATGTATGTATGTATGTATGTATGTATGTATGTATGTATGTATGTATGCATGCATGTATGTATGTATGTGTGTGTATGTATGTATGTATGTATGTATGTATGTATGTACGAATGTATGTATGTACGCATAAATGCTTGTATGTATGTACGCATACATTGGGTGTATGTATATGTTTGTAGGTATTCACGCTTTTATGTATGTATGTCTGTATGTATTTATGTATGTTTGTATGTATGTATGCATCTATGTATGTGTATGTACGTACGTATGCATGCATTTATGCTTGTATGTATGTATATATGTAAGTATGTATGTATGTTTGTATGTATGTATGTGTGTTTGTATGTATGTATGTATGTATGTAAGTATGTATGTATGTTTGTATGTATGTATGTATGTGTGTATGGGGCGCCGTTTGTAACATCCACTCTGTTGTTGACAAAAGCAACATGTATGCATGCATATGTGTATGGTGTGATTTAGGAAACAAATATCCGATCCCGATATTTGCGCAGGAGAATTGTTTGGTGGGTTCTGTTTAACACTTCTCTTTCAAATATTACCTCGAAAAGGCTCTGGTCAAAATGTTATCACAACAATATTCAGCTTTTTGACCTCTAAAGATATGGATGGCTTAGGCCAAGCTGTTGACAAGCTTTATCTCAGTTTCATTCCCCTTATGCCACAAGGTTCTGGGGGTTTTGCAATAAACTTTCTTTCCCACAGTTATAAATTTCAAACGCCACGATAGGCAGCTGTCAATATGGCCCTATTTTTTTTTCTTTTTTACGTCATGGCACGAGGGCTAGACGAGTTTTCATGACCCGCGTGAATATTGTTATTTTACGTGCGAAACATATGGGCCAATTGAAAAACTGTTTTAACCTTTCCGAGAAAAAGAAAAATAAAGCTTTTTTTTAAATTTCGCAACAACTGCTGTTGTTTTTATTTAACTCCATATAAGTGTATGAAAATAACATGAGTCTATTAACATTCTTTCATCTAGCACTATCTGTGTGTGCAATAAATCGAACAAGTTGGTAAGTTCTGATTAAATACCATTCCGGATTCTCTGGAACTTTTTCAGTACCATTAATCTTTACCTTATAGTCTTCCACACTCATTTGGTTAAATGTAACATAGAATACAGCTGATCCACACAAATATTCAACAAATTTACTTAAATATAGCCCCGCGTTGTTTTTTATTAAGGTTTTTACTTTGGTGATATGTCATCAGCCTTAGTTTTTAAAAAGAATGAATCTTTCTGTTTTGGAATGATTGTGTTACTCTGGGCAGCATTGAATTAGCGCATGTAAATTTTCGCGCACTGCTAATTTCTAAGCTGTTGGGGCAGCTAGTATTTCGCGCATTTCCCCAAGCAGATGAGAGTTAAATCACAGCGAGCCGCCGGTTTAGAATACCCTAGATCGCTCGGCTATTGTGGGACCCCCCTCCCATCTCATCTCCATTTCAGTAAGTTATAACTAACACCATTTCCCCCATCAGATGAGATCTAGATCACAGCAAGCCGTCGGTTTGCAATGCCCTAGATCACTCGACTATTGGGGAATGCCCCCTCTCCTCTCAGCGCCATTTCAGTAAGTCATAACTAACACCAACGAACTTGGATGTCCCGCAACTGTCCACGGGGGCACACGTAGTTGAATAACGGGACTATATATTCCCATTATTGTCCCGGAAAGAGAATACACTTATCTAATAGCTCAGCTGAGATGGTGCCAACGGAAGACGTCTTCCTTCCTCCAAGCCGCATTCCCTCTGTCAGAAGCAGTCATGCTTAATGCAGTCGACAGGCTGCTTCCGATTAGAATACGATACCTTCAGTTTGACACTCAGAACCTTAGCATGATAATTTAAACATTATGGTGTGCTAGACTTTTTAGGTAGCTAAGCGTCCAGTTTGTTTTATGTCTTGCCTAACTCATTTCGTAGTCAGCTCAGTTGACGAAGTTCGCTGCAATTTAGCTGCTACAAGAGAATTACAACAAATACTTCTAGTGAGGGATGTGATCCAAAACGCTTAGATGAAAAAAAGAATGGATATGTAGCGAAAGACCAATTACTATATATATGCGCTATAGTTAAGGGCTGGAAACGACACAGGTTTCTGATCTGGCATCAGGGTGAGGTCATGAGGGAACAAGGACCAATCAGGGCTCTCGTATCATTTACATTACATAGAACCCTGCGCGCCAGCATCATTTGAGCATGTGCAGAGTACGACTTTTAGGCTATTGGGCGGGCTATTGGTTCAGGTTGACCGACTGGTTTCATATCCACTTGTTTTTATTTATCTAAGCCAAAAGGAACACTTCAAATTCAACGCCAAGTTTGCACCACGTGATGTGGACTACCTTTATGGTGGTCCATTCCTTGATAACAATCAAAGACGAGAAAATACGAGATTCGGCGAGATATGACGAGAATATCCTAACATATTACTCAATACCATTTAACGAAGTGTATTGCATTGATGGACCCATTATATGAAGCAATAATTCGATCCACGTAGATCGCAGTATTATATTTGTTTATTTACTAAAACATTTATGCTCTTATATCTTACAAATATATAAAACGTCCTACATCTTATGATTCTCTTTCCAAAAGTATACATGTCCGTATTAATTACCCACTGGACACGGGAACAACATCTAGAACACGATGCTGATAGCACAAAGGTTTATTTCACTAGTTACTCCCATGTGTTAAGCAAAGCAGGTGACTAAGCTCCTAACAATTGCGGAGATACTGGAATTCTTCAAGCCACCAGCAGGCAAGGAGTGTTGAACGCGTGGTAGAATACCAGGGGACCTGGCACACACTAAACTATTTGTAAATTGCAACTAAATTAAAGAATCATTCGATAATCTGTATAGATCGTGTATTTATTGTTATTGTAATTCTACTCCACAACAATAAAGAAACATTCGTGATACTCCACTCACCCCATCATATAACATCTCCTTCACCCATAAAACTGAAGGATTTACTGTATCAAGTATAAACAGTCCTCAATTCATCTGCTACATGACAACCCCTAGTGAGGTTAAGCGTGATAAACACAATCACCCCACACCCCACACCCCCACACCTCCCCCACCATATAATGTTCTCATCAGCGACCAGCCCCCGGCATTACGTCAATCGGTTGCGCAATATGACAGACAAATATTCCAGTTCTGTGCAGATGAGGCTCAGAGCAGACGAACTTTGGTCAATTTTAGCATCGCAGATGGCGCGACGTACGGAACAGACATTACGATATCCAGAGATGCGATCGCTCTGTTTTTCTACTTGTCGTTTCCACTCGAATTGAGAGAGTTCGCAATTGAGAACATCAATCAAAAGACGGCACTGGGCCAGCATGCACGCCTCCGCCACCGGATGCACATGTTCGTCTGCTACGAGGAGATTTATGAGGATATTTCGGATATAAAAAATAATCAAGTGAAAATAGTAATGTTCCCAGCGGAGAGGAGACTTGGTGATTATTTATGGATTGATTAGAAATAATGAAAAATGAAAATCAGTCTTTTGATTGGATGTTTATGCAGTATGATTTTGGAATCGACAACTATAAAAGAAAAAGAATTTTGATCCGCTGAGAAGATATATAGGAATATTCTAAAGGTCTACATGCTATACATCAGAATAAAAGATACTTTACGCGGGAGTTAAAGACCCCTTGCGTATGTCATAACAATACGTTTCGTTCAGAGAGAGAGAGAGTTACAAAATTTAGTCATAAAGTATCCTGTACACCAGTATACACATATGACACCCCACAGGGATGTCATATCTGTTTTATTATACCGAACAAAATACAAAACACAAAAGGGGAAAAAATTACAAACACAAGAGACTTTGGATAAATACTCGTCGTCTCCCTTGTTGAACTAGTTTCATCTGTAGGTCACTCGGCAAACTCCGTGGGTGTTTGTGGGTATTCTTCGGGATAGCGGTAACTATTCAAATAGCCCATAGCAAAAGCTGTTAAGGACAACAGCCTTACGAGCCAAGGAGTGAGGAAAACATCACGATTAATCCATAATCCAGAATCTTCACGTGAGGTATCATAATGCAACTTAATTGACAATATTTAACCCCTTCTCCTCTTCTGTCAATGATCTACGAAACTTGCACAGGTTAAGTCTTTTCCAGCGTAACTGTAGAAAAGAGTATCTTGTCTCTCTTTTGATCCATCTTGTAACGCATTGCAGTATGAAATTCATCTTCTACCTCACCAGAGCCAATGCACTTTCTATATAATTGTCGTGAATAATATCATTACCTATGGAGACGTACTAGAGGCTGCGTCATTTATCAAAAGCAACTTGATTTGAAAAGACGAAATATTACGGCAAAGGACACAAATATTTACAAAAAACGAAGTGGGTTCAAATTGTCCATGAGGCATCATTAAAAAAAACATTTGAATGATTCATGCATTGTATAAAAATAAAACAGGACCTTGAGGAAATTTGCTAATTTGATTGCTATGGTTACACCAGGAACATATACTAGTAATTGTTCATGATCACACAATGTGTTTTGACCATTATACGGGCACTCATAACTGTATTTCGTGAAAAATCCAAAGAAAAATCAATCCGAAAGGCATTATTGCCCATCCAAACTTAACATTATTCACCCAAACTGATATCGATATCCAAAAAAAGATAGAAAAATGCGTAGCTAGGAATTCTAGCCAAAATTAATTTATGTAAATTCATATAATGACAGGGAAGCCAGAAAACGCTCATTGCTGTGTAACTATTACCCAAAGACAATCGCTTTATAGTAGGAAAAGACAAAGTTACAAATCAAAATGAGTGTAATGCTAATACGAAAATTCAAATGGGATACAATGGAACCTGTAAAAATGAACACCATCATTGGGTGAAAAGCGTCATTAGTTTTAGAAATGTTGTGGTGAGATACGTTTAATAGACGCTGCCATGTTGTCGTGTTGTGACCAATGATGGCTAAAATATCTGTCAATACCCCTATAGGTTTCCAATAGGAATAGTAAATATCAGTCAATATTTCACTCTTTAACCCATTAATGCTCAAAGCGGCCAAAAGCAGTCTGGCCATTTTGGGAAGATCTAGCAGCCTTAAGATTAATTTGGAGAATATCTCAAGTGGAAATGTGAATCAGGACATTGCCAACAACTCCCCTTCAAAATGTGTGTTGAATCATTGCCAATTTCAAAGTTATTGTCAAAATGATCAGAGATCCAGACGACAAGTGCTGGAGGAATTCTTAGGCATAAATGGGTTAAGTTGTGTCTTTTTTGTCAGACAATAATACAAGTTCCACTGTAACATAACGATAAATAAACTTAGTTTATTAGTAGATAATTAAAACCGCAAAAGTCTTTCCTATGAAAAGTACATCTAGAACAGACAGGTCTGTATGGTATATGGTATGGGGGATAGGACAAGTAAGCGTTAGTACGTTTTAGTTGTAGCATGCTACTTACTTGATTTTAATACCAGAAAACTATTGTCTTATCCTACCCTCTTGGACGCTCTTTGGAGATCACGATGGATATCCACAATGAGCAGACGACTTTTGCGATCAGATGCGATTAGGGAGAACCAAAAGAGCCGGATGTTATGCTACACGATGATACACAGCACAGTAGCACGACGCGGTGAAACTTGTTGAATTTCACCAGTGCGTTTTCACACTTAAAGACGAGGCAGCAAAGTTCGTCTGCCAGCGACGTCCCGCCTATTAATGTGTCCTCTCTTCTGCCGGGCGATAATTGTATCCCGAGATAAACCCAGCGTCTGCTGTCGAAGTACTTCTAATATCCCTGTTCCAAAAAGCAGCAGACGATTTCCGCCTTCGAATATCTCCAGATCCACGCAGCTGAGCAGACGATCACCGAAATCCGACTGATAATTTGCGGGATCCGCGTCGCCGTTAAGAAGTTCCTGCCAGCTTGCAACAGACAATCGGTCTGGTTTTACTACAGTACCAGGAGTTCTTGGAAAGTAGGCGAATCAAAAACGACAAGCGCTGTGTTGGTGAGTGCGGGTCATCTTTAAAGCACGAGATTCGTTATCGGTCGCCATGGAAACTGTATACTCCTCTGTACTCGCGCATGCGCGGAGAACAGTTTTCAACTTGGCACCTTTGGCATGAGAGACAGGTTTCGCGTTGGCCTGACGCTCGAGGATGTCAGAAATGTATGTTTAGTAAGTATAGGCCCATTTCATCTCAACCTGTGAAGGCGTGAGACGGAGACAACAACAATAACAACAACAACGACAACAACAACAACAACAATGACAACAACGACAACAAAAACTACAACAAAAAACTACACACAACTTCACAACAGCAACAACACCACGGTGAAACAAAAACGAAAATTACAGCATCAACAACAAAAATGACAATCACACACAACAACAACAACAAAAACTAAAACATGTATAGTATACGGTAATTAGAAGGGCGTCAGCAATGATTATGATAATATTCAGTTCATCCTGTGAAGCTGCACCGGGTCCTGCTGGTCAATGAAAGAGTTCTATAGGAAAAGAAATACAGGACACTGTTAGCCTCGCCATCTCTCCCTGCCTGGGCTCCTCCTGTCCCGACTGTTGACTGGGGATGCACCCCCTCCCTTCATTACCAGAAAGTGAATAAGATCAGTAACTCATCGAGGTCATTAATGAAAGGTCATTAACGACCTAAAATCAAAAGGGGTCAGTAATCATCCACCAAATAAATAAGAAAAATAGAAAAGGGTAAGATTTCTTACCCAGAAACTGATGAAAACGGTCAATAATCTAGCTTACTGGAATGACTACAACATGCAGAAAAGGTGTTTCCCATTACAATCCTTTCACCAGTTCGTGGAGTACATCACGTAGCGACTAGTCTTAGTTCACTTGCAACCTTGAGGCATGTCAGAAGGTCATCAATCACTTGGGTATTAACCTGTTGATTTACCATGTTTAATCCGTCTATAATTAAGTACAGGCTACTTGCGGTGTAGCCTAAATTGGCAGAAAAGGTGACGATAGTATTGACAATTGTAATAGGCAGTTTTCACGGAATTAAGCTATGTGTAGCACATACATAAAAGAATGAGAGATCTAGATACCAGGGAGAAACAGCAAGTGGTCAATTGCCATACAATCACACCAGGTTCAATATGCAGTGGGCCCATACGGGTACGCGTGTTGCCCAGCGCGACTAACACGTCTGCAGTGTAATCACTGATGCAATCGGGTCATCAAAGTTTGAACCTCGCACCTTCTCTGTCGCCTATTGGCTACAAGCAGCGAAACTAAATCGATCCCCTGTTGTGACTCATATCCAGGTCACGTGATTAGATATGCTGGCTGCGAATCCCCCTTTATGATGGTCTCAGGTCCATGTCCCAGTGAGGACCTCGGAAATCATTTGTCAGCGCGAATTCCAAGAGGTTGTTAACTGTCTTTATTTAGCTGGTTACTGTTGTCTGTGTAATAGAGAGATTGTGTAGAGTTCCATCACTGATGTCGTCCTATTCTTAGCCCCTGTTGTCGACCGTACAGCAAAGTGGTCACGATTGTGATGGAATGTCAAATTACCTTTTCAAGAGCCCGTAGGTGAACTCCCTGGTGGAGAAAATGGGAACTAAATTGTGATTGAAAGTACATGTGCCTTTTTGTTTATTTCCTTTAAAGATTTTCTTTATCACTAGGCAGCTACAGTGAGATCTTTTCAATTCTTATGTAAATGACCATCCCTTGAACCATCGACTTTGACCGGAAGAAACCAACACTTTTGAATTGAGTAAAAGTTGGGAAATTAAATGAGAAACATTATTTTTAATGTTATTTCTATAGTGTATTGCTAGTCCAAAGGGAATGAAGAGATGGGCTAGAAAATCACGGGATAACGAACTAGCGGATAAAATGTGAACTAAATTGAAATTGCCTTTCGCACTTTGCCGGACAGTAATGGAGATTGTATCTAGTTGCTTCGCCAATGTCTCCTTATTCATTGCCTCTACATGTACTGTCAGCCACTAAAATATATGAATATCATTGATCTGCGATCCACCATGGTGCCGATCTTTTTAATATGATTGATTTTCAAAATTGACTTTAAAGCAAAGGTTTAACTTATTTTATTTACGTTTAGTCCTAAAGTAACCTCCCATACGAGGGTTACCACCCCATGCTTATTTTGATATGAGGCTTACTCTGATATCTCATGGCCATATGTATTCCAGTAGAATCCCTCTATTGGCAGAGAGTGAAACTAAATTATAAAGTGGCAGAACAGCAAATCCAGATACCCAGCTTAACGAGGTAGAGATAGAGATGAGAAATCATATCTATGTTTAACCCTTTTACGGAATTGCAAAACCTCTCTAATAGCACACTCTATAGGCGTTAATCATAGTAGGGGTGGTGGGGGGGGGGGGGGGGGGCACTAGCTGCTGAGGTGATTACTGCTCACGTTACTCACGCCATTGCGTCACTCACACAATTTAATTCAATCATGTTAGTGGAGGTCAAAATGGAATTCACTATCTTTGTGACATCTATCTTACAAAGGCTACTTCTCTAAAAAGATCTGAAGGAAAAACGTTAAGAATTCAATATGCAACTCCTCATTCAAAACGTATTCAATCCATCCATAATTTCAAAGTTATTTTGTAAATAATCATTCAGACGACATTTGCAAAACGAGCTTCATAAGAAGTGAAGCGCTCTCTACGGGCGTTATGATGTGACGGCTGCTCACGCGTCACGTGACGTCACTGATGGGGTCGGCGTGTGAGATAATTACAATTATGCAACATACTGTAGATTGCATAGTGAATGAAATATGATACCATTTTACCAAATGGTAGATCAGGAAAACTAAATTTCATGTTGAGATCTTGATGTTGTTGATAAATAGTTTTTGTCCAATCCAACTAATAATGCTCATTATATACAATGCACGAGTAATAAAATAATTTAAACATTAGTATCAAATATTAAAAAGAAGTTGACATTCAAACTGATGGTAACAAAAAATTCCCCAACCCCTAACCACTGGGATGTCTAAACAATTTGTGTTATCTTAGATGAGCAACCACATGGATATCTTAATTCAAGGTGTTATCAATGAAAATCTTGCGCTCCTTATCTTGTTTCAAGTTTCCCCAATACAAACACTACCATGTTAACTTTCGCTCTTATGGGACCAATAACTCTCAATCAAATTCATTTCAATGTATTGCTCAACTACATAAAGCTATGTCGATGAACCTCATGTATGAATGGGTTAGCCCAGATGGGCCTGTAGCGCTCAAAGACATCCTTATGATTTTGTCAATAACTTCCGTGATTACAACATCTTTAATGAAAATATTTAAAGGAGAAATGCTGATCAGGATCCCGCCAACAACACTCTTTGAAATATTTTGTTAATTTATGCTTATATTCGAAGTTACTTCCAATAGTGTTCTAGGTCCAGACGACACTTGTCATGACGATTCTCGTGCATAGGTGCTTTAATGGCAATTGCACTCAGGCGCGTATGTCACGGTTCACGCCGTGTCACTAGTGGCTACTTCATAGTGCAATTGACAATGATTCAATTTGCAAACACAACCGAACCATCAGTAGCCAATCTGGGAGGAGATGTATTGAGTGATTACTAATCAATATTGATTAGTCTTAATTGGAGTTTGAGGTGTATTCGAGCGGTTTGTTTATCTTAGGGGTATAAATGCACGGGATGTCCAACTCTACATCACAACTGCGATTCACCAGCTCACATTACACATATCTGAGACTTCCGTACTGAGACAATACATACGTACCTCCGACTATAACCATAGTGTTGGGGTTTATATAGCGTATCAGAGAAGTTCCACTCAGTGCCAAGATATCGAGCTGCCAACATCACCATGGTTCTCTGTGGAATCACGTCGACAGACTTGGAGGTAAGTGTTTTTGATGCTTTAATAGGTTATAGTCTCCACCATGCTTTGTACCCTGGCCAATCATAAGACGTATGACTTGAGAGATTAGTAGTAGAATCGATTTATGCATATATACATATATATATATATATATATATATATATATATATATATATATATATATATATATATATATATATATATATATATATATATATATATATATATGTCGAGTGCAGACGGTTTGACAGCTGACATATCAATATAACATTTGCAGAAACATTTTCTATTACATGAAAAAATCCAAGTTTTTTACGCGGCTGACCACGTTTTCCCCAGATGTGAATGGTCACATACGGGTGAATTGAATTATTGCATGTTTTCTTATCCTGTTGGCTTTGGCAGTCGCTCTTAAATCAGTTTTCAAATCGTATTGTATTTCATCTAATTCTATTTTTGATTTATGTTCGACATTGTCATTTATGCGCACTCCAATTATGTGAAAGGCTTGATGTAAATTATGGTGAACACACAATGAAAAGGGCGCATTTGCTCCACTATTGGGCACAGATGGATAAAACCTATAGTACATAGCAAATTCCAAGAAATGCAAAAACAGTCGGCAGGATTGGGCAGAGCAGGGTTCTGTGGTGTAGTGGTTATCACGTCTGCTTTACACGCAGAAGGTCACGAGTTCGATCCTCGTCAGAACCTCTTTTTTTTATCTAGGTGCAAATGATAATCATAATATGAATAAAAACAATAATAATAATGATGATGGCAATGATACGCTAATGGTTCCATGTTTCAGAATCATTTACAAACCTTTTCTATTAATCGACTCGTCATCAATCAATGAGTTTGAAAACATGTTGTTCCTGTGGTTACACATTTACTCTAAAGTGTGTCTATATATATATATATATATATATATATATATATATATATATATATATATATATATATATATATATATATATATATATATATATATATAATGAATAAATTGAAAATTGTCATTATGACTGCAGTTAGCCATGAGTTTTATCCCATATTTGTACGGAGTAATATCATGCTCGCCGGAACAATGCTAGCTCCTATTTGGAGATAGTGAGGAAAAGCCTGACGCTTAGCAGTAAAACAGCAACATCACGCCCTAGGGGTTAGGCAATGATTTAACCTGGAAAGACCGATTCCCATTACCAGCAGGCTAGTCACGATTTAGCCGTTTTATGAGAAAAAAAGTGACTGTATGCTGTACGTTTATTTGCTGTAAATGATCAGTTTACAAAGTCGCACATACTTATAGTATATATCAATTAACAAATACATAGTGAACTTTAGAATGAAACAAAAAATAATACTGATGCAGGACAAAAAAACGTCTCACTTATCCTTTCCAGTATTCTAAATTTAAACCAAACCATATACATTATGAAATTTTAGAAAGAAAAACCTGTTTCGCACCCCTCATAACCTTCATACCTGCAGACCTGGCCGCAATATAAACTTTCCTTTTTATATAATGTTAACCTTGTGGGTGCTACCAACAGAACCACTCCTATAAAAGTTAGTAGAAACCAAAATAGCTGTGAGGGTCCAGAAAAGGCCCTACAAACGAGTTTTTAGTTCCAAAATGAAAGACCAAGTGAAAGCAAAAAACGTCTGCAGGTATTTGACTCATATTGGCAAAAACACACTAACCCCTGTATCACCCACAGGGATATATCACGTACAAGCTAACCAAACCACATTGTCCCTTTGTGGGTTATTTTTTAAAATCCCCAACCAACTGCATGACTAAGCATCTTAAATTAATAGGAAAACGGTCCAATGCGACAACTTAAATGATTATTAATTTTATTCAAAGCAAAAACGACCCAAGGGCTCGACAGCACTCGACCAACCCAGTTAGTCAGATGGACCCAAGATCAGATAGGCCCGCCAGCCATTCAGGTTGCGCAGCCAAATTAATAGCAATTCCCTTGTTTAACCTTGACATTGAGACATGCCTTAATCTATTCAACTTTAGGTTTGATGTTATTTCTGTTTATTTTCCTCGCCCACTTTATTTCCGCATTTACCCTTTATGACTATTCAAGGTTGCTGTCAACTATATTGTTATTCAAAAGATCCTGTTATGAGATCCTCTCAATTTCCATTGGGAAATAGTCAAGCGGGGCAAGTTGAGGGCGAGTTCAACTTGCCTGAAATACCCTTTTCCATGATTAGAAAGTCATGACTATGAGGCTGTATGTAATGATGAGCCCTCTCTTTCCTTGAAGTTTTGAATATTTTAGAACATTTCTTTTATTGCATCTCAGGTAATTTATCACTTTGCTACGCATTCACTAATTGTAAAATCTAGTTTATTTCCCGTTGAGAATTTAGGGCTATGTATGTGTCGCCATCTATTAACGATTAACTACACTAAAGTGCAATCACTAGAAACACAACGACTTTACGTATCATTAAAACAGGTGTTGTTGGGATCGAAGTCAAGATGGCCACGAAGGCTAATGATTTGAACAGGACCAAAATCTACGCTCAGCCATTAGGATGCTGTTGTGCCCCCCTCTAACCTAAAGGGCAGACGTCCTCATTGCTTAGAAGTTACTCTTAAAATCATCGTCTGGATCTTTGCTACTTTTGACATTAACTATGCAATGAAGAACGATTTCACAAAAGATTTGAAGGAGAATTGATGGTAGTGTTCTGATTTTCTCCTTCAAATATATTCCCAGCTATGCGATTGCTTGAAAGATTTTTCCGATTATGTCCAGCTGGTTTTGACTGCTACGAGCATCAATTGGTTAATAAATTACTTTAAATCCCCATTCATGATTTAGAGTAGACACCTCCCTAATAATGTCAGTTGGATCAATGCATTTTGGAACAATGCACAAACTCACAATGTTTTGAAAGTGATTTCTAAATTGAATTCTGGTAAACACGCCTCCATATATATAAACATGTATATATATTTCCAAATATATGCATTTGTAAGAGAGATATTGCCAAAATAGTCACACCTTTTTCTGCCACTCTGGTGACTATACCTTAACCTATCACTACCGGTACGAGAAGTTAAAATGTAGCAATACTTCCCTAATCATCCGAAACAATTGAATATACAACTTGTGACGTTAGTAAGTAAAGGCTTAAATGCCATACATGTAACTAGATAAAAATCTGAAAATCTATCTACCAGTTGCCCTAATTTCCCTGTCCATATTTCCCTCTCATATATTATCACCTATTGTTTTTCATGTTTCTGTATTTTCCCAAGTTCATTAGTACAATAAGTACATGTAGAAACTTCGAACACCCAAAATTATAGATACACATACTTACCCTAATATGAAATTCTGTTTCTAGCTATTGACTTCTAAATAGTAAATTTATAAACATGTACGATATATGCAATAACATGTATCATTGTTTTATTTCAGGTCGACAACAAGAAGCCTGTAACACCCAGATTTGACAACAAAGACATTGATATTAGACCAAGCAACATCTGGTTAGCGGATAGCGAATGGATGATCACAAAGCCTAGATCTGATGTCGCCCATCTGAAACCAACAGGAAATTCCTTCAAAATGAGAGAACCAGGGATTGGAGATGATGCTTCGTCCATTAGAAGAAACCTACCATCATCAACAGGAACCGTGGATTCCTTCTCTCGCTACCCTAACATGGGAAGCACGTTACCAGGTGGCGGGGCTTCATCTATCAGCACCCTCTATGGGCAGAGTTGGACGCGCATGCTTCATCTGAAGCCGGTAGCACCAGTACAACATGGCGGCAATGGCCCAAGAAAGGCAGCAAACCCAGTCTTTGGAGATACAGATATCTTATTTGAGGCAGATGAAGATCAGGAAGCACTGAAAGGCTCTGTTGGGAGAATAGGGCAACCTTCTCTACCAACTGAAACCAAATGGAAGGCAGCACTCTCACAATTGAGCCTGAGGCAGGCCAAGTCAGCGCCATCTTTTCATGCACCAGCAACAGCTCACCCCTATGGTAGAGATAGTGCAAACTTTTCCGATTCAAGGCAGTCCAAGATGGCATCCACTACACACTCCTTGAGAAGAGAGAAGGCATCACAGTCCCAACTGAGACAGGCCAAGTCAGCACCATCTGTCCAGGCATCAGCAACCACTCGCTCCTTTGGAAGACCAGATCAGGACTTTCCTCAGTCAAGGCATTCCATGATGGCGTCATTGGCAGAGACATCAGCAGCTCCGCAACACCTGTGGACAGGAACATCTCAGAATCAAGTTGGTAAGCCATGTTCCCAAAGAATTCTTAATCCAAAAACTGTCTCTCTTCAGGACAGATCTTTGGGGTCACAGAGGACTCGTCATCCAAGGGTGGAGTCTTTAAGGGGTAGACAGGTGGTTAACCCTGGCCCAGGGAGAGATCTCTACACTAAGAATGACTCGTGCTTGGACAGAGAGGTGGTACACCAAAATACAGGGAGAGCTTCATTCTCTATGGGAGAATCTTTCTTGGACCAAAAGAAGACAAACCCATGCACAGCCAAAGTTCCAATCCAAGGCAACTTTCAGGACAGAAATCCCAGAGAAGAGAGAGTTCTCCATCCGAAATCAGCCTCTTTCCAAGTCAGAGAGATGCCAAACACAAAGATTGGTCAAGCTGCAACTGATCATACAGAGTCTGTGCTGAGGTCATCCACTTTGGCTTCGCATCCAAAGAAAAAGAAGAGTGTCTCTTTTAAGGAACCTGCACCAGGTGGATCCAAAAACCAGACCACAAGGCAATTGCTTGTCATGTGGAGTCAAACAAAGAGGGGACTATCATCTGATTCAATGACATGCTCTTCCCAAGACGTAAAATCAGAAAGTCTGAGAGTTGCCCCAAAGGAGGCAGCATCAAAATTACCTGTAACTAGACAGAGTAAGAAGAGACCCTCCTCTATGAGGTTCACAGATTGGCTTGAAGAATCTGGGGATAAAAAGAAAGCAAAAATGTCTCCCATGACCATGACCAACAAAGTTTCAGACCGGGAATTCCAATTCACAAACGTTAACCACTCATCATCTGCAACCATGAGGCCCAAGGATCATGATTTTGTGCAACCTGGTGCATATCCATCGGCGATGGATTTTTGCAGAGGAGAAATACCTGTAACCTCAACACCTAAGGTGAAGTTGGGCAACCGTGGAAAGATGATGAGCATCTCACAGTTCATAAAGATCAATGATTCTATTGAGATCCAGGAGATCCAAGAGTTGGATGATTCTGGGAAACAGCCCGCAGATAAAGCATCAAATATCTCAAACATTGGAACTCTTGACAATACAATCGCAGAAACAACAGAATGCACAGATTTAAAAAATGTTGGTGAAATCAGAAGGTATTCATTGATGCCTTCAACTAAAAGATCATCAGGTCACACTAGAAATGCAATGAGTGAAGAAAGGATGGTGCCTTCAGAGGAAGAGGTCAAGAAAGATGCTGGTGATAGCCAAATACCAGGGATCAAGAGAATTATGCATCTTGCAGAACCCTCTCCAAGGAAATTGAGGAAAGCTGATACCAGTTCAGTCGGTGCTCATCTAGATAGAGCTAAGAAAGCAGCGCCCTCTTTCAAAGAGATCCCAAACAAGAGGCGAATGATACACAATGAGCAACCATACTCCCCAGAGAAATTGAGGAAGACAGATAGAGATGTCAACCCATTGCATGCCTCTAGAGCCACACCAAGCATGCAACTGATCAGGGAGGTGAAGACAGCGCCCTATTTGAAAGAGATTCCAAACAAGAGGAGGCTGGCTCATCAGGAGGAACCATACTCGCCAGAAAAGATGAGGAAGACAGATAGATATGTCCACAAACCCTCCATCCCAAGAAAAATGGCTGACGGTGCATTTGATGAAACCCAGGGATTCAGGAAATTGATGCACCTGGCTGAGCCGGTTTTCACAAAAGTAAAGGATACTGACTCTGAACAAATGTCAAAGAACCGAAACTCGCTGGTCAACAGATGCTTGGGGAACTTTCCCACCAAGTTCCTGAAGCAGACAAAGTCCTCCTCCACATTGGAAATGCAGCCCGGTACATGCACAGATGCAGTACCAGCTCTGGTTTGGGCTGCGAAGTGCATAAAGAAAAATGCGGGGCATACTCCAAGACCACTCAAAAGATCTGGGAGGAACAAGTACCAAGAGAGATTGATTGATTAGGTGATTCTTTGAACTGTAATATGTAGAAATGATTAATAAGTAACGAAAAAGGAACTTTGTGACCTATCGCATTCTAAATGCCACAAGTACTCTTCAAAATAGCAAGATCAGGGGAGTTCATAATGAAATTGCAATATGTACATGTGAATTACCAATGTTTGCAACGTCTCCATATGATATTTGGATGAACCTTCGACTTTGCTACAAGACTTCCTTTGAAACACTGCCGTTGTGCCAGTCTAATAAAGAGCAGAAATCAAAATTGTGTTGAATCTCAAGTCTGAAACTTATGGATCTAGGCGATTATAATGAAAATTGTTGAGAAATATTTGAATAAGAGTTTTTGTGAGATTTAATAACTCAATAATTTTTAGAAATACATAGCTACAATCGGCCAGAAAAGGGACAATAAACAAAATTTCAAAGTTTGTATAAGGTGTATATCTTGTAAAATCATTCTAAATTATTTCCACTTTACTGTCGTAATTCTTTATGATCCAGACAACAATTTCTCAAATAACTCTTAAGCATTAATTGTTTTATGGAATAACATCTTGCTTATGTAATACTATAGTTAGATATATATGATTTCAATGATTTCTTAGTGAGGAAATTTTGTAAATAGGTCTATTTCATGTCTTGACCATGCAAATGTGCGATATATTTGTTATCACACTATATCATACTTTATTATAAACGTTTATCTTCTCTTTTAGCATGCATCGTATAAGGCAGTGAGTGACAGCCAACCGATGGATACTTCTCCCTTCCCTGTCAATGGACTCGATGTGAAAATTACCATATAACTGGAATACGGGGCCTTCCTTATGTCTCATAAACTTCCCAGTGTACATATACCCATTGTATACTAGTGTAGATGCTAGACATAAACTAGTATATAGTGGAAAGCTCATATCCTGAAAACCTTAATACTAGCGATATGGATAGTAGCCTACCTTAAGGCCAGATTAAGGAATACCACTGCATTACAGTAATCAGTGTAGGGACACATTAATATCAAAGTTTGACAATGTAAAGATTCAATCCTTATATAAATATATATATATATATATATATATATATATATATATATATATATATATATATATATATATATATATGTATATTTATATATATATATATATATATATATGTGTGTGTGTGTGTGTGCAATAGGCATATTCATTTATCTGTACATAAAACTGTAAATACGATTGTGCATACTTGTGAATAACATTAAAATGAGTTAAACTGATAACAATTGCCACTTTACGTTCTCATTTTGTTAAGATTGACTTTGAGATTAAGGTATTCAGTTGAACGTTTCTCGTAGCTTATGGCAGCTCTGCTCTTCTCTACAGTATGGCACGTCTGCAGCCAGTTTACACACCTCCCAGCATTGGTCGCATTTTTCATGAACGAGACTGCAAAGGTGTTTATGGCCCACTTCACATCGCAAGACAAGAACGTCAGTGGTTCCCAATCAGCGCAACCTACGACTATCAGCATGATGCATTCAGGTCAATCTTCTTCCCTGACTGCTGTCATCCTATGTGACATTTTTACCTCTCACTGACGCTTTCCTACACACAAGGTCATCATGAAGTTACGGTCTCTTTCACGAAATAAACAACTTGCCAATGGATGGTAGCACTGATGACATTTAGAATTGCGTATTGTTTTGTACTGTTCACAGCCTGAACACTGATGAGAATAAAAAGGTCGACGCATCATTAGAGCTGCTCAGCACGTTTTTCCCTTTAGAAGTTAGTACCAATCTTGTAACTTAGAAAATATTCTTCATTGACAGAACACCCATATTGCGTTTCCTTTAAATCAAGTCTATGCATGCAAGATTTCCAGAGACGATGTTCGCGCTGAGTGCTCACACATATGCTAATTTGGAATTTTGTTGATTTCATACCATCTTCCCGTATTTGAATTTAAAAAAAGTTCATTGATCAAACCGTGAAGAACATATTATCACATGGTCTTAGCCAGCAGGGCGTCTGGGTGCCTTTTTGGACACCCAAACCCTTAAAAAGCCCCCCTCAGGACACCCACATTTTTTTGTGAGAAATTTCTTAAAATGTCAATCTAAAGCATATAATTGATTTTTGTCATTTCCATGTAATTCCCATGAGATTGTATAAGGATATCATGCCTTATTTTGATAAATTCATACATGTATATGGTTGAAATCTGAGTATATTGTGGTCCCTCTTCAAAATTTGGACACCCAAAAATTTAACAATTGCCTATTTTGGGCACCCAGTTTCTAAATCCTGGCTAAGTCCCTGTATAATTATCACGTGAACATATTTTTACAGACCGCATGTAAAGCTCTAATGGGGGATTGGATAATATTTGTGATATTCTTTATGGGATTATTTAACTTAGACAACCCCCACAATGTTTATACCGCTCCTTTTATTTTAGGGTATCTGACGTTACCCAATGCTTAGTTTCTGCTAGATTCAGACCGCACACCCCACATTTAAGGGGGATTACGATTCCCCCTCGTTAATTTTTATTCTTTGATCAGCCCTCTCCTTTGTCTACCTTTCGGTACACGTTCCTCCACCCCTCCCCCTCTTGAATATGTTTTCCAGTAGAAGCCCTCTATTGGCAGAGAGTGAAACTAAATTATAAAGTGGCAGGATAGCAAAACAAGACACCCAGCAAAAGGCACCAGTCAATTGAATCCCCGGGAGGGTGGCGGGAAATGGCCGGGCGATGTCGGGCTTATCCAGTTTAGTACACCAAAATGCTGCCCCGCAGGGTGGGGACATCAATAATTAGTAGAGCGGTGGTAGGCCGGGGCACGGGGCGGGGATATTGAATAACCCCAAAGTCCTCATATTGCCAAAACTCTATTTACTTGTATATGATTAGCCCAATTTGCCGTCTAACAGTGGGTAAACAAATGGTTTTAGATCTTGTCATAATGATACGACCGGCACTGAATATGAGGGAAAAAAACAGGAGTTTTAATGAAAAAAACATTGAGGATTACTGAATCTCGTTAGATTTGGAGGATAACACTTTAATTATAATATGGCTTCAAAACAAAGCTTTAAATGCACGCGAAGCTCGAAAAATATTTGTGAAATAACCACACAGTATGAGTAGTGATTGACCAAAATTTAATGGCATAACAATTACTACAATTTCAACCTGTCCAGCGTTCAACATAACCACTTGCCCCGTTGCAAGTTGCAGGTGAATTCAACAAAAAACAGCAATCGGGCAAGCAGAAGAAGACCCTCACTTGCCCCTCTCAGCAAGTAATGTTTTGGGCAGAGTCCTCGCGATGTAACTCACCTTAGTTAAAAAGAGTGGTGGGGCAAGTGGAAGTGTCGGTGGGGCAAGTAAACTTTAGGGGCAGCTTGCCCCGCTCGGCAAGTAATGTTTTGGAACCTATGTTGCACCCTGCTATCGCAACATCATCATTTCACAACAGCTTTAAAAAAGAATTTAATGACAAATGGAATGCGTTGTGGCGGTTATAACAATCTGATTCTGAACTGCATTAAAGTTGACCAACGGAGATGCGGATAATTTATCTTTATTGTGAGCAACTTTTCCTGCTTCTATAATCATGACGTCGCATAAGCATGTGTTGCACGTGATGATTTGGTGCGTGGTTGCCCATGTTGCGTGGTCACCGGCGTCAAAAGTATGTGCAGCGTGCTAGTGCGCTCCCTAATCATTCTACATTAACCTGTAAAGAATTCACAAAGTTACGACGGCACTCTGTCTCACTGTGACGTCATTCATTCCCATATTCCGCCAATAGAGGTCGCCGCTTTTGTTTGTACTTTGCAGAAACAAGTTGCGCTAAAAGAATCATCCAGATGAACTTCGGAATTGACCAATCGATTGGAATTTGTTTCAAGGTATCAGTACATATTCTTATGCCTAATCATAAACAGTTCTTTGCAGAAGGGCTGCACATCACTCGCTGCACAAGCTATTATATGCCCGAAATATCTAAAAAATAAAATAGACATTTTAAAATCCAAGCATGGTAGTCTGACCAGATAAGAATTCATAGGTTTGCATGAGGATGTACAGTGGGGGCAATTTCTCGCGGTACCACAGATCAAGCTGCTATGGAGTCTTCAACAAAGACAATCTTCATTAGGTGCATGGAAGCCCTCAATATAAAAGTTGTTTCTAGGACGTACCTGCATTTGCACAAATCAACACAATAAAAGTTTATTTTCAAATTCATTTATCAAATTTCTGATGCCCACATGGATAGCTAAGAAATGTGCCCCAGGGGGGGGGGGGGGGGGGGGGGGGGGTTAGTGACAAAAAATGTGCCGTGGGGGACTATGCAAAATAGTGCAGAAGGTCGGTACACTATCACTAAGAAGCGCCCTCTACGGGCGTTATGACGTGATGCCTGCTCATGCGACACGTGACGTCACTGACGGGGCTGGCATGTGAGATAATTACAATCATGCAACACTAGATTGCAATGTAATAAGTGACACGTGGAATGATTTTCCCAACAGGAACAGGAAGACAATAACTTTAGTTGTTGTTGTTGTTGATAAATAGTTTATTGTCCAATCCAGATTAAAAACAATCATGCATATACATACAGGGTAAAACATCTGACCAGCCATTAAAGCTTATAATGGACCAAGTACAATCATAAATACATCCAAATACATTATACATTCTAAAACAATATTCATCATATTATGATATAGAATATAGATTTAGTTGAGGTTGACATTCGAGCATATGGTAACAACGAATTTCACCAATTTTACTGGATTTACATAAGAAGGAAATATTTGTACGCCAATATAATGAATACAGTAACACTATATGTTTTTTTCTTTTTTTGATGTGTATAACATGAAGCTGCTTTTTGAAATCATACATATACTATGTCATAAGCATAGCCGTGATGCTCGGCGAGCAGGAAAATAAACAAAAAAGGCCTGTTAACCTTTTTTTAGGCTTGTAAAAATAAAAAAAAGAATTTCACCAGATCCTAACGACTGCATTGTAGAAAAAATGTCATCGGTGAAACATTTTGCATGCAAACTTTTCACCAAAACGAATCCAAACAAATCCGTCGAGAAGGACAACACACTCATTTATTGATACCACCAATTGAGTGACCTAGGTCTTCATTATATGGCTACGGAGGCTGGTATGGTGGTGTCCCCTGGTGATAGTATTTAAGATGAGTGTCGCCCAGTGCCCAACTAAAATGCTGACGGTGCTCCAGGACAAATTGTCTGTGCTCCAGGACTTTGGACACGCGGTGCGTGTCTATGATCAAACTACTAAGACTGATATACAAAGTCTCAAGGACAGAAACTAAAACAAACAGTAGAAGAGAACTAAAAGGCGAACCTAACAATACCTGACCCGGCCATGTCAACTTTCTTCCGTGAATTGTGGAGTTTATCTGAAAGGGTCTTATGTGTTTTATGTGTGTCTACCTAAATCAGTCACTAAGGAAATCTTAAATGCAAAACTGGTAGTTTATATACCTGCATTTATTGTCACTCAGGAAATATTGAGTTCGAAATTGCTAGTGGTATGAACATAATACAGTACTGTATATATTCTCAGGTTGATGCACAAATAAATGAAGGCTGATGAGCATGCGCATGCTTGTGAAGTGGATCAAAAGTGAATCAAAAGTGTATCATTTTGAAAAAGGATGGGATAAAGGTTATATTTGCCCGAATATTTATGATTAATGTTTGCTTTTTGAATGCCAGAAAGAAAACTTAGTTTATAACGGATATCTGATGGAAAATGTGTCCATTCGTGTTAAATACCATTATATGTGATACGCTTTATATGACAGATGAACAAAATATATGTAAATATGTGAAATAAAAATCCGATCACACATGTGCGTTATTTGATTTTTTGGAAAACTTGCTAATCCGAATTCTGCCAACAGCTCCCCTGGAATTATTTTGAGAATGTATGCTTAATTTCAGTTACTTTCAGTAGTACCCCAGGTCCAGACGACACTTGTCATGAAGGTCATTAGGCATGGATGCCTTAATGTGATGCACTTTATTGACTGTGCTCTGCGAATACACAATAGCTCTTTACTATGATACAGACAGTGGGAGATAACAATAACACATAAAGTGTGTACAGAATAATGCTTAATTAACTGAAAAAAATAAGTGAGTGCTTAACTAACTGGAAACAGGTTTGAAATTAGAGGAGATATGAGAAAACTTCGAGTTATCCACACTATTATAATAATAGAGTATGAAAAAAGGGATGGGCAAATAAACAAAACTTTTACAGGATGTAAGACATTCATGAAACACATTGCGTGACTACTCATCAGCAAAACACAGATGTCAAATGCGCATGTCACGGTCCAACCCTTGTCACTTACACTTACAGCTACCGTTTATTGCAATTGACAATGATTCAATTTGCAAACACAACCGAACCATCAGTAGCCAGTCCCGGATGAGATATATTGAGTGATTACTAATCAATACAGATTAGTCTTGATTGGTGTTTGAGGTGTATTCGAGTGGTTTGTATATCTTAGGGGTATAAATACAGGGAATGTACAACCTTACCTCACAACAGCTATTCACCAGCTGGCCTTAAGCATATCTGAGACTTCCGTACTAAGACAATACATACGTGCCGGCGTCCACCTATAACAATACTGTTGTGGTTTATATAGCGTATCAGAGAATTTCCACTCAGTGCCAAGATATCGAGCTGCCAACATCACCATGGTTCTCTGTGGAATCACGTCGACAGACTTGGAGGTAAGGGATGTTTTATGTTTAAATAATTTTACCGTTATCTTCTCCTTCAGGCTGTGGATCCCTATACCGTTTTAACAAAACAAGGCGAGTAACAAAGAATTGAGCAGCCAAAAGACATATGACTATATATATATATATATATATATAATATATATATATTATATATATATATATATATATATATATATATGTATATGTATATATATATATATATATATATGTATATGTATATATATATATATATATATATATATATATATATATATATATATATATATATATATATATATATATATATATATATATATATATATAGTGGAACCTGTCAAATTGAACACATGTGTACATTGAACACCTGCGTACATTGAACACTTTTTCATGTCCCGGCACACTCCAATTAAAAATCAATGTGAGGCTACCTGGATACATTGAACACCTGTCTACCTTGAACATTGAACACCAAATTTGTTCCCGCAGGCCACATTTAACCTGTCTACTTTGAACATTCTGCGCTGATTTGAAACTTTTCACTGAAAATGAGGACAAATGAGATACATAAGATTAACTGTTTTGTTCAGGGATATTTTTCAAATGCTGAACATGTGAAGTTTTTAACTATATGAAGAAAGTGAGGTAAAGACATTAAAGATTTTGCCATAGAATGATCATATGTTTCTCTAATTACCCTTGATTTTGTCTCTATTTCGCCCGACCTCCAATTACTCAGAACCTGGATAAATTGAACACCTGCGTACATTGAACACTTTTTCATTTCCCGTGAGTGTTCAATGTAGACAGGTTCCACTCTATATACATATATAAATATATATATATATATATATATATATATATATATATATATATATATATATATATATATATATATATATATATATATATATACTAGTATATACGATACGCTGTTCAGTCGACCTTATACTACAGAGCGCAGATGGTATGACCAATAATATATTCAAAAGGCTTTTGATGAAACATTGATCATTCGAACATGAACAAAGCATTGTCTGTTTGTTGTTTTCTCAAGTGGCAGACCACACGTTCTCTTCAGATGTGAATGGGCCATACTTAATAACCCATTCACACCTGTATTGCATTTATGGCTTCATAGGCGGGTGGCCGAATCCCTAAAAGAGCTCTAGAAATATTTTTGATGGCGTTTTTTGTTACAAGTCGTCATCCATGCTTATTCATCTCTACATAGGGTGGGCTTTGGCGCACGGGTGGATGACACGTCTTATTTTGCTGCGTAAGGGAATTTTGGGGCATTTTATGCAAAAAATCACCAAAAAAGCATGTTTTTGGGGATCCCCTTCTAGAAATTTCATTTTTCGAGATAGAAACTCAAAACTTGCTACAAATGTGTTCAAGAGGATGCTTCTGATCTTGGAATATGTTGCGTGAGCGCAACTTTAAGAAACCCCCGCTGTGAGTGATTTTTGGGGAAAAATCATCAAAAATGAGTGTTTTTTGTAATTTCCCACAACTTGAATGTCATCCTGTGGACTATTCCAAACTCTCAACTAAATAGTTTTGGTTTAGAAAACTACCCACGAAGGTGTAGTTACAGAAATTGAGTTATTTTTGAATATTTTTGGCATGCTACGTTTTGGGGCATTTTACAGAAAAATGGCATTAAAACTAATGATTTTAGGGATTTGCTTCTGGAAGGTGCAATTTTTATAGTACTAAGTCAAAACTTGCCACAAATGTTTTGACAAGGATGTCTATGATAATCAAATATTTTGCGTTAGTATGAAATGTATCTGACCCCTGCTGTGAGTGATTTTGGGGTAAAAACCTCTAAAATAGTTGGATTTTGTAATTTCCCACAACTTGATTGTCATCTTGTGGACTATTCCAAACTCTCAAATAAATAGTTCTGGATTAGAAAACAAATCAAGAAGTTGTAGATAGAGAGAGTGAGTCATGTTTGCATATTTTCATGACATGCTACGTTTTCGGGCTATTAATAAAAAAAAATGGCATAAAACAGGTGATTTTAGGGATTTGCTTCTGGAAGGTGCAATTCTTATAGTAGGGACTCAAGCTTGCCATAAATAATTTCATAGGGATGTCTATGATAATCAAATGTTTTCTGTTAGTATGAAATGAATCTGACCCCTGCTGTGAGTGATTTTGGGGTAAAAACCTTTGAAATAGTAGGATTTTTGCTGTGAGTAATTTTTGGGTAATCCTTTAAAATTATGCAATTTTTTGGTATCTTCCGAGGCTTAACTGACAACTTGGAGACCATTTCACAAATTTGACAAAGAAAATCACCTAAGAATGTGTTGACTATGGAACTCAGTTATGTTCACTATAGCCTTTAATGATAAGCTATGGTTTTGGGTATTTTATGAAAAAAGTAGTAAACATGTGAATTTAGAGATTTGCTTCTAGAGAGCGTTAATTTCATAGTAGGAATTCAAATTTGGTACAATGATACTCATTAGGATTTCTGTGATTATAGAGATGTTGTGTTTTAAGTTTCATGTGACCCCTGCTTAACAATTCAAGTGATTTTTTGGGCAAAAATAGTATTCTATGGACTTTTTAATTATATCACATATCAATCTAACATTCATGCATAATTTTTCACCTTATTGCAGTAAAATATTAAGAAATGTGTCATTTAATAGTCCCTATTTAGTATTTACATTGGCCTTTAATAGGAGTTTCCCACTGTTTGTTATTCAGCATTTCAACAAATAAGATGTGCCACAGCTAGATGTGGTGTTTCATTATTAAAAGTGATCCTATAAGAATGAAAACACAGGAAACAAAGTTTTTTCACAAAATAGTGGTTTATGAAGACGTGGCTTTACCTCGAGGATGTTCGCCATTCATCACACATAAAGAAAAGAAAAGCTCTTTTCCTGAGTGTGATAAAGCATTCTTCCTGACTGAATGTCTCCAAGTATTAGGGACTGGGCCAGTTGATGACCAGGAAATACTCTCTAGTAGTGGTTTTAATGATGACAAAATTTCAAAATCAGCAAAATGAAAAACATCTAATGTTTTCTTGCTGCAATGCAACATTGTTATTAAACAGTTGCTGGAAGGTGTACCTGAAAAAGCCCAGCCTTCTTAATGTAATTGGGTGATTGCTGTTTTGGGGGGTTAGATGCAGAAACTGAATCTGAAAAGTACTAGTAATATCATCACTAAAGTGAGTATATATGCACATGTACATGACTGACTATTAATTCTTGTAATGCTACCTTAGATGTGTGAGAACAGGAAAAATGTATTACCAAGCTAATGCCAAGTCAGTGATCACATTCTCACATGCCCTGTCTGGGATCAAGGAACAAACACACATTTTGGATTTTTTTTGTCACTTTTTCTGCCATACCATGGTTAAGTAATTGGTTTAGAAAACCAGATTACCCAGCAAAAACCACTACCTAATGCCAGGTCACTAGCAACTTTCTTACATAGTGACTGGTATTTGAAAGATCAATGTGGGTGTTTTGTTTTTCATACTTGAATGACTCACGTATATATCAAATTATAAATGAAATAACATCTCACAGCATGATACTTATGTAACTGAGTGAGATATACCTTAGACTCTGAGAGTAATAGTAGGAGCTCTACTACTATTCTCTACCATAAATTGATATTGATGCTATTTCAATGACTAGATGTTTCTTGATCTGTATGACCTGAGATGTCAGGGACCTGCATACGCGGAGCACTGCTTATTTTCTCATGAGTGCTCCATGTCCTGAGGTTTCACTGTGATTGCAACGTAAGTAGGTACTATCAAAATTATCCATCTCTCATTATATTACAGCAAAATGATCCAGAATCTAGCATGACTGAGGTATTAATTCAAAATTCTATAGAATGATAGAGCCTATGAAATTACAAAAGTTCTCACATTTCATTACTTTTTCCATAAAATGCCCAAAACGATAGCTTATCATTGAAATCTAGTAAACCTAACCCAGTTCCTTCACTAAATACATTCTTAAGTGATTTCTTTGGCAAAATTGTGAAATTAAGATCTTTGCATAGTCTCCAAGTTGACAAATTAAGCCTGGGAAAATACTAAAGAAATGCATGATTTTAAAGGATATTACCCCAAAATTACTCACAGCAGGAGCTACATTAAATCTCAACTAGCAAAACACATCCTACAACCATAGGCATCAATGCGAACATATTTGTGGCAAGTTTTATACATCTACATTGGAGGCTGCATTTTCCAGAAGCAAATTCCTAAAAACGCATGCTTTTGATGATTTTTCAGTAAAATACCCCTAAATTTAGCTAGTCATAGGTTGGCAAACATAACTTATTTCCCCTACATGCCTATTCTTGGTTAATTTTCTGTAACAACAATATCAGGCTAGAATCTTGGTGCAAGATATAATATATATACCTTTGTTCAAATAAATGAGAAATTACAAAAATCCTACTATTTTGGTTTTTACCCCAAAATCACTCACAGCAAGGGGTCAGATACATTTCATACCAACAGAAAACATTTGATTATCATAGACATTCTCATAAAATCATTTATGGCATGTTTTGAGTTCCTACTATGAAAATTGCACCTTCCAGAAGCGAATCCCTAAAATCACCTGTTTTATGCCATTTTTTCTATAAATTGCCCCAAAAGGTAGCATGTCATGAAAATATGCAAACATGACTCAATCTCTCTATTTACACCTTCTTGGTTTGTTTTCTAATCCAGAACTATTTAGTTGAGAGTTCGGAATAGTCCACAAGATGACATTCAAGTTGTGGGAAATTACAAAATTCCTACTGTTTTAGAGGTTTTTACCCCAAAATCACTCACAGCAGGGGTCAGATACATTTCATACTAACACAAAATATTTGAGAATCGTAGACTTCCTTGTCAAAACATTTGTGGCAAGTTTTTGACTTACTACTATACAAATTGCACCTTCCAGAAGCAAATCCCTAAAATCACTATTTTTAATGCCATTTTTCTGTAAAATGCCCCAAAACGTAGCATGCCAAAAAATATTCAGAAATAACTCACTTTCTGTAACTACACATTCTTGGGTAGTTTACTAAACCAAAACTATTTAGTTGAGAGTTTGGAATAGTCCACAGGATGACATTCAAGTTGTGGGAAATTACAAAAATCCTACTGTTTTAGAGGTTTTTACCCCAAAATCACTCACAGCAGGAGTCAGATACATTTCATACTAACACAAAACATTTGATAATCATAGACATACTTATAAAATCATTTGTGGCAAGTTTTGACCTACTACTATACAAATTGCACCTTCCAGAAGCAAATCCCTAAAATCACTATTTTTAATGCCATTTTTCTGTAAAATGCCCCAAAACGTAGCGTATCACAGAAATATTCAAACATGCCTTTTTTTCTGTATCTAAACCTTTTTGGGTAGTTTTCTAAACCAAAACTATTTAGTCCACAGGATGACATTCAAGTTGTGGAAATTACAATAAACACTCATTTTTGATGATTTTTCCCCCAAAATCACTCACAGCGTGGGGTTCCTTGAAGTCACGGTTAACGCAACATGCTCTAAGATCAGAAGCATCCTCTTGAACACATTTGTAATAAGTTTTGAGTTTCTATCTCGAAAAATGAATTTTCTAGAAGGAAATCCAAAAAAACTTGCTTTTTTGGTGATTTTTTGCATAAAATGCCCCAAAATTCCCTTACGCAGCAAAATCAGATGTGTCATCTACCCGTACACTAAAGCCCACCCTATGTAGAGATGAATAGGCATGGATGACGACTTGAAACGAAAAACGCCATCAAAAGTATAATTCTGACATTTGACCACCCGCCTATCACTACTCTCATACATATGAGAATAGTTTGAGAATAGCGGCATACCTTTTTCCAGTTGGCTTTGACAGTCGCCTATAAATTAGTTAATAAATTCTATTATATTTCTTATAATTCTATTTTAGAGTTATATTCGACATTGTCAATTCATGCGCACTCCCTTGTTTTTAATGGATTAACGTAAATTATGGTGAACACACCCTGGAAAGCGTACATTTACCCCAGTTAAGATCTTACGAAACTTTTTGAAATTGGATTTAGTTTCCTGAAACTGTGCATGAGTAAAGAACAAAGCACAGTGATCTTAAAACAACTTTAAAAACAACTCATCAACTTTATTCTTTTCACAGAATTTTGAAAAAGCAATGCAATTTATATCTCATTCTCCAAAATTGGTTTCTTTCTTTGCTAAATTCATCCCTTCAAAGATACTGTTACTTCCTAAAATAGTGGTCTGCAATGTTGATATTATCTTTTTGCTGTTATATAGGAATTGTCGGGTAAAAAAAAGGAATTCAAAAACAAGTTTTCAACCCAGAATTGGTATAAGTCAGAATTGCCGAGTTTAATTTTTAATATAATTTGTTTAAACCATCTACACAATGCCCTTAAAGGACAATTACACCATGAATGCCCGAATAGTTCCTTTTACAGTATTCTATACTAAAAGAATACTCTAAGAAACTATTTTGGCTTATGTTTTATTATATTCATGGTGTAATTGTTATTGAAGAATAAGACATAAAGAAAATGACAGGTCATCATATTACTTTCCCAACCACAGATGGTTGAAGTTTGTGAAACAAGACCTTTTTGGCAGATTTTTATAAAAATGTTAGAAAATGGTTACCCAATCGATACCATATATTCCCATTCTTATACAAGATATTGTTGAGCAAGGGAACCCAATTTCATACACATGAATTATCATACATATTTCCTAAAAATTCGCCAAAATTCCAACTTCAATATACATGAATATCACTGTACAGTAGGGTAAAAACTGACTTAGGATTCTATTTATAAAAAAGTATGTATAATCATAATGGCACATATTTGATAACAACCTGTTTTTGTGACAATTTCATTTCAACTTTGGCAGTGGTGTCAGTAATTGTAATATCTTAGTTTGTGCAATACTCAATAGGTGTCACTGGTATAGAGTATCCTACGACCTTAAGGGCAATTGAACATACCACGGTCGATACAGTGAAAAATAGTCACGGGTCATTGCAACGTAAGGTTCTGTGGTGTAGTGGTTATCACGTCTGCTTTACACGCAGAAGGTCACGAGTTCTATCCTCGTCAGAACCTCTTTTTATTTAGATGCAAATGATAATAATAATGATAATAATGACAATGATACGCTATTGGCTGTGTATTTTATATTTTTATATTTTACAGAGTCCCATTTTCCATTAATCATGTTTGAAGACATGTTGTTCATGTGAATACACATTTACTCTAAATCATATATATATATATATATATATATATATATATATATATATATATATATATATATATATATACATATATATATATATATATATATATATATATATATATATATATATATATATATATATATATATAGATGTATGTATGTATGTATGTATGCACATGTGTGTGTGTGTATGTTCCTGTGTGTGTGTGTGTGTGTACATACATACATCGATAAATGATGAATAAGTTGAGAGATAGTCATTATGACTTGATTTGGCCATGAGTGTTATCTAGTAGAAAAAAATGTAAGGAGTAATACCATGCTAGCCGAAAGCATGCTAGCTTTTATTTGGGACTAGTGACGAAAATATCTCTAGCAGTGAAACAACAGCATTAAGCGTTAGGCTCCCTTAAAGCACACACATATCTCTAGGGGTTGGGCGATATACTACGTAATTAACCTGAGAAGTCAGCTTGCTGGTCACGATTTAGCCTTTATTCAACAGAAATCTGACGATGAACATAATTCTAAAATCCCCCAACTGATGGAATGGCCTAACTTTTTGAATCTATAGGGAAATGGTACAATGCGACAATTTATATGAATATTAATGTTGTACTTTCTTTGAAGGTTTGAATATTTCGGAGCAAATATTTATTTTCATTTGTTCTTAGATAAGTCTTGGCTATACATTCATCAACCGTAAAATCTTGTTGTTTCTTTCTCATTGAGTATTCCCGCGATGCATGTGTCGCCATCAATTGATTATTAACCACACTTTGAAATCCTTAGAAACACAACGTATCATTACCACAGGTTGCTAGAAAGTCCTAAACTGGCAGAAATATGAGCGTTTCGAATACTACTAACAGACGGGCTACCACTGATTTGAGCAGGACCTGAACCTACGCTCAGCCTATGGGATGGCCTCCGGTGTGGTGTACCCCCTTTTCTTAACCCAGTAGTGCTCACATCAGCTAAATGCAGCCTGAAAATTTTAGCGAAATCTTGAAGGCAAAAGAATAGTTGAGAAATGTCGGAAGACGTGTTCATCAGAACATTGATAACAACTCTCCTTCAAATATTGTGTATAATTATACTTGATATCCAAGTTTTTACCAAGAGTGTTATAGATTCAGATGCTAGATCACTGTTAGTCTGAATTTAAACCAGAACGTATTAATAGAGATTTCTCAGTTTTGTTTTGGTAAACAGGTTTATATACTTCCAAACATGCTTTTGTCAGAGAGATATTGTCAGAATAGGCCCACTTCTTAGCCACTCACATGACCATCTTTTTAAAAAGAACTATGGGTAACCCAATGTCCTTAAATTTTCATATAACTTATAAGTATGTAAATGTTTTTATTCTGTCAAATTACTAAGTATCTCTGCCACCTCAACATGATGTTACTAGAAGTACAAATGTTGAAATATTTCCCCAATCATCTGAAACAAAAGAATATACAACTTGAAACTTAAAGAAGTCACTGTGTATTGGACTATATATCCTTGTTGAAATGAGTATAACTACGTAATATGCCATTCATATAGTTTGATAAAACTTTGCCTATTGCAAAAGGACATTGTTATGGTAGCTGTCTATAAACAACTTATGTCTAAACAATAAGTTGGCAATGTTTCGTTTGCTCTCCCATACGTTTCTCCACCAGTTCTTGAATACTTCAAACACCAAAAATAAAGATACACATGCCTACCCTAATGTGTATCCATAAAAATAAAAACGGTTCTAGATAATGACTAGTACATTCACATACTTGTATCACATTTGAAATGTATAAGATTATTTTCTTTTAGGTTGACGACAGGAAACCCCTACAACCCAGATTTGACCACGAGGACATCGATATCCGACCAAGCAATATCTGGTTAGCAGACAGCGAATGGATGATCACAAAGCCTAGATCTGATGCAGCCCATCTGAAACCAACAGGAAATTCCTTCAAAATAAGAGAACCAGGGATTGGAGATGATGCTTCATCCATTAGAAGAAACCTACCATCATCAACAGGAACTGTGGATTCCTACTCTCGGTACCCTAACATGGGAAGCACGTTACCAGGTGGCGGGGCTTTATCCATCAGCACCCTCTATGGGCAGAGTTGGACGCGCATGCTTCATCTGAAACCGGTAGTACCAGTACAACATGGCGGCAATGGCCCAAGAAAGGCAGCAAACCCAGTCTTTGGAGATACAGACATCTTATTTGAGGCAGACGAATATCAGGAAGCACTGGAAGGCTCTGTTGGGAGGATAGGGCAACCTTCTCTACCAACTGAAACCAAATGGAAGGCAGCACTATCACAACTGAGCCTAAGGCAAGCCAAGTCAGTACCATCTTTTCATGCACCAGCAACAGCTCACCCCTATGGGAGAGACGGTGCAAACCTTTCCAAGTCAAGGCAGTCCAAGATAGCATCCACTACCCACTCCTTGAGAAGAGAGAAGGCATCACAGTCCCAACTGAGACAGGCCAAGTCAGCACCATCTGCCCAGACATCAGCAACCACTCACTCCTTTGGAAGACCAGACCAGGACTTTCCTCCATCAAGGCATTCCAAGATGGCATCATTGGCAGAGACATCAGCAGCTCCACATCACCTGTGGACAGGAACATCTCAGAATCAAGTTGGTAAGCCATGTTCCAAAAGAATTCTTAATCCAAAGACTGTCTCTCTTCAGGACAGATCTTTGGGGTCACAGAGGACGCATCATCCAAGGGTTGAGTCTTTACGGTGTAGACAGATGGTTAATCCTGGCACAGGGAGAGCGCTCTACCCTAAGACCGACTCATGCTTGAACAGAGAGGTGGTACCTGACAATACAGGGAGAGCTTCATTCTCTATGGGAGAATCTTTCTTGGACCAAATGAGGAAAAACCCAGGCACAGCAAAAGTTCCAATCCAAGGCAATTTTCAGAACAGAAATCCCACAGAAGAGAGAGTTCTCCATCCTAAATCAGCCTCTTTCCAAGTCAGAGAGATGCCAAACACAAAGATTGGTGGAGCTGCAACTGATCATACAGAGTCTGTGCTGAGGTCATCCACTTTGGCTTTGCATCCAAAGAAAAAGAAGAGTGTATCTTTTAAGGAACCTGCGCCAAGTGCATCCAAAAACCAGACCACAAGGCAAATGCTTGTCATGTGGAGTCAAACAAAGAGGGGACTATCATCTGATTCAATGACATGCTCTTCCCAAGACATAAAATCACAAAGTCTGAGAGTTGTCCCAAAGGACGCAGTATTGGAAGTACCCGTAACTAGACAGAGTAAGAAAAGACCCTCCTCTATGAGGTTCACAGATTGGCTTGAAGAATCTGGAGATACAAAGAAAGCAAAAATGTCTACCATGACCACGACCAACAAAGTTTCAGACAGGGAATTCCAATCCACAAACGCTAACCCCTCATCATCTGCAACCATGAGGCCCAAGGATCATGATTTTGTGCAACCTGGTGCATTTCCATCGCTGATGGATTTTTGCAGAGGAGAAATACCTGTAACCTCAACACCTAAGGTAAAGTTGGGCAACCGTGGAAAGATGATGAGCATTTCACAGTTCATAAAGATCAATGATTCTGTTGAGATCCAGGAGATCCAAGAATTGGATGATTCTGGAAAACAACCAGCAAATAAAGAATCAAATGTCTCAAACATTGGAACTCTTGACAATACAATCACGGAAACAACAGAATTCACTGATTTCAAAAATGTTGATGGAATCAGAAGGTATTCATTGATGCCTTCAACTAAAAGATCATCAGGTCACACTAGAAATGCAACGAGTGAAGATAGGATGGTGCCTTCAGAGGGAGAGGTCAAAAAAGTTGCTGGTGATGGCCAAATACCCGGGATCAAGACAATTATGCATCTTGCAGAACCCTCTCCAAGGAAATTGAGGAAAGCTGATACCGGCTCTGTCGGTGCACATCTAGATAGAGCTAAGAAAGCAGCGCCCTCTTTTAAAGAGATCCCAAACAAGAGGCAAATGATACACAATGAGGAACCATACTCACCAGAGAAATTGAGGAAGACAGATAAAGATTTCAACCCATTGCCTGTCTCTAGAGCCACACCCAGCATGCAACTGATCAGGGAGGTGAAGACAGCGCCCTCTTTTAAAGAGATCCCAAATAAAAGGAGGCTGGTTCATCAGGACGAACCATGCTCACCGGAAAAGATGAGGAGGACAGATAGATATGTCCACAAACCCTCTATCCCAAGAAAAATGGCTGACGGTGCATTTGATGAAACCCAGGGATTCAAGAAATTGATGCACCTGGCTGAGCCTGTTTTCACAAAAGTAAAGGATACTGACTCTGAACTAATGTCGAAGAACCAAAACTCGCTTGTCAACAGATGCTTAGGGAACTTTCCCGCCAAGTTCCTGAAGCAGACAAAGTCCTCCTCCACATTGGAGATGCAGCCCGGTACATGCAAGGATGAGGTGCCAGCTCTGGTTTGGGCTGCGAAGTGCATAAAGAAAAATGCTGGGCATACTCCAAGACCACTCAAAAGATCTGGGAGGAACAAGTACCAGGAGAGATTGATTGATTAGGTGATGCTTTGAACTGTAATATGTTGAAATGATTAATAAGTAACGCAAAAGGAACTTGGTGATCTACCATATTCTAAATGCCACAAGTACTAAACTCTTCAAAACAGCAACATCAGGGGAGTTCATAATGAAATTGCAATGTGTACATGTGAATTACCAAGGTGTGCAACGTCTCCTAATGGTATTTGGATGACCTTCGACTTTGCTACAAGACTTCCTTTAAAACACTTCCTTTGAAACTAATTGATCTAGGCGATAATAATGAAAATTGTTGAAAAATATTTAAATAAGAGTTTTTGTGAGATTTAATGACTTAATGATTTAATGACAATCGGCCAGAAAAGGGACAATAAAGAAAATTTGTACAAGGTGTATATCTTGTAAAATCATTCTAAACTATTTTCACGTTACTGTCGTAATTCTATATGATCCAGGCAACAATTTCTCAAACAACTCCTAAGCATTAATTGGTTAATGGAATAACATCTAGCGTATGTAATACTGTAGTTAGATATATATGATTTCAATGATTTCTTAGCGAGGAAATTTTGTAAATAGGTCTATTTCATGTCTTGGCCATGCAAGTGTGCGATATATTTGTTATCACACTATATCATACTTTATTATAAACGTTTATCTTCTCTTTTAGCATGCATCGTATAAGGCAGTGAGTGACAGCCAGCAGATGGATACTTCTCTGTTCAGACTCCCTCTTAAATTACCCAACTGGAAAATGGACCATATTACTGGAACACAGGGCCTGTCTTACGTCTCATGAACTTACCAGTGTAGATATACCCACTGGATACGAGTGTGGATGCTAGACATTTCTAGTATGTAGCGGAAAGCTCAGATCCGAAAACCTTAATACTAGCGATATGGATAGTAGCCTACTTTTTAGGCCAGATTAAGAAATACTGTTTCATTACAGTAATCAGAGTAGGGATTTATCAATATCAAAGTACGACAATGTAATGATTCAATCCTTATATATGAATGAATGTATGTATATATATATATATATATATATATATATATATATATATATATATATATATATATATATATATATATATATATATATGTATACATGAAATAAGCATATTCATTCTTCTGCACATAAAACTGTAGATATGATTGTACATACTTGTGAATAACAATAAAATGAGTAAAACTGATAAAAAATGCCACTTTATGTTCTCATTTTGTTGAAATTAACTTTTAAATTAAGCTATTCAGTAGAAGTAGCTGATTGCAGCACTGCTCTTCTTTATACTATGGAACGTCTGCAGTCAGTATACACACTTACTAGTATGCGTTGCATTTTTTATAATGAGACTGCAAAGGTGTTTATGGCCCACGTCTCATCGCAAGACAAGAATGCCAGTGGTCACCAATCAGTATGAGGTGCCGTTGTGGACAAAAGTAAATAACACATCATAAATGTATGTAAAAACTTTGAAATAAACTATATTTTTAATGAAAAATTGTTATAGAAGCAATGAAAAATATCGAAAAACTTTGGAATGAAATAATTTTTTCACATTTGTTTTGATATTTCTCAATGTTTTTCTTCAAAAAATCCTAATGCTTTTTTCTTCTTTTCCAGATTCTAAGAAAAAAAAATCTTTTTTTTTTACAAAGTTTTTTTTCTAAATCTCACTGTAATTTTATCAATTCTCACTGCATTTTTATGCCTCATACGGGTCAAAGCTAGTCATGAGGCTTATATGAATAACTTGGGGAATACCTTCATGGCGACAATAGCGTGTAGTCTCAATCTTACGCACATGAACTTGGGCACATATCAGTGACCTTTGACAGCCGGATGGGGAGTGGCATTCTTGCCTGAACTACAGATGAAAAAAAGTATTTTGGCTACATGATTTTCCTCTGCTCGTTACGTTTCATTACTAGAACATACGAACACACCCACATACACACACGCATGCACGCACGCACGCACAGATACATACCACTCCCGACCCGTTTATCAAAGGTCACTGATATTTACCCAAGTTCACGACCACGTGCGTAATGCTATAGTCACACTAACCAGACAAGGTATCAGGACAGTGCTAGGACCTGTCACGATCAGGAATTTCGTTAAAATCATTCGTTCAATTCCTGATCGTGACAGCGTCCTAGTTGATGTCCTAGCAAGATCGGGGAGTTCCTAGGTGCAGCTAGGACAAATGGCGTGTCCTGGATGTCCTGGCCAAAAAGTTTTACATGTAAAACTTTTTGGCCAGGACATCCAGGACACCCAAGACAAAATCTGTGTCCGGGACAAATCCTAGCAGTGTCCGGGACAACTCCTAAGACAGTCCGCATGTTCCTGAGTGTCCTGGTTGGTGTCTTTCACCCAGGACACGACCCGATTCAGGTAGGACGCTGCTAGGACAACATTTTTGCCGTGGCCTAACCACGTGACATGGGGGTTTCCCGTGACGTCACAGGGAATTCCGCGCACCACAACGAGGCCAGTTCGAAGATGGCGCGCACCAAGAGAACACTCAAGGCGAAGCCTGGCACAAGCAAAGTTGCCAAACACAGCGCTAACTCGTCGGTGGAAGGTGAACGTGGACGTGGAAACGATTCCGCAACGGACGCGGAGTCTGTATACGTGGAGGAGAACCCCCTACCCGATATACCATCTCCACAAGTGACGCTGACAGATCTTCGCGGGCCTAAACAACCGCCCAAGCTTAGCCGCCATGACACCCCCTCGAGGAGGCCATCATCTAAACAACAGGATGACTCGGATGAGATATCGATAGTCGACACTCCTACAACTCCGGTCACACCGTATGAACCCCATTCAAGTTCCCGTGAGGTTGGTGGCACCAAACGTCGGAAACGTTGCGAAACCTACGTTTTCACCGATGAGCAAGAGGCCGACCTTAGTGAGTGGTACCAGCTCCATCCATTATTCTACGATAAGACCCACCCCAACTATAAGAATGCAGAGAAAAAGAACAACCTACTGGAGGAACGCGGCATGACGATGGACCCCCAATGCACATGTAAGTAGACTATTTCCACCCAAAAATGAGATTGATGGTTTATTGTTGTTATACTTATACTGCCATTCATGTCATTGTTTACATCCTTACATGTATGTCTTATCCAATTAGCTAGGGTTATATAACTTGTACATTTGTTACTGAACTGATTTCAAACATTTAAATGTCACACTCATTCAATATTGGCCTTAATACATACTTCCTCCCTTATCGATTGTTGTTGTGTACATTATATGTTCATCACAAATTAGCTTACCCCTACTCATACATGTCATATTCTATAATTTGGGATTTTTAATTTTATGTTCATGACTTCTCTATTTTCATTTCAGTCACGCAACTGAAGTGTTTCTTCGAGACTATGCGGACGAGGTTTGGGAAGATTGCGACCAAAAAATCCGGCCAGGGCTTGCAGCAGTTGTCGCATCGTGAAAAATTCATCTTCAACAACTTCAGGTTCCTGAAAGGGCACATACGGAGGAGTGCAAGTAGACAATCAGACACGGTAGGTTTATATATTTCATTAATTCACTACTGTAAGATGGTTGCGAATGTAGTAAAAAGGTAAAGTACATGTACATAATGAACTATTTTTATACATACTCCTACCATATTCGCCTAATTAATGATTTATAATTGCTTGATAAGAATATTGGTCTAGATTGCTTGTAATAAAGTTTACCCACAGTTTATTAATAGTGAAAGTTGAAATTGTTATTGAAAATACAATATAAGGTATAGTGGAACTCATTACTTTCAACATATAGTTCCATTAATAGGCGGTGATTGTTTTATGACATTTTGTAATAAGTATGTGTACCAATTACATCCTTATTTTCAATTATTAGTAATTAGAGTTTTGACACATATTACACAATACATTGTAGTTTTATTAAGTCCATGTGATGGTTTGCATTCATCAGGTTTCCTCAATACATTGATTTTAATTTATATTTATTACACCAACAAAATTATTGATTTAAACATAGACATTGTGTTATTGAAACATTAAGTACATACATAAGTTAATTCCTATAATTTTTCCTAACTATTGCAGTTCACCAAGAAACCACAGGGTTATTCTGGTTCTGAGAGTGATGGAGATGCAGTTTCTGATGGGTCGGATGCATCCAGCTTACCGACGATTACCAACCCTTCTTCTCGCAAGACCCTATTTAAAGGAAAAGGCAAAGGTCATGGGAAGAGTTCATCTCACTCTAGCTCCAAAGGAGATCGGCAAATGGAGCTCGTAGAAAAGGTAAGAAATACACATTTATAATACATTAATTATTGCAGTGGTGATGTTTAGAAAGGGTAGTTGATGTTTTCAATGATGATTTGGCCATGTTCAAATGGTTATTTTAATTGATGTGCTCAAAAATTAAGGGTTAGTTCACAATGTAATAAGTGTTATCATATTATAATAGGTATTAAGAAATATATCCCTCACTAACTAGTATGTAAATTGTTAATCTGTGTTTATAAAATATAAGTTATGTATAAAACACTGGCCTGTTAACTGTAATAAGAGGTCATATTGACCTATGTATGTTATTGTTTTGTTTAAAGTGCATTTCATTTTCCAAACTCTAATAATATGTATATAATATATGTATGATGTAATGCCATAAGTTTTCATTAACATGTGTTACTTCCAACAAGCTGCACATCTAACTATGTGTATGTAATAACTTCATAAAGGCTATTTAAACTTTTCATAACTTCATGTGTCACTAATATTTCAAAATTAATAATAATTACAATGTTCTACGATTGTCTTTAACACACAATTGGTGTTTTTCCATGTACTTAATAAGTATTGTACTTTCAGCTTCTGGAGCGCCATGAAAAGTCAACCCAGGAGAGGGCTAGCATCGAAGAGCCCGACACAGATCATGGGAAGGAGGTCGAACACTTCTCCCAGTACATGCAACACCAGATGAAAAAAATTTCACAGCACCAATGGATGGACTTTACCATGGATGCCATGGTATTGGCGAAAAGGTATGTGTGCGGGGAGAAGGAAAAAGAGACACCAGCTAGAGAGGTCTCTTCTGCAGATGAAGTGGTGGTGACTGTCGAGCAGCCGGAGGTGATAAAGGTTTCTGCAAATCCTACACCCATGACAACACTCGCTAACATGGCGGTTGTCCCCGGATCATCGAGCCAGTCCATTGGCAACTATCTAGCATCTATTAGTGGTCAGACATTGACATCACCAATGTATACTGATTACATGTCAGGTAGGATGGCTTTGTTGGGATCCCCAAGCCTACAACACATGGTGTACCCAGATGTCCAGCAGCCGCTAAATGACAAGAAATAAATATGATAATGTACAAACAAACCACTGTATGTTATTAACGTGTTTATTACAGTTTATTTTTATATTTCCTGATTACCTCTAGGCATCTTATCAGATGTAAAGGTATATAATTTATATATATATAACATATAATCACAACAAGACCTCAACCATTTCAAGAAGAAATGTATAGCTCTAATTTGCAAGTACAGATACTTGAATCATGTAATTAATATCGCATAGTACTTTGTAATTTGTTTTATGATATTTCATCACTTAGTTTCCAAAATAATTGTAATGAGTCATAGGCCTACATGAATCTCAGGTGTAATTACTGTAGAACCGTCCTTGAATGATGACTATTGGATTTGTCAATAATTGATAAACAGTTGTATTTTTATAACTCTTGTAGGTATAAAGCCATATTCTATAGAGCAATATTGTTTGATGTTTGTTTGAAGTTATTAGAATATGTTTTTCAGATGTTCATTTCACCACAAAGGTTATATTAATATATATGACAACATGGTGTAATTGTATTTTTGTAATATTTTTACAGTTGAAAACTGAATGAAGGTAATCTTAATCAATAAGACCCTTCGTATGATACATATCTCACAAATACCTTAATATGGTATTACAGAGTATTTCATTTATATTACAAATACAATTGTTTCTTTTACTACTTACAAATGTACCTCAGGTTACATATGAATCGAACATTGGTATGTGATTGTTGGAGTAATGAATAAGTTGATTAGTGCCTAAAAGTTATGGAAACATTGATAAAGCTTTATTGGTTTATATATTGTAATCTTTGCAATATATACTATGTGGACCAAATTGTCCAACAAATGTTACAGTATTACAGGATGTTGAAATTGTTATCAAGCTTGAATAAATCATGTTTCTTGTGAAGTTTACTTTTGTGTTGTCATATTCTTTTAACATTCAACAAGCATCCACTTCAAATCATTGCATCCTGCCAGGGAACTGATCCAGCATTTGAATTGTAGTATTTAGTGAGATAGTCTCTGACAAGTTTCCCATCATAGTTGTTGTTATTGCCTCGTGTAACATTTAAGGGCAATAGCCCTAGGTGTTGTCGCCATTGGCCTGGTCTTACATCGTGAGTGGTGGGGTCCTCAACATCTACTAGCCCCTGTACAGCTCTTGGGTCCATGTCAATAAGAACGTTATGTAGGATGCAACACGCTGTTACTATTGTTTGCACAGTGTCCGGCTTCTGTTGCATAGGAGAGATCATACATCTAAATCTGAAAGAAAGGGTAAACATACACAATAAAAATAAGGAATTCATGTCAGATAATATTAATGTACCACACGCCATTTAATGCAAAGAAATAGGAAAGAAATTGGTTCAATAGCACTTATTAATTGAATAAATGTAGAACCTTTGAGCTAGTATGCCAAAGGCATTCTCAACTACTCTCCGTGCACGTGATAACCTGTAGTTGAAGATGCGCTTCTCTTTGCTTAGACCTCTACTGGGGTGAGGTTTCATCATCCAACTTCTTAAGCCGAAAGCATCATCTCCTATGAAGAAATGAGGCACCTGTGAATCATCTTTGGCTAGAGGTTGTGGCCCAGGTAGTCCAGCTGTCCCATCAATGACAGCTTTGTAAATGTTAGTGAGTTTGAAGATGCCCGAATCTGCACAAGAACCATTTGCCCCTATATCCACAAAAAGGAACTTGTAGTTCGCATCCGCAACAGCCATTAAAACGATAGAGAAGAACCCTTTGTAATTGTAGAAATAAGTGCCGGATTTGCTGGGTCTGCGAATAGCAACGTGCTTGCCATCTATAGCACCAAGGCAATTTTGGAAATTCCATACTTTTGCAAACTTGGTAGCAACTTCTTTCCACTGCTCTGGGGTTTTTGGGCATTTCATGTGGCCCTCTGAGTATTCTTGAATGATGGCTTCGCACGTTTGAGGTATGAATAAAGAGATTGTATTGTGTGCGACGCGGAATCCATAGGATAAACTTTTGTAGGTATTTCCGCTTGCTAAATAGCGCAAAGTTATTGCAATTTTTAGTCCTGGTTCCAAGGGTGGTCTGAAATTGGTGTGGTTTTTCCGAATGCGAGGGCCGACGCGATGGAGTATATCCATGAATAGCTCTGGTGGTACGCGAATGAAATTTTTATATGCTCTGTGGTCCTCCCTATTTAGTTCTTGTAAAAGATTTTCATACAGTCCGAAAAGAGGGCGTCTTACCAGCCATGGCTTCACCCATACTGATCTAGGAGCCCTCCTTACCCTTCCTATTCGCCTCCTTTCCTCACGTCTTTGATGGTTTTGTTGCAGGAGGAGTGCTGCCGCTACCAGTAAAAGTTCCTCTTCATCTCGCAGTTGTTGAATTACAGCATTCCTGCGTAAAACAGGCATATTTTATGCCAGTAACTTGCATAGATGCATATGTATGCGTACTGTCATTATGCTAAATTAATCCCTAGGAACTTATCACCAAAAACACTACCAAGACATGTCCCAGACGTGTCCCACACATATCCCCGACACATCCCCGACCCATTTTACAGGTCCTACCTAGATCGGGAATAAAACTACTAATTTGCATATTGTGTAGGACATATCCCCATTGTCCTAACATAGTCCCCGACATGTCCCCGACACATCGCAGACAAAACTCCACCTGACAGGACTCATTCAGGATGTCCTAACCATACTTCAACTATGTCTTGTTCATCCTTCACACTGTCCGCGACGTGTCCTGGACGTGTCCCCGACACCACCAAGACATCCTCATTTGCATAATTTTTACCATTTTTTACCTAGGACTTTGTCGGCTTCAAAAAAGTCGGGGTGTCCTAGATGTCCTAGCTACGTCTTGGGAAAAAGTCCTAGCTTGTCTGGTTAGTGTGACTATACCATAAGATTGAGATCGCACGCTATTGTCGTCATGAAGGTATTCCCTGAGTTATTTATAGAACCCTATGACCCGGATGAAGCGTGAAAACGCAGTGAGAATTGATAAAATTACAGTGAGATTTAGAAAAAAACTTAGTAAAAAAAGAAAAACTTCCAAAAAAAAAAAGGTTATCTGAAAAAAAAAGTAAAAAGCGTTGAGATTTTTAAAGAACGGCATTGAGAAATTGAAAAATTTTATACATGTACTATCAAAGAAAATGTGAAACGAAAATCACTATTTGGCTGAACTTTCAAAAAGAATTAAAAGTAAATTTCAGCCTATCTTTGAAAATTTACATTGATTCTTTGACTTTTCTCAATGCAATAAATTTTTATTTCGAAGTTTTTTACCCAAAATATCAATGTTTTGTCTTTTAGAGTGAATAATTTTTATTTTCAAAATTTTTGAAAAGTTTCCAATGTTTTGTTTATGTTTACAGTGTAAATTATTTCATTTCAAAGTTTTTCTTTATTTTTCATTGAAAATATAGTTAATTTCAAAGTTTTTACATGCATTTATGCTGTGCTTTTTACTTTTGTCCACAACGGCGCCTCATAAATCAGCGCAATCTACGACTATCAGCATGATGCATTCAGGTCAATCTTCCTCTCTGACTGCTGTCATCATATGTGACATTGTACCTCTTACTGACGCTTTACCACACACACGGTCAAGTTTACGGTCTCTTTCACGAAATGAACAACTTGCCAATGGATGGTAGCACTGATGACAATTGGAATTTTGAATTGTTTTGAAGTGTTCACAGTCTGGCACTGATGAGAATAAGAAACTCGACCCATCTTCAGCGCTGGTCCTCATGCTTTTCCCTTCTTATATTAGCATCAATCTTATTATTCACAAACATGCTTCGGTGACAGAACATCTATATTGCGTTTCTCTTAAATCAAGGCAATGTGTTAAAATTTTGAGGGAGGCTGTTCCCTATGAGAGGACATATATCTTTCGATTTGGAAATGTGTTGATTTCATTCCATCTTTCCGTATTTGAATTATAAAAACGCCAAGTGATCAAACCGTTAAGCGTATATCATCTAGTGAGCATCTATGGAAAAACCTCTTGTAAACAATACTGGGGGATTGGATGATGTTTGTGATAACAGGATTATTTAACTTAGACAACCCCCACATTTTTATACCGCCCCCTTTTATTTCAGGGTATCGTTAACCAATGTTTATTTTTTGCGTGATTCCGATCACATCCCCTATGTTTAATGGGGGTTACGATTCACCTTCGTTCATTTTTATTCCTTGATCAGCCCCCTCGTATGTTTACTTTTTGGAATGCGTTCCAGCTCCCTCCCCCTCTGTTTACTTGGATATGTATTCCGTTGGATTCCTCTATTGGCAGAGAATGAAACTAAAGTTGCAGGATACAAAACCAAATAACCAACACAACGGGATAGAAATAGAGATGGGTAATCTGCAATGTATCTCTATCCCTTTTACGGAATAGAAAAACCCTCGAAGAATAAACGTTTATCAGAAGTCAATTTGCAACTCTCCAATCAACGCTTATTCAGTTCAGGCATAATTCCAAAGTTATTTTCATCGATCCAGGCGACACCTGATATGAAGCGCATTCTACGGGTGTTTTGAAGTGATGGCTGCTCATGGTATACGTGACGTCACGCGCGGTGTGTGAGATAATTACAATCCTGCAACAGATTGTGTAGATTTCAATGTAATACGTGACACGTGGAAAGATATTAATACCAGAGATATCTATTCGAATATGAATAGATTGTCCCTGATATTAACAACAGGAACAGGACGACTATAACCTTAGCTGTTGTTGTTGTTGTTGTTGTTGATAAATAGTTTGTTATCCAAACCCTTAAAACAATCATTACATATACCTTAGATGACCAAACACAAGTGGATTCGAAACCAGTCGGCAAACCTGAACATGCTAGCCTCAACCTGCGTCAACTGATAGCCCCTTAATAGCCCTAAATTGGTGCCCAGCTGATGGTGGAGATCTGGTTTCTCTGTAATGTAATCGATACGAGAGCCCTGATTGGTCCTTGTTCCCACGTGATCTTGCGCTGCTGCCAGTCAGCGACTCCTGGCATGAGTACAGCATCTCACTATGGTGCATATAGTAATTGATCTCTCGCTACATATCCATTCTTTTCTTTATCCAAGCATATACATACAGGGTAAAAAATGTGACCAGCCATTAAGGCTTATAATGGACCAAGTAAAATCATAAATACATCCAAATATGTAATACAATTTAAAACAATAATCATCATATTATGCAATACAATATAAATTTAGTTGAGGTTGACATTCGAACATATCATAACAAAGATATCCACCAGATCCTAACGACTGCATTGTAGAAAAAATATCATCAGTGAAACATTTTGTGTGCTAAATTTTCACCAAAACAAATCCGTCGAGAAAGACACCAAATTCACTTATTGATACCACCAATTGAGTGACCTAGGTCTTCATCATATGGCTACGGAGGCTGATATGGTAGTGTCCCCCGGTGATAGTATTCAAATATGAGTGCCCAACTAGAAAATGCTGTGCGCCAGGACAAAGTGTCTGTGCTCCAAGACTTTAGACACTCCTGTGCGTGTCTATGACCTAACTACTTAAACTTATATACAAAGTCTCACAGACCGAAATTAAAACAAAAAAGTAGAATAGAACTAAATGGCGAACCACACAATCCCTGACCCGGCCTTATTAACTTCCTTCCATGAATTCAATTATGGTTTTATCTGAAAGGGTCCGTTGTGTTTTACGCGGGTCTTCCTGAATCAGTCACCAAACAGATGTATTGCCACTAAGGAAATCTTGATTTCGAAATTGTTAGTTACAAACATAGACAAGACGGTATAAACATAATAGATATTCTGAGGTCGATGCACAAAGAAACGAAGGCTGATGCTTGCATGCTTGTGAAGTGAATCAATAGTGGATTTCCTTGAAAAAGGATAGGAGCAAGGTGCTCAATTATTAAGTTATATTTGCCGGAATATCTCAGATTAAATGTTTGTTTTTTGAGTGTCAGAAGGAGAACTTTGTTAATATAACGGATACCAGGGACTTCCATACTAAAAGCTCTCTGCGGATACCTAATGGAAAAACGTCCATTCGTGTTAAATACCATTATATGTGATACGGTATATGTAACTGATGAACAAAATATATGTAAATATGAGAAATAAAAATCCGATTACACGTGTGTAATTTGAATTCTTTTAAAGAGCAATCAAAATCCTCTCATAGTATGCTCTACTATATACACAAAGATATTTCGATGTATCTCATACATGAATTTGTTAGCCCGGTCGTGGCTGTAGCTCTCAAAGAAGTTCTAACTATTTTGTCAATCGCTCCGTGAGAATGGCACCTTTATTAACATATCTATAAGGGACAATGCTTATCAGTATCCTGATGCCTTAAAATGATGTATTTTATTGACTGTGCTCTGAGAATACAAAATATAGCTATTTACTATGATACAAACAGGGGCAATAACAATAACACATAAAGTGTGTACAGAATAATGACTTAATTAACTGAAAATATAACTAAGCGAAAACAACAAAGCAGATTTTTAATTTGAGGGTTATCCACGCTATCAAAATAACAGAGTATGAAAAAAGGGATGGGTAAATAAACGAAACTTTTACATGAAGCACATTGCGTGACTACTCGTCAGCAAAATATAGATGTCGAATGCGCATGTCACGGTCCAACCCACGTGCCACCTACGACTACCGTTTATTGCAATTGACAATATATTCAACGCAACCGAACCATCCGTAGCCGATCCTGGATGAGATGTATTGAGTGATTGCTAGTCAATATAGATTAGTTTTGATTGGTGTCTGAGGTGTATTCAAGTAGTTTGTTGTTGTTGCTGTTGTTGATAAATATTTAATTGTCCAATCCAGATAATGACATTCATTACATGCAATTTATAAATGTTAAAAATCCAGCCAGCCACGAAGGCTTATAATGGACCAAATACAATTATACATATACTTGTAAATATCAAGTAGACATTCATCATATACATTGTCCGATATATTATCTAGTCAATCATAAAAATCTTATAGTGAGTCTTGTATATAAGTAGTCACTTATTTTACACACAATTTTCTAACACCCATCTAAAATCGAACCAGCCGAGTTTATGTCGAATAGGTAAACATGGCTAGTATGGTTTAATAACAATACGTTGCTAGTTAATATTTGTGACCTCCTGTTGTAAATTCTATTGAGACAAAAAGATGCAGTTTTAACAAATCCTATGATTTAAAGATAACCCTAAGTTGCTTCAAATCAGTGAGTTCTGTAAAATAAGAATATTGCAAATTGGCTAGTTGAAATATAGGAATCCTCAAATCGTCATAAAAAGGACATTTCGAATAAAATGTACCTCATCGTCCACCTTATTTTGGCACAATATAGAAAAACGATTTTTCCTTGGAATCTTTTTGTGGCGCCCTTTCAATTTCAAGGTTGGATGTGCCGCACATTAGTTTTGCGACCACTGATCTGTGCAACTCTAATAGAGGGGTGTAGTTACTATGACCCCAGCTTTGAGTGGGGAACCATAGAAAGTACGTAGCTTACTGGTGGTGACACATATATTGGTCTATGTTTGATAGGCTTTTTCCAGGAGTATGTCATGTATTCTTTTGACAAAAGACACAGCTAGACTTAGCTCAAGATCAAAGACCTCAGTGTGGTCACAGTCAGCCATTATCTCCCTGAAGTGCCAATTCCAGTTTTTCCTACCCTTCTACCTAAATCAGTCACCAAGTGCATTTATTGTCGTTGAGGAAATCTTAAATACGAAATTGCTATTTACAAACATACACAAGATGGTAGTGGTATGAACATAAAATATATCCTCAGATTGATGCCAGAAGAATTGAAGGCTGATGAACATGATTGTAAAGTGAATCAAAAGCGGATTACTTTGAAAAGGGATGGCATAAAGGTGCCAAATTATTAAGTTATATTTGCCGGTATATTACAGATAAATGACAGAAAGAAAACTTTATTTATGAGGGATATATAATGGCAAAAATGTCCATTCGTTTTACAGTTCCGCATATTATTCCTGCACTAAATGTGTGGGCAGCCCGTGCATAATACACGACCGCACGCCCGATTGCACCCCGTTTCCTGGGCTTGGATGCGTGGATGACCTCACAACTGATTGTGGCTTTGTTTCGCACATTACGACACTGCGTGTGTCAGTGATGTCCTTGGCTTATTTTTTGACATATTATCCACGAGTGTTTTATAACTAGGTACTGGCAGACGTCTGGTCGTCTGGTGCAGGAAGTAAATGCCTGTACTGTGAATACCCTTCTGTGTATATGGCACGGTATATATAACTGATTAGCAAAATACGTGAATAAAAAATCCGATTATACATGTGTGTAATCTGAATTATTTTTTTAAAAAGCAATCAAAATCCTCTCATAGTATGCTTAACTACACAAAGATATTTCGATGTATCTCATATATGAATGTGATGGCCTAGTCGTGTCTGTAGCTCTCAAAGAAGTTCTAATTGTTTTGTAATTAACTTCGTGAGAATAGCATTTTTATCAACATATTGAAAAGAGATAATACTAATCAGAATCAACCCACAACCCCCCTTGAATTATTTTGATAATGTTTGCTTAATTTCAAAGTTACTTTCAGTAGTACCCCAGGTCCAGCCGACACTTGTCATGAAGGTCCTTAGGCTCGGATGCCTTAATGTGATGTATTTTATTGACTGTACTCTGAGAATACAAAATAGCTCTTTACTATGATACAAACAGTGGGCAAAAACAATAACATATAAAGTGTGTACAGAATAATGACTTAATTAACTGAAAATATAAGTAAGCGCTTAACTAAGCCGAAACAGCAAAACAGGTTCGAAATTAGAGCAGATATGAGAAAACATAGAGTTATCCAAGCTATCAAAATAACAGAGTATGAAAAAAGGGATGGGTAAATAAGGCGAGGGTTACTTGATTTATTGGTTCCCGGATCCTTTCCAGACAAATTTAACAGGGCCGGGAAGGAGGTAATTTAAAATGAAGTTGTTTTTTTCTTCTTTTTTAACACATGGAAATCTAAGTAAGCAAACACATAGAGGTAAAATACATAGAGGTAAAAAAATAAAGTTATCTCTTGGCTAGTACTAAAATACATACTCAAACCATATTTATGAATATCAAAAGAATGATTTTTTAATAAGATGATGCATTTCAACATCACTGTACAGCATTGCTATTGTAATGTTGTATTGCTCTGGTATTAATATTCTTGTAGTTTTGTGGTTGTATTACCATCCATGTTAAATTTATTGTAGGCTTGGTTTACCTACTTACGGCTCGGCGGTAGAGCACAAAATAAAGTGGGTGGGGATTACATTTATTTTTTAATCAGGTCTATTCCACTTTGATCGGCGGATCCCGGAACCAATACATCAAATAAACGTCGCCTAAACGAAACTCTTACAGGATGTAAGATATCCATGAAACACATTGCGTGACTACTCGTCAGCAAAACACAGATGTCAAATGCGCATGTCACGGTCCAACCCCTGTCACTTACACTTACAGCTACCGTTTATTGCAATTGACAATGATTCAATTTGCAAACACAACCGAGCCATCAGTAGCCAATCCTGGATGAGTTATATAGAGTGATTGCTAATCAATACAGACTAGTTTTGATTGGTGTTTGAGGTGTATTCGAGTGGTTTGTATATCTTAGGGGTATAAATGCAAGGGATGTACAACTTAACCTCACAACAGCTATTCACCAGCTGACCTTAAGCATATCTGAGACTTCCGTACTAAGACAATACACACGTGCCGGCGACCGCCTATAACCATAGCGTTGGGGTTTATATAGCGTATCAGAGAATTTCTACTCAGTGCCAAGATATCTAGCTGCCAACATCATAATGGTTCTCTGTGGAATCACCTCGACAGCCTTGGAGGTAAGTGATGTTTTATGATCGAATAGTTTTACCGTTATCGTCTCCTTCAGCTATGGATTCCTACACCGTTTTAACAAAACAAGACGAGTAAAAAAGAACTGACCAGTCAAAATTTGTATGACTATATATATATATATATATATATATATATATATATATATATATATATATATATATATATAAATATATATATATATATATTTATATATATATATATATATATATATATATATATATATATATATATATATATATATATATATATATAATCAACTGATACGATGTTCAGTCGACTTTAAACTACAGAGCGCAGATGGTTTGACCAATAACATATTCAAAAGGCCTTTGATGAAACATTGTCCATTTCAACATAAACAGAGCATTGTCTGTTTGTTTGTATTTTAAGCGACAGACCACACATTTTCTTCAGATGTGAATGGGTCATACTTAGCCTTTTCACACGTGTATTGAATGTATCGTTTCAGTACTCTCATAGATATGAGAATTCTTTTGAAAGTAAGTGCTACCTTATTGCTAATGACAAGTATGGCTTCATATAAGCTATTAATAGACTAAAATGGCCGCCTCCAGTACCTCCATTTCTTGTGTGTTAGGATGTGATTGAACAGCAATACACTTCTTGTATGACGGTTGACAGTGGTGGTAACCTGAGTTTAAGTAAAGAATACTCGGAGAAACTATGTGGGCCTATGTTTTACTAGTATGGTGTAGTTGTTATTGGAGAATAATACATAAAGAAAATGACAGGTCATCGTGTTACCTTTCGAACCACAGATAGTTGAAGTTTGTGAAACTTTTTGGCAGACTTTTATAAAAATGTTAGAAAAGGGTTACCCCATTGATACCATATATTCCCATTCTTATATAAGATATTGTTGAGCAACGGAACACATTAATTATCATACATTTTCTAAAAATGTGTCAAAACATCAAATTCAATTCATATGAATATCACTGTAGTCAAAACATTCAGGGTAAGAACTGACTTGGAATACTCTTTATAATAGGCGGGTACATGTATAATCATAATGGTACTTATTAAATAACCTGTTTTTGTAGCAATTTCTTTTCTAATTTGGCAGTGGTGTCAGTTCAATTGTAATGAATTATTTTAGTTTGTCCAATACTCAATAGGTGTCTCCGGTATAGAGTATCGTAAGACCTTAAGGGCACATAATGATTGAGCCTATATTATATATAACATTAGATATAGTCATCAGAGCTCAGCATGGTTCTGTGGTGTAGTGGTTATCACGTCTGCTTTACACGCAGAAGGTCACGAGTTCGATCCTCGTCAGAACCTTATTTTAATTTTGGTGCAAATGATAATACTAATGACAGTAAAATGGTAAAAACAACAAAACGCTAATGGCTGTATGTTTCAGAGTTATTTTCAAGGTCAGCCCACAAAACCTTTTCATTAATCTACTATATCTTCACTTAATCAATGTATTTGAAGACATGTTGTTCATGTGAATACACATCTACTCTAAAGCGTATATATATATATATATATATATATATATATATATATATATATATATATATATATATATATATATATATATATACATATAGGTTCTCTTGAAGCACACACACTTCTCTGTAGGAGTTTGGCGACGATTTAACCTGGAAAGTCTGATATCAATTATCAGCTGGCTAGTCACGATTTAGCTTTTATTTAACAGAAAAAGTGACGATGAAAACAATTATAAAATCCCCAACCACTAGCATGACCTAATATTTTGAAATTATAGGAAAATGGTACAATGCGACAATGTTTATAAATATCAATGTTATACAAAATAAAAATGCCACCTCTTTAAATTTGAACTTTCTTTGAAGTTTTGAATATTTCGGATAGTTTCTATTTTCATTGCGTCTTAGACAATTCATCACTTGGCTATACATTAATTCACCGTCAAATCTTGTTATTTCTTTCTCATTGAATATTCCGGTGAAGCATGTGTCGCCATCTATTGATTATTAACCACACTAAGATGAAATCAATAGAAGCACAAATATGAGTGTTTTGGATAGCAGGTGTCGGAACAAGATAGCAAATCCTTTGAGCAGGACCGGAACCTACGCTCAGCCAATGGGATGCTGTCGCTGTGTTGTGCCCCCTCTAACTCAAAGGGCAGATGCCCTCTTCTAAACCCATTAGTGCTCACATAAGCCAAACGCAGTCTGAAAATGTATGTGAAGTCTTAAAGGCAAAAGAATAGTTGAGAAATATTGGAAGAAGTGTTCATCAGAACATTACTAACAACTCTCCTTCAAATATTGTGTATAACTATACTTGATATCCAAGTTGTTACCAAAAATAGTATGGATTCAGATGCTGGATCAATGTTATTTTAAGAATATTTTAGGAAGAGTGCATATACCCATGAACGATTTGAAAGAGATTTCTCAGTTTAGTTCTGGTAAACAAGTTTATATATATTTCCAAATATGCTTTTGTCAGGGAGATATTGTCAAAATAGACCCAACTCACATGACCACCTTAACCTGACGTTACTGGTAAGAGAAGATGAAATGTAGCAATATTCCCCTAATCATCCGAAACAATAGAATATGCAACTTGAGACTTTAGTAGGTCACTGATTATTAGACTTTTTATCCTTGCTTTAATGTGTAAAACAACGTAATTTGCCATCCATATAACTTGAGAAAACTTTGCCCCTTAAAACAGGACAGCTGTCTATAAACAACTCAGGTCCAAACATTTAGTTGGCAATGTTTCGATTGTTCTCCCATAAGTTTCTCCAGCAGTTATGCTAACTTCCCTGCCCATATATCCCTCTTGTATATTATCATCTATTTTTTCATGTTTCTGCATTTTCTCAAAATCTTGAATACGTAAATAGTGAATGTATGAAATTCAAACACCGAAAATATATATACACATACCTACCCTATTGTGTATCTATAGAAATGATGGTTCTAGATATTGAATTCCAAATAGTAAATTCATATACTTGTATTATATATGAAATAATGTTTTTGGTTATTTTATTTTAGGTTGACAACAGGAAGCCCCTACAACCCAGATTTGACCACAAAGACATCGATATCCGACCAAGCAATATCTGGTTGGCAGACAGTGAATGGATGATCACAAAGCCTAGATCTGATGTGGCCGATCACAAACCAACAGGAAATTCCTTCAAAGTCCGAGGATCCAGAACTGGAGATGATACTACGCCCATTATAAGGAAACTTCCATCATCGACAGGAACTGTGCATTCCTATTCCCAGTACCCTAACATGGGTAGCACATTACCAGGAGGAGGGGCTTCATCCATCAGCACCCTCTATGGGCAAAGCTGGACACGAATGCTCAATCTGCAGACAGTAGCACCAGTCCAATATGGCAGCGTCGGCCCTAGAAAGCCAGCAGATTCAGCCTTTGGAGCAGTTGCCGGGGATGTTGCGTCAAGATACAAAGATGAAGAAGCAATTGAAAGACAACCTTCTCTACCAACTGAAACCAAATGGAAGGCAGCACTCTTACAACTGAGCCTAAGGCAGGCCAAGTCAGCACCATCTTTTCATGCACCAGCAACAGCTCATCCCTATGGGAGAGATGGCGCAGCCTCTTCCGAGTCGAGGCGGTCCAAGATGCCGTCCACTACCCAGTCCATGAGAAGAGAGAAGACATCACAGTCCCATCTGAGACAGGCCAAATCAGCGCCATCTGTCCAGGCATCAGCAACCACTCGCTCCTTTGGAAGCAAAGAGCCAGACTTTTCTCAGTCAAGGCATTCCAAGATGGTTTCATCGTTAGAGACAACAGCAGCTCCATATCACAATCAAATTGGTAAGCCAAGTTCCCAAAGAGTTCTTAATCCTAACACCATCTCTCCCCAGAATATATCTTTGGTGCCACAAAGGGCTCTTCACCCAAGGGTAGAGTCTTTGCAGGGTAGACAGATGGTTAATCCTGGCACAGGGAGAGCTCCCAACCCTAAGAACGACTCATGCTTGGACAGAGAGGTGGTACACCAAAATACAGGGAGACCTCCAATACCTATGGGAGATTCTTTCTTAGACCAACAGAAGGCAAACCCAAGGACAGCAAAAGATGTAATTCAAGACAATTTTCATGGCCGAAAGATTATAAATCCCAGAACAGAAGTAGTTCTACCTCCTAAATCAGCCTCTTTCCAAATCAGAAAGATGACAGCTTGCTCTGCAATGCTGCCAATGCCTCAAGATTCAAAGAATACAAAGATTGATCAAGTGCATACAGAGACTGTGTTGAAGTCATCAACTTGGCCTTCGCATCCAACAATAAAGAAGAGTGTATCACTTAAGGTACCCTCAGCCTCTTCTTTAGACAAAAAGGCACACATCGGACCAGGTGGATCCAAAGAATACAGCACAAGGCAAATGCTTGTCATGTGGAATCAGTCAAAGACGGGACTCTCTTCTGATTCAATGCCATGCTCTTCCCAGGACATAAAATCACAAAGTCTGAGAGTTGTTTTAAAGGAGGCAACATCAGAGGTTCCAGCAACTAGACAGCGAAAGAAGAGACCATCCTCTATGAGGTCCACAGATTGGTTTGAAGAATCTGGAGAAACAAAGAAAGCAAAACTGTCTACCATGACCAACAAAGTCTCAGACCAGGAATTTCATTGTGCAAAACCCTCATCATCTGCAACCGTGAGGGCCAAGGATCATGGTTTTGTGCAACCTGGTGCACATCCTTCGGCGATGGATTTTTGCAGAGGAGAAATACCTGTAACCTCAACGCCTAAAGTGAAGTTGGGAAAGATGATGAGCATCTCACAGTTCATAAAGATAAATGATTCTGTTGAGATACAGGAGATCCAAGATGTGGATGATTCCGGGAAACAACCAGCAGATAAAGAAACTCATACAAACATTGGAAATCTTGACAATACAGTCATGGAAACAATAGGATTCACAAATTCCAAAAATGTTGAAGGAATCAGAAAGCATTCATTGGCACCTTCAACTGAAAGATCATCAAGTCATACTAGAAAGGCATCGAGTTCCAATGGAATGGTGCCTTCAGAGGGAGAGCTTAAAGACATAGGTGATATCCAAATACAAGGGATCAAGAGAATTATGCATCTTGCTGAACCCTCTCCGACAAAATTGAGGAAAGCTGATACCAACTTAGTTGGTGCCCACCTAGAAAGAGCTGTGAAGGGAGTGCCATCTTTTAAAGAGATCCCACAGAAGAGACGAATTGTTCACCAAGCGGAACCATACTCACCAGAGAAATTGAGGAAGACAGATAGAGATATCAACCCCTTGCCTGTATCCAGAGCCATACCCAGCATGCAACTGGATAAAAAGGTGAAAACAGCGCCCTCTCATAAAGAAGTCCCAACCAAGAGGCGGCTGGTTCATCAGGAGGAAGTATACTCACCAGAAAAGATGAGGAAGATGGACAGATATGTTCACAAACTTTCTGTTCAAAGAAAAATGAAGGTTGACGGTGCGTTTGATGAAACCCAGGGTTTCAAGAAATTGATGCACCTTGCTGAGCCGGTTTCTTCAAAAATGAAGGAAACTGACTCGGATCCTCTGCGCATGCCCCTCAGAAAGATCATTGATTCGAAGGATTTCAAAGAAAGTTCAACACCAGAGGAATTAAGAAACCCAAATGCTGGCCTCACCGGCACACTCAATGGTGTAAAGCATCTAGCAGAACCAACATCGAAGAACCAAAACAGATGCTTAGGGAACTTTCCCGCCAAGTTCCTGATGCAGATGAAGTCCACCTCCACAATGGAGACCCAGGCCGGCGCAAGCAAGGACGAGTTGCCCACTCTTGTTTGGGCTGCAAAGTGTATCAAGAGAAATGCAGGGCATACTCCAAGACCACTCAAAAGATTTGGGAGGAACAAGTACCAAGAACGACTGATTGATTAGGTGATGATTTGAACTGTAACTAGTAGAAAAAATATTTAACCCATGCGTCCATGAGCTCGAGCAGCCGGATTATTTGAGAGAAGATTGAAATCTCTTTTGAAAGTATTTTCAAAGAAAATATTTCAAAGAAAAATGTTACTTGGAAATCGACCTACAACAAGTCTTTCAACTATTTTGAGAATGTATACTTAATTCTCTGGCAATTTTCAAAAAGGGCTTGGTGACTTACCGTATTCTAAAATGTTACAAGTGCTAAACACATCAAAACAAAAACATCGGTGGAGTCAAGGATGAAATTTCAATGCTAGCTCGTGAATAATCATCGTTTCCAGCATCCTCTAACGGAATTTGGTTGAACCTTCGACTTTGCGACGTGACTTACGTTCAAACACTGCCATTGTGCCAATCTACAAACTAGCAGAGAACAAACTTTTGTTGAATCTCAAATCAAAAACTAATTCCTCACAACAACAACAAAGCAAATTGTTGAGAAATATTTGAATGATACTTTTAATCTTGTAAAATCCTTAATTTCCTAGTTACTGTAGAAAATATCAATTATCCAGATGACAAATTCACAAGTAACTTTTGAGCATTAATTGGTTCAACAGATCTTAAGTCTGCTTAACTTGCCAAGGGAATAATATGGAAGTATATAGTATTACTATAGTCAGATATATTTGATCTCAGTAATTTAAGCTTTTATATCATGAATCGTTTGAAACATGTCTAAGTTCGACGCAAAAACCTTGCAAAAAGTGTGCAATATTTTTTCGCTATCAGTGGTAGCTATCACACAATATCATACTTTATTCTAACCGTTTTATCTTCTATTTTTAGCATGCATCGTATGAGTCAGCGAGTTGCAACCAGCAGATGGATACCTCTCCCTTCCCTGTGGATGGACTCCCTGAGGAAATTATCCAACTGGAAAGTCGACCCTAGTATTGGAACTCGTGACCTTCTTACGTCTCATGAAATTACCAGTGTGCATCTACCAATTGGATATCAGTTGTGGATAATGGGCAGATACCAGTGTGGATGCTAGACATTTCCCCTATCACGTAATGGAAAGCTCAGATCCGCAACACTACAGGTGATTCGGATAGTAGTCTGCCTCTCAGGCCAGATTAAGCAATACCATTATATCCCGGCATCATATGTAGCAGGGACGTATATTCAAAGATTGGAAACGTAAACTACCTGTGTGTCCCTTGTGTGATGCATCATATGGCTAAACGGCAGTACATGATAGTTTGAGCAGTAATAATGCTCCATTTTATTCTTCTGATAAAATTTTCTATGTTTAACTCAACAAGTAAAAATGGTAGACATGTTTAGAAAAACTGCTCAGTCTGAATGTTCAGATAGTAATTAATCACTGCTCTTTAAATGAAGCCTAATAAGGGGATAATATATTGGTGTCACAGATATAATTTGGTGCAGAGCTGCACTTGTGCCCAGGTTCGGGTCTCTGCATTGAATTTGGCCTATGAAGGATACCTATAGAAATTATAGAATTGCCTATCCCTCATATACATGCCCCTGCTTGTAGATAGATGTCACTGCACCGAGAGCCTGCAGGCGACTGGTCAGTCTTGATGACAAGTCTCAAGGCTGAGCCAATGGGATAAGGTCGGCAACAAGTCTTTATGTCCAGCCATCCAGCATATGTTGTTTTATTTAACTCAAACAGTAAACTGTTTCGACAGCTTTAAAATGATTGGCATAATCTATTTAAGACCACAATTAGAAGTTTTTTTCTCTCTTTAGATATATTGAAAACCTGAATGAAGGACAAAATGAATATCAAAAATGCAAACTGTATTTGAACATGCACTACGTCAATCTCCCTATATGTGGCTGGTGTCATGCCTGTTGCACATTCATTTCTGTGTATTATACTACAAATCAATTAACCGTAAATACGGTTACACAACACCGTACTTTCAGCATGATAGTAATGTACATAACATAGTAATAACAGCATAGAATAATTGACAATAAAGTCAGGCAATGTAAATATTCAATCTTTCCAACAGTTTATTGTACGTACCTCTGTAAATACGATTGTACATACTTGTGAATACAATAGAATTGATTAATCTGATATCCTGTGTCACTCGTGTTCATATTTCATTAGATTACCATAACGATAAACAGTTTAAGGTAGTTTATTCGGTTAATCACTTGGGCTCAGTTTTCTGTCATGTTCTGTCTCTTACTCTGCTCTGTGATGATCGAGACAACCGGCTATACCACAATTGATCTGATTAAGAGCAAACGGCTGTATGATTTAACATATGTAAACACGACCCTTCATTCATGATGTAACTCCTATATGCCTCATTAAAGCAACTTATGACAAGTTTAGTCATAAAGTTTATAATGAATAACTATATATATATATATATATATATATATATATATATATATATATATATATATATATATATATATATATATATATATATATATATATATAATATATATATATATATATATATATATATATATATATATATATATATATATATATATATATGTGTGTGTGTAAGTATTATACAATATTTAGATAATCGTTTCTTTGAATATCGCGTTTATTATGATAGTGTCATATGTATACATAGGGCTCACTACATAGTATAGGCTACAGGGTTTGAACTCTGGGATGTTCGACATACAACTTTTAAAGTTCCGTTGATTTTACTCCAGTTTTTTCAAATTCGAATTTTTCTAAATCCCAGTTTTCAAGGCCGGAAGCCTATTATAATACGTGAGCACCTGTTTTACAGAAATTTGAAAGCCGTGATGGGGGTTTGGATAAACTGTGTTAACGAGAGTCATATTCTTACAAAAAACTAAGTCTGTTTCCGAATTGAAGGTAATTAAGCGAAATGTGAGGATACAGAGAGATGGAGCAACGAGAATGTTAGTTAATTCCGAAATCAGAAGAAAAGCTCTTTCTTAAAAACAAGCCCAAAAGCACTGACTATCACAGGTAAAGGACCCATCTTTAGGGAAATGGATGACCTTTTAACACAACTCTTCAACAAAATGATCACACTCCACAGAAATGTTCCTGTACATAGAAACACATTCCTAATAAATGTGACCCAGTCTAAAATCAAAGCTAAAAGGAAATACAATTTTAGTATTTATTTGGGTGTTTTGTCATGTTTGAATGCTATATATATCAGAATTATTAAACAATTATTTTGAAGATAGTCTGATAATGTGGAAATTAAAATTTACTTTATAGAATGATTAAGTCACAGCCAGAATAAACTAAGACAAAATAATAATGCTTCATAAAAATGCTTTGATCATACAGCTGCCTTCCATATATTTTCAAATAGATGTTTATAATTCCAAAAAATATCTAAAAACATCTTTTGTATTAGAAATTTATCTAAATACCCTTTTAAAACATAAACGTATACTACCTGTTTTAATACTGTAAAGTGGAGTGTTTTTTCATAAGTTGTCTTTATGTTTTTCAAGTGCTATAAACAACGGTGATAGATGGGAAGATAACGAAATACCAATTCAGCACATCACGCGACGAGTTAGATAAGGTGCTTAGTTAAATGTTTTGATAGATAACAAAACATATATAATCATAATAGCTATCTAAAGTATTTTGTCAAAATGTTTATATTTTAGATAATAGATCCCTGGCATGCATTCCATATTTTGAAAGTTTCAATAATACTTTGCATTAACACCTAGAATTTGAACAAAATAGTTGCTCTGGAATATAATAAAATGGAAATCGTTCATTTAAATTTGTCAACTTGATGAGCGAAGAGGCCTGGTATCAAAAGGAAATAGAGGGACAATGAAAACATAATAACGTCATGTGTCACATGTGCCTATTTAGACTGGTGGCTCCCCCTTTGGGGCAAGCGCCGTCAACCTGTGCTAATGTTCAAGCACAATGTTCACACAAGTTTTTTTAGTAAAAGATGACTATTTGTACTGTACTTTCATAAATGCTATTTATGGCAAATAAATATACAATACAATACTATAAAAGTGCAATTATGCTAAAATTTTGCATTTTCCTGTTTGCTTTGTGAATAAAATTTAAAAAATCATATATACAATTCCATATGTGTTTTCTAAGGTGGAAATTCTCAAAGTTATCTAAGGATTATGACTTTGTATTTTCTTGTTTGCTTTGTGAATAAAAACAAAATCAAATATAAACGTCTTTTTTCATTTTCTTAAAAATCAAGATTTTCAAATTTGCATATTTTTTTCCAATTAGTAGAGAAATATAAACCTCAGGATTCTCATTGGCTTCCTATTCTGAGTGAGTCCCCAATATGAGCATGATATTATGGCGTATATTTGTATACGAGTATAAGTTTCTTCGAGTCAGCGATTTTGCAACGCTGAATTCTAGCTCTGCCACTATTCTTTTGAATACTTGGAGTGATATTGGGGTGATTTTCTTTATTCGGCTTTGTGGCAATACAAATGATGATATTGCTGTTCAGTAACTAAGTTATTCCACATTTTGTAGCTTCATAAATTCATTACCATTTCTTTGTTATTGAAAAACGAGGAGAGCTTAATGTTTCGCAAATATCAGACTCAGTTGTGACTAGTCAATCGTAAAAGGTCGGTGAACCCGTATTGCTCATCAAAATCCACCACCCAATCCCAAGTCATAGCAACATTCTTACAAGCCTCCAGCCGCATTCGAACCCGGGCAGATCTGAGCCAAGCAGCCATCGGCTATCCGTGACCCCAACCCCCCCCCCCCCCCCCCCAAAAAAAAACCACAAAAACAATTACTTTTGTGACAAGAAAACAAAACAAATTCAAACTTAAAAAAGCTTCTTTAATTTGCCTAAGGATTAGGGTGCGCAATTTTTCGTATTAATTGAGAAATATAAACCTCAGGATTTTCCTTGGCTTCCTATTCGGAGCGAGTTCCCGGTATGAGCATGACATTATGGCGTATATTTTTATACGCGTATAAGTTTAATTGAGTAAGCTTCTTTGTAACGCGGAATTCTGGCTTTGCCATCTCAACCTTTCTTTTGAATAGTTGGAGTGATATTGGAGTGACTTTCTTTATTCGGCTTTTTAGATGATTTTTTTTGGCAATAAGAATAATAATATTCAATTAAGAGCTTGCTGCTTAGTACCTAAGAATTGTTCACATTTTCCAGTTCCATAAGTTCATTATACCATTCCATTCATATTGAATACGCAAATATCACACTCAGCCGACACTAGGCAATCGTAAAAGGTCTGAATGAAAACTCTATTGCTCAGCAGAAACCAATGCATAACCCCAGGTCACTGGCAACATGTTACAAGCAACTATCCTCATTTGAACCTGGACACAGATGAGTTCACCAACCATCGGCTTTCGGTGACCCCCCCCCCCCCCCACCCCCCCAAAAAAAAGACAGAGACTTTATGCTACTATACCATACTAACATAGTCAATATTATTACAAAATACATATCTGATTACGCTTCATTCCGAATTCTTTGTTCCATGAAGCGTATTACTCCATCGGTCTTTATCGGTTGATTTTATGTCGCTTTTAACAGTTCATGCATGATATTGCGGCATGATGGAAACCTAGAACAAGGCAGATATTGCCTGCTCATTACACATAGTTCCAATGGTTATTCAGTTGCAGGGGCAGAATAGACAGCCCTTCACAACGCCGAACACTTATGGAGCGACCAGGCCAACCCTCTAATACGGATCCTGGGGAGACTCGAACTTGCGACCTCACTCGTGGAAGCATGACATGGTAACCACTAGCCATCTGTCCTAACGCACCATTGTATTTGAGCTATATATCCCGTGGTGTATTTTAAAAACATGTCCTGAATAGTCGATTTATCATCGATTGTATACCAATGCCAAACGAGAATCAACAGACGTCATTTGTAACCTTGTACATGTGATAACTGTTTTCTTAGATAATTTATGTGACATTTGACAACTGTGTGACATTTGACAACCTTATCTAGAACCTGCAACTAGGGAGCAGACAGTAAACTACTTAAGCATCATTGACCATCATCCCTGCTTCAGCCCCTTACTACTGGCAGCACAATCGTTATCTATTGCTACACAATCTGCGCTAAATTGCAATAAAACTCCTTTCGGCAGATTACGTTGTTTGCTGTTCAGAAATGATCGATTGATTGATAAAATAGTCTATTGTTTGCTAAATAGTTTTACAATCATATGCACAAAATACAAAATAAGACTAAATATTTGGCGGTTGTAGGATACCAAGTAAACTTTAACAGTGGTAGATGCGCAACTGAATGAAGTCTATAAATGAGCATTCTCTTGAGAAGTATATACAAATAAGTTTTGCATAAAATTAGGTACGAACTAACATACAAATGTACGGGATGGGTTCAGTGAGCTTTTAAGAAGTTGTTTCTAAAGGTAGTGTGTCGTTAATCCATATTAATGCTTAAGGGAGCAGGCCAGCCGCCTATATGTATAATGGATTATATACACTCATTGATACTCTCATATATAGCAAGCAACTATAGTTCCAAAAACCTGTAGCCATCCTTATATACAGTGAAGTATCAAATGGCCTGCCCGTGAAGACTTATAGTGGTTAACATACTTTGAGGTGTCTCACTGTTTCTAAACATACTATTCCAGCACAAATGTCAAATCGAGCGTGTCGGGTTCATGTAAAATAGGATATCATTAACAAGAACGTTTACACATCAACCAATCGTCATAGAACTGATATTTATAGAGTGGATATAGTATATCGCTTATCCAAATATTGGCATAATCTACAAAATATGTTCACAGGCAAAATTTAACTTTAATAATACGCCAGACCTACTGATTTTGATTCCTTTTATGTAATTACAACACGATATTGTTATCATTATTATTATTATTATTATTATTATTATTATTATTATTATTATTGTTATTATTATTATTATTATTATTATTATTATTATTATTATTATTATTATTATTATTACTATTTTTAGTATTATTATTATACAGGTAAATGCATACTCTATTGAACTATATGTGTATTGGCTTGTATACATAGTGATACAAAAGCATATCCTACACGAAATATTATTATAAACATCGAATAATATAATAAAGAAAATGTATAAATCAAAGGACAAACTCATGGTTGTAATCAAATCATATGCTAGCATAAAACGGTTATGCGACAGGATTTAGACATAGGCGGCTATACAATTATATAATCCTAACATTACTACTGACACAAGATATACTAATACTCTCATCTTATCTTCTGCAAATTAAATTAGAAAATAAACCATTTTCAATCATGAAAATTTATCTTTCATTTAATTGCACTTGCGCCCATGTTTGGTAAAATGACACCTATAACGTAGTTTACCCTCCCTGCATCTCAAATAGTATGAGAAAATGAACTATTTCTTTTAATCTTAACAACTAATATCTTTCTCTCAATTGCACTTAATGTGGACGAATTGGTTAGGATGCCATTTCTAATGTGAAAGTGCGTAATCAATGATGATGCATTGCTCTTTACATCAGCTTGCGGCTGTAATAAGATGTATCTTAAAAAGAAAATATTTTCAAACCAACTTTGACCTTTCATTACCTTTATATCAATTGCTATGTACGTCCACCCACTGACTACTTCACCATTGTCAGCGGTTTGCCAATACCTTTGCTAGTATTTTCAATCCTTACTTTTATATTCAATTTTCACTATGTTATATTGTATGGTTCTGGTCCAGTATAAGCCAAGTGGCAGGTTAGGATTTTACACGGATTTATTCGTAAGTATAAAAAAAGATAAGGTAAGATAAGAAAATCGTATTAAGGTCTCACCCATAGTTGACTAATACATACATGACATGATAAAACAATGGAAAGTCAACTTTGACCTACGAGTGACTAAAGTATAAAAGTATATTTTATATGGGGTTGACAATACACTTTATTTAAACGGAACTCAAATATGCCCCCCCCCCCCCCCCGTTAGGTGCATTGTCTATTGTACCTGTAGAACCAGGAGTGTAGATTGAGTTACATGTCTCTGGTATAACTAAAAGGGGAGAATTTCTTTACGGTGCAGGGGTTCTTCAGTTTCTCGATTTGTAACATACAATTAGAGGAATACTACCGAAATGATAAGTTACGTATTTTCACATGCGTATATCATAAACCATATAGCATATGCCATGTGGTTAGAACACGGTTACCGTAATATGCGTGGTCGCAAAGTGAGAGATGAAACGCCTACGTTGAAGAATACAACGAAAATTAACCTCAATTGCCTACATTCAGCTGCATTTAGCACAGTCAGGTACTATCGCTCAATATACTTGAGCGGCTTTTGCCTATCAAGTATACACTAAAATACTCATTCTTATATCCTACCATTGTCTTATGATACACGAGATCTGCATTTCTATGTATGTATGTATGTATGTATGTATGTATGTATGTATGTATGTATGTATGTATGTATGTATGTATGTATGTATGTATGTATGTATGTATGTATGTATACATGTTGCCGCGGCGTCTGTCCTCTAGCTCTGCCATTTTGAGCATGGCATATTGAGTATGATTAAGATATTTACTCATACGACACACGCTGAAATGCCAGCGATAATACCCTAGTGCTTCAATTAATGTTCATGTATTATAAGTAGGTCTATGCAAGAAATAGTTGAAAACAACATATTCATCTCGTGGTCAATGCATTCGTCATTATCTTTTTCAATTGCAATCCTTCAGTTTCGAGACCTGCTTGTTCAGATGACACGGCTTGGAGTGTCGCTTGTCTGGTTGTGTCAAGTGACACGTGACAGGCGACAAGTGTCACCGATCATACCGTTAACTTTAACTAAGCAATCAGTGGCCAATCACGTAACTGATTGATCTGAGTGGCAGACAATCAATACAGATTGCCCTTGATTGATGTGTATTGTCTTTTGATTGGTTGATATCTGAGAGGGGGTATATATACCAGGGAGAGAGCGGATCACATCAGTTACGACAGAGACAAGTCTCAGTGCGTACACATTCCAAACTACGAGAATTCGAACACAGTACTATTAACTTCCGCTAGTCAACACGCAAAGCTACACAGCATCATGGTTTTGGGAGGAGCTACCACCGAAATGGACGGATATGTCAAGGTAGGAATTCATTATATATCCTCTATCACCACGCAATCCCTGCTTAGGCGGATATATGGATAGATAGATAGACATATATCATCAGATTGAGGGACGGAATATAGATATTTAGATACATACATGGATAGAACGATTGTAATAATGATAATGATAATAATGATGACAGATATATACAATGTGTGTGTTTTGGTAAAACACACACGGTGTTTTTAGTCAGTGGTGTTTGGGTGTTGTTTTAGATCAAAACGTGATAGTGTAATTAGTATCAAAATACGAAATACTATTTTTGACATTAATGAATTATGAAATTAAGCCCTCGACTTCATTTTAATGGATGGAATCCGGTATAGGAGACGGATTGCCATGTAGTGTTTTGTAGAAATAGGTCCGATTTTCTACATATAGATGAACCTTATTTTCTACAAGTTCACTTTTGGAAGTTTGGTTTCATCATCACCCCTTCTATCATGTCCATGGCTAAAGTGACTAGCCAGTTTTATGTGGTAGAATAAATCTGAGAACCCTCGTCTTAACTAGAGAGTGGAAGGAATGAAGTGGCCGACTGGTCGAAAGGTTTACCACTAACTGCTCGCTGTCTCTCGCCAATGACTCAGGTTCGACTCCCGACCGGGACAGGCGAGGCAGTTGCCAGTGACTTAATAGGGTTAGGCGGTGGTTTTCGCCGGGTACTCAGGTTTCCTCAACCACTTACGACTGGCTAGTCGCGATCTAGCCTAAATATTTCAGAAAAAAATGGTGATAGTCGAAATTCCAAATCCAAACTCTATGCAGTTGTACTGATCTGTTGTACCTAACTCTAGCATTATTTTATTCCAGACGGACCACACAAAGATGGGACCGGTGGCAGATGAAATTGAAACAGACTTCACCCCAAGTGACTTCTGGATGTCAGACAGCAAATGGATGCACACAGGTGGTAGATCTGATACAATTTCTCTGAAAAGCAAAGAAACTCGAGGCAGTTTGGACATAAATCTTCCTAACGCAATGGATGGAAAGACAACGATTCTTCACGCCAATCCAAAGCCAGCGGAGGCATTAAGGAATTTAGCTTCCCGTACAGAAACAATCACCCTCTATTTTTCCAATCCCAACATGGGTAGTACCTTACCAGGTGGAATTTCATCACGTGGATCGTATAATTATAGACAATGTGAGAAAATAAATCCACTTTGTCCTGCAGTGCCAGCACATGAAGTGGAGTGCGTAAGTGGGATGAATGCAGCACCAGGGAGGTATGTTGGTGTGTTTGGAGTTCCAACTGATCCAGCCAATGTAATAGAGGCTGAGGAAGCCGAAGCAATCGTTAGCACTATTTCACATCAACCAGTAGCATCTCTTCCAAATGAATCAAGATGCGAATCGACTTTAAGCCCCTCCATGCTGACAAAAGATTCATCTTCTGACGCGTCTGTTGATGCGTCCATGTCTGGATATGCCCAAGAAAAGAAATGGGCATGCTTGACTGGTAAGGATTCATCCGTTGGTCTAGGAAGCATTGATAGCTTTCTACCAGCGGCAACCAAGAAGGCCATGGATGATGAACTGGCGCAAATCAAATTCATCATGAAAAATGGCCACAAAGAGATTTTTCATCTTACATCAACACCGCTGTTAACAAGACGGAATGATAGCCAAACACCACATCAGATAAGTATTGATGACTTAGGGGATTTTCAGGAGAACACACAGTCAAAGGTGAGTCAGTGTGAAGCCACAGTGATAGCAGAAGGAAAAGAAGCAGAGAACAACAACATTGAAAACATTTCGGGGAATATCAAATATGGGAAAGTCGATCGTGCCAAGGAAATCCAGAGAGATATCATCCCAAGAGAACAATGGGTATCACATGAAATGAGGAAGAGTGATGATACTGATGAAATCTCAACCAAACCTGTGCCAAGAGATGATACTGATAAGATATCAACAAAACCTGTACTCAGAGAAGGCAAATGTAAAGGTGGTGACGGGTTTCAAGGAATTAAGCAACTGATGCATCTAGCTGAGCCTAGATATGCAGTGAAAAAACTCAAAGCTCTAGGAAACACGTGCTCGTATTTCCCAAAGATGGAGATGACAATAGATGGCGCCAAAAGCAACAGCCAGGGCATGAAAAGACTACACCATCCCACTGAACCACATTCATCACAGAAGAAAAGGAAAACAAATACAACTCCATATGATTCTGCCCCCAAGAGGGAAATGAGGGATATTGACGATTCGCAGCGTACTCGAGGAATCAAAAGACCAGCAGAAGAAGACCAGCCAATCAAAAAGATGAGGACTGAGGTAAGAGAACTCGGACCACTCTCCTCATTTGGACACATTAAGGACATTGCTGGTTATGATGGCACACTAGGTATCACAAGATTAATGCATCTTGCAGAGCCCACGTTACCAAGAAAAAATAAGAAAAGCTACCTTAATAGTATGTCTCTCAAGAGACCACGTGACCAAATGAAATCGACAGGATCAAAGAAACTGGAGAACTCTACTGCCACCCCTTCCGAGAGAAGCACTGTGCCAAATACTAATGGAGACACAGGTACTATGAAGGGAATCAGGAATGTCATTCGTCTGGCGGAACCATCAACCAAGCGCCATTCCTGGTTTTCCAAAAGGACATCCAAGCTTTCCACCAAGTTCGTCAAGCAGGTCAAGTCGATGTCCAGGCCGCAGCCAGTTTCAGAAAAATGCATGGCATCCTTACACAGTGTCGCAGCAAAAGGTGTCAAGAGAGATGCTGGTCATACTCCAATGAGACACAAAAGATCAAACGTAGTACACCTGAGGGATTAGATGACATCAAACTTCTAGTGCTGCTTCATCATTTGGAAAAGTATTTTCTTCACTGAGGTATTTATGGTTTTGATTTCAAGGTTTGGCTCATTTTAATTGAAATGTAACATCTTTTTTTTAAGATCTTATCTAGATTAAATTTGTAGAAATCATAATGAAAATAAAGCACAAAGTCTATAACTAAGTTTGATTACCTTAAAGCATAAGTGAATATCATACTGTTCATTACTATTTAACTAAATATATACCGTATTTATTAAACGTCGAATATGTCCACTTTCATACAGCATCTTTCGTATTTGGATACATTTTGAATAGATGAAAAGGAACACCTCTAACATAGTATTAATGTTATGGCAATATACCTCATAGGTGGTGACTATTCAGTATTGCCTTTAATGTATTATATTGTAAGATATAAGTATCATATAAATATTGTATTATATTGTCTGGTGATAAGTAAGCCGTTTTAATTATTATGTTATCTTAAAAGTATTTGCAGATGGAGCTTCATTTTTTAAAATGATTATGAAATGGTAGGTTAATTCTTTCTTTGGTTTTACACACAAAAGCACACCTTCAGTCACGAATAGTGATTTCTTTTCCATCATCACTTAAATCTAAGTACGGGAGCTATAAACAGAAGTGGATAGATTTGGGGTTGTGATAGACCAAGCACTACAGACAGCAAACTAATCTTAAACTGAATTTCGAGTCACGCTACAAGGACTAATACTAGTAGATAATCCACTTGCGACACTCGTCACGTTAGTTCCATTTTTACTATGCAAAAAATCTAACTTTTCATGAAGTTTTACTTTTTTCTTTGGTGAACTGTCAACTTTATACATGCATTTTATCTGTATATTCATTAAGTTTGAAAAAGTTTCGTAGCTCTAACTTGCCATATCGGGCAAATAAATAAAGGCAGCTCACTGGTATAATGATGCATAGACGTGCGAGATTGATAATTGTTATCTATTTTTCAGCATGTACCTCCTTCAACTGCCAAAAATAGGATTTACACATCATTGAAAGAGAGATATCTACAGGAACATACAGCAGACCATGGCATTCCCGGGGGATTTAGCAACCTCTATCACAGTCTCTCCCAAGCGCCAACAAATAACACTTTGTACTGCAAGTATGTGAACAAGGACACATACTTAACCCTTTAAATGATGAGGCTTCTTTCGCCCAAAGAACAAGGACGCAACGATTACATCCTGTCATGTTGGCATTCATTTGATAGCTCTCACTGAGTACCTCCAGATAAGTACCATGTGCCAGGGTTTCAGTCATTTTCGGGTTTGTTGCATCATTTTGTATTGGCCAAATTAGCCACCAGTAGTTAAAAACCTGGAGTATATACATTCAACCATGGGGCACAGCACATTATTTACAGGTGACACTGAAAATGTGCATTGATATCGAAGTTAGGACCTGAACTAATAATCATACAATGGCTTTCATATCTAATGAAATCTCTATCAAAAATAATATGTTTATGAAATATGCAAAGTTAAGACTTGAACAAATAATTATACAATGGATTTCCTATCTAATGAAATCTCTATCAAAAATAATATATTTATAAAATATGCAATATGCAAAGTGAAGACGAACAAATCATAATACAATAGATTTCATATCTAATGAAATCTCTATAAAATATAATACATTAAACAAATATGCAATTTGCAAAGTTAAGACCTGAACAAATCATTATACAATGGATTTTATTCCTAATGAAATCTCTATCAAAAATAATATATTCATAAAATATGTATGAGGCTCTAGTGGCCATGCATCCCAAAGGTGTACCGAGTTCAACAGTCTTGAACAGATATGACAACTAGACATTCTGAAGCTGACTATCGCATGTGGCAAATTTGTGTGGCAATGTGACAGTTGGACACCCCTGGATCTAGAAAAACCCTAAAAACCATTGTTTGGTACTGGGACTAAGTACATTTTTCATATGTGATTATAGATGACAAGTTGTAAATTGTATATTTGTATAGATTACTAGACTATAAGTCATATTATGGAGTCGCTTTCACGACTGTTGTGTTTGATTGTACATACGTATGTAAATATTGAAATAAAAGTATCAATGGATCATAATGGAGTTTATTAATGGTATTTATCAAGATTATTAATTTTGCCCAGTTCAGATCTGTCGACAGCTATAGGTATGTTTCCACAATCAGATGATTCCCAGAGCCCTTGTGACATTGTTCTTACTGAAAACTAAAATTCACCTAGATAGTAGAAAGTTCCCATTTACGAATGTATATATGGATGCAGGGACCTTGCTTAGCTCCTGCAGTTACTATGAATGTGAAACATCATGTCGCAAGAGCAAATCATTCTTAAATCTTTCAGAGAGTAGGCTCCTGATGCAAATAGTTTGACAATTTGAATGTCATCTTTCCTTGACAAATGCTATCGTGACCTATGTTACTCTTGAAAAATATAGTAGGAAAAAGCAAAAATTCCATAAGTATTAAAGTTGAATTATCATTAATGATTTCTCCATTACACATTTTCTCAAGTATGTGTTTAACCGAAATTTCCTACTTAGTCTATGATTAATTGCAACAACAGAAATCCATGGGTTAAAACCATTCATGCCTGTAGCAGCCAAAAGCCGCCTGACAATTTTGGTGATATCTTTGTAACATAAGAAATATTTGGAAAATATTTGAAGGAGACTTCTTCAATAGACCTTTATCTACTAATACCCTTCAAATATTTTGCAGATTTGTACTTCAAAGTTATTTTTCAACAAGTAGATCTCCATACATCGATGGGTTACTAAAACAACAAACCAGTATTCTACTAGCAAAATATCTCTTTATTACCTCTCATGTATACATAAAATTCTTGGCAGTCATGCATCTATAAACATAATAAATACCATGAGAACATATATATATATACATGTATTCATCAGGAATGTTTAAGTACCTTTATTGTGTAGAGCATACATTTGAAAGCACAAATCTTCTACATGGAATAAACCACATATCATTAGGGTTGTATATTTGTCCTCCAAGCACTGGATTGGTTAACAGACCATTTTGAAAAAAAGAAAAAGTTATAATATACAAATTCAAAAATGTACTGATTGATGTTTATATACATGAAATGCCAACAGGATGTGAATTAGATCTAGGAGTAAATAACAGAAACAATTAAAAACAGCATAAATTTAATGAGAAATATCATGATGGCAGAATAAGGAAAACAATCCTGCTCTGGTACCCAAGTGGTCTAAGATATTGCCATTTATTCATCACTATCTCTCACCTTTGCCTAGACTAGAATCCTGCACAGAGTAAGTGAGAAAGTTGCCAGTGACTTAGGACCAGCCAGTGATTCCCCCAGTGTCCACCACTTACCTCTGGCTAGCCTGAATATGGCAGAAAAAAGTGGCGAAAAAACATCACAAATGAAAAATCCAAAATGGATCAAAATCATGACTGGCATAAGCACTAGACAGGAACATTTCATCCAAAAGAGTAAATATACCACCCTACATTGCATCATCTTATTCTCCATACACCTTTGACAAAAAGTCCCTTTCCCAATATGTAAGGTTGGTATATCAAACTTATACAAATGAAGCAATGTCCAATATCTGTTACTATTATGTATAAACCACAGAATGCAAACAACTTCACCCTGCCAAAAAGAGAAATGTACTTGAAATTCAATGAAAATTGTATGTTTATGGCACATATTCCCCTATATTATGAATGAACTTAGTTGCATGTAAATTAGCTAGGTTAGTTGGTGTTATCCATGTATGCTCACTACCTCCACCATTATCAACCTGCTATCCAGAATTCTGCCTTACCGTAATATGGCAGAAAATGTAACACAAACCAAAATTTACTATTCCAAAATTCTATATCTAATTATGGGTTCACATTGATGATCAAGATCTTTGTAAATGATAGTACTTTTACTACTAAAGCAATCTATTAATATCTCATACACCCAACACTGAACCTGAAAGGCCCTATAGTAAAATCCTATTGGCCAGTGTACAAAATGATGATTTAGAAAAAGTTGCATTTTTCATTATCATAAGCACATTAATCAACTCTGTTATAACCTCAAGTAAACTTTGGAACAGAATATATATATGTGTACCGTATTTTCGCGCGTATAAGACACACTTTTTACAAGAATTTTTACACTCAATACGGGGGTGCGTCTTATACACAAAGCTAGAAATCTAGGGTGTTTTACATTTGAGTGCCCAGGCCACACAGAGATCATAAATCGATGACCAGCCATTACCGCAACCCGTATTAGAATTGAGGCTCGGGTATGATTTCATTTCAATTGTGTTCCTAACATGTTTAGCACGTCTCTAACGGTTCAACTTCAGCAGTACTGGTAAAACCTTATCAGTCCTATCTGGCCATAGACACCATAGTGAATTGTTTGTTATATCGGACCTGTCCGGCCGGTTCTATTTTAAGCACAATAATTACAATACACTGCATGAACGTCCAAGTCCCTATTGTCTATAGAGTAGTAGCATAGTGACTTCAAATTACAATCAACGTAATGTTTGTCCGAATCCAATGCTAGTTAGTAAGATGACCCCCATTTCTTTCATTTGTATTTAGAAAATAGCTAGAGACATGGGCCGAAAGGGGGGTGCGTACTATACACAAAGCTAAGGTCTATACATCTTTTTAAAGACCTGAACAAGGGCTGCGTCTTATATACGGGTGTGTCTTATACACGCGAAAATACGGTATATTCCCTCTCATACAAACATGTAAATTCAGACTAGCGTTTTAAGTCAACCACAGGTCAGCCTTGGACCTATCACTTACCAGTGGTCAGAACATTGTACATTGAAATGCCTACGTAATATAAGTAAACATTTTCATCTTTAATGTTACGTGGATTAGCATGTACACTGAAACATGATAGGTGAGAAAAATTACAAACCAATCTGTGAATTTAGGGTGACACATGTGAAAAATGTTGTCGTACATATAACCAGCTGCAATTAAGTACATGTACATGTATTACAGAAACGAAAATGCTTGGACACAGACAGGTATTTGTTCAAAACAAATGAATAAATGGTAGAAACCCTTGAGCCAAGTCGAAATATCGAGAGAAATAATGCGCCTAACCTGCAAATACTGAATCTGTTGTGTCCAAGCTTGTTTCGTTTCAAATTTATTTTCCACCTCAATGAGAGTAACAAGTGAGTGTTTTCATCAGTATGTTAACCCATTTATGTTTAAAAGTTATCCTTGAGATTGTCATCTATTTTTGTATTTTTGAAGTTTTACTTAAAAATTATGAATGATTGTGCAACATATTTGCTTTGAGAGTCTCTGGTAATGTTCTGAATAAAATAAAGTATTTTTTCCAAATATGCTTTTGGGTGAAAGATTTCATCAAAATTGTCATGCTGCTTTAAGCCACTACAAGCATTAATGGGTGAATACTGTATATATTGAACACTCAAAGGGAATCCAAAATGTTTAATGTATTCAGGTGTGCAATGTACAGAGGTCATATTCCATATGGTTATCAATGTAAGTAGGACTGAAAAGTGTCCAATGTACAAAGGTGTTCCATCCGAGAGGTTTCACAGCATGTATTCATTTGATTATTTGGTTTTTGAAACACAATTGCAAAATGTTTGTAAATTTAACCACAGCCCCTAATGCCAGTTTATCATTCCTAAGTGAATAGTACATCCCCTGCTGAAAAATAATAATTCTAAAGTAAAAATCATTCCCACATTTATGCAAAATGATATTTGAATCACGTGACCTCTACTAAAAAAAGTCGACTCTTGAAAGACAATGTTAAAAACATTTCCATTCCCCTTCCAAACCTACTAACATTTTGATTTGAAAACAGAAATTCTAAAGGCTGTAATCTTTCCACATACTATTAGCATGATATCTGAATTGAATAATACCTCTACTGAGAAAAAACTCACTCTCCACACTCCGCAATTTCCCAACATGGAAAACAAACTACCAAAAATGGCGATTGTTTTTACCTGTCATACACAATATACATCCTAATATTTAGAACTAATTTTTTTCTTTAACCCTTTTATGCTTTAAGTTTTACTTGAAAATTTACCTGAACCTATAATACTTAACCCATTCACACTCAGAGTGGCCAAAGCAGGCCTGACAATTTTGGAAATATTTTTTTAACAAAAGTACTTGTTGGAAAATGTGTGTTGGAGAAGTGTTGAACAGAAGTCAAACAACAACTCTCCTTGAAATATCTTGTGAACTTTCGCTTACTTCCCAAGTTATTGTCAAAAGTATGCTAGTAGCAAAAGATACATTCTAGAGGAACTCTTGAGTGTAAATAGGTTAAGAAAATATCTTTCAAATGAATCATGAATTCGCAAAATGTTAGACAGAGAGATGTTGGTCAGTAATGATCCAAATTTACACTACAATTATTTTTTTCCCTACTCATTTTTTAATTTTCTATTTTATGGGTTAAATTTTTAAACTTCTTATTTTTTTTATTTCTCGAGGTAAGTTTCAAACTCGAGTTCCTATCTTTTTTTTCATTTCTCGAGGTAAGTTTCAAACTCCCATTTCTGTTCCTCCAGTCCCTTCTTGCACCTGCGGATGACAATGTCCTTTCCGCTGACCAATCCAGTCCTATCTAGACACATGCCGCTCGACACATGGACAATCGTACCCAGCATCTGAGAAAAACAAGAAAAAGGACAAGTTAAGATGCAAAAATCACAAACAACAAGAGCAAAATACAGGCAGGTTTAAGGTAATGATAATAATAACAAGAATAAGAATAATAACATAAGAATGACAATAATTATAATAACAACAATAGTAATAATAATAACAATAATAATAATAATAATAATATTAATAATAATAATAATAATAATAATAATAATAATAATAATAATAATAAAATAATAATAATAATAATAATGATAATGTTAATAATATAATGATTATATTAATGATAATAATCACAACAATAATAAAAGTAATGATAATAATAATGATGATAATAATAATAATGATAATGATAATAATATAATGATAATATTAATGATAATAATCACAACAATAATAAAAGTAATGAAAATAATAATATTAATAATAATAATAATAATAATAATAATAATAAAAATAATAATAATGATAATAATAATAATAACAATAATAAAAAAATAACAATTATAGTAATAATAACAATAATAATAGTAATAATATTAATAATGATAATAATAATACTAACAACATCAACAACAAAAACAACAAAACAGGCTTACTCTGTCGTGGGCCCACTCCTGGTTTCCCTTGGCGCCGTGGCAGGGCATTAGGCGCACATGTTCGCCCTCTTTACCCTGGGTATCGAGGCACCCCTCCTCACGGCGCAGCTCATTACCCTTACTCAACGAGAACACCTGAAAACACAAGTACATACAATACAGCATAATGACATCATGATGATAATGGTAACAGTGATGATGATAATGATGAGAATGACATTTATTTTTTTGAAATGCTGTGGCAAATGTTTCTTCAAGTTATTGAAGACAAACCTATTTATCGTTATTTTAGTGATCTTGAGCCATTCTTGTGTGAATTAATATGGCTGACATGCACAAGGGGAGAATGCTCTATAACTTTTAGCCTTCCAATGCTGAGACTACTCTCGTTCAAAGCACAAGGACGCAAAGAGTTATGGAAACTGTCTAAACCCTGTCATTTTGGTATTCATCTGATAGCTCCCGCTGAGTAATCCCATATGCCAGGGTTTAAGTCATTTTTCAGTTTTTTTGCAACATTTTATATTGGCAAAATTAGCCACCAGCAGCATAAGGGTTAAAATCCCCTCGTTTTATATTGGCTGCTCAGCTTTAATCTACAGCTTTTTTCTTAAAGAATATTCTAAGAGTAAGGTTTGTTTCGCAGGTTATTTTCAAAAATCTTAAAGAATGCTAAGCAAAGAACACTTTTTCAAATGATAATTCAAATTTATTTCTGACTAAAAATCTTATCAACAAATGTTACCTATGGCACTTGAGATTGGCTTAAAGGATACAACATAAATTCACATAATATTTTAACACTAGTTGTTGGTTGGGTTCCGATCAACATCTCCTTTTCAAATATTTTTTCAAAAAAATGCTGTGTACAGAAAGATATTACAAAATAGTCAGGACATATTTGAGCACTACAGGCATTAATGGGTTTTTGTGAAAGGCAGGGTCTGCAGGAAGTATAACACCTAAGAAGTCATTAGTCTTGCAAAGGAACAGACCCCATGCAGTGCCCTAACCAGGAACCAAACCATTTGACCCTTCAATCATTGATCTAAGGCTATACCCTCTTCCAATACAAGAGATTTCATCTAACGATTTGACACACACTGACTTAATTATAATTCAATTGGATGGCATTGTTCATAAATCAAATTAAAAACCCTTTTTCTCAATAATTCATTTGAATACTGTAGGATATCAATGTCAGTTATAGTTCCTGTTGCCGATATTTCAAGGCTGTCATATATCTCATTTTCTGTTTATAGGTTTGTGTGTTACCAGGCACCAAGTGGTCAAGGTAGCCAAAGTGGCTAAAATAGTTCACATTTATCCCACCAGGTGAACAGAGGAGTACTCTGTTTGAGTATGAACTAGGATTACCCAAAGGTGCCATATATCTGCTATTGCCAATACTACACCATAGAGATTGGTCAACTTGACCTTTCAGGGACTAGGAGCCTAATCTTTAGTTCCCATAGGAAAGATGCATCTTACCTCGTTAACATTCTGGCAGGAAAAGAGTTCGATATTGATATTTCTAACTAAAAATTCTTATTTACAAGTGTGTTTTTTTCTTTGATTTAAAAAGGGTTCGCCATCCTTTTTTAAAGGGCTGGCTCAGCTTTTTTTATAACACAGATAGCATGAATGATGATATGAAATGTATATGAAACTCTTCAAAGTAATCTCTCCCCGGGCGACAGACAATAAAGAGTAAGAAATGGTTTAAGATGATTGTCTCGAACCCCTACGTGGAATTGAACTCTGTAACCCATGCCTCCCAGCACTCAGGCCAGCAATCTAGTCACTCCTTTTATTTTCCAGTCAAACATTTTTAACACACGCAAAGACGAAGAAACAGTTTAGATGGAATTGTATATAAATCAAAATTGTCATACCAAAAGCTTTTATTTGAATAACAATTAAATCCCACATTCTTGGGTATAAATGACAGTCTAAGTTCCCATAGAGAGATGAGTCTTACCTCGTTGGCACTCGCGCCGTTCTGGCAGTAAAACAGTCCGATATTGAAGACAGTTTTCTCGTCATGACTCATGGTGTCCAGACAGAGATTACTGGGCGGATTACGAACCTGGAAACAACACGAGACGCAATGAGCAAAAACCGAAATGATTGGTCGAGATATAACAATAGAAGATAACAATTGGATGTTGGCATATACATTGGGCTTACAGATTTCAGGAGCCAACCCCTTGCCCTATTTTTTCAGTAAACTTTTAAGTTGGGCAAGACAAATTTATTTCATTTTTCTTACAGATTCCACCAGCAGTAGACTTCAGCAAATAAATAAATGAAAAAAAATGTTATAAGTTGTAAATTTTTTTCTTTTCATCAGCAAAAATTATTCGGAGACAAATACAAATATAAATGCAATGATAATTCTATCAATCTTTGGTAATCTTTTTCATTTGAATGGTCGAGTGAAAGAAAATTAAATGCAAAACACTAGGTGCCCTTGAATCAAATCAAACCTAAAGATTGTAAGATGGACAATACCCAACTTTAAGAAAAACATTTTTTTGTAAAAAAAATCCTCAAGGAAACAAATTGAAATGGTCTGGCCGTATTCAGCGATAGCCAATATTGGTTGTTTGATTATCCTTACCATGCCATAGGCTTTGACATCTTCGTCTATTATAAATTTTTCAGGGTAGACATTTTCTAGGTACCACTTAAAGCTTTTACACTTTAATTCTTTCCGTAACTTTACTCTTTCCGATATATCACCATAGTCAGTGCCCTAGAATAAAAGAAGAAAATAGTCATATGTAATTGTGTGACCAATCACAGTGTAAGGCATTCAAACACATATCATACGCATACTATTCATTGTGACAGGTAAAATTTCACACAATTTCGACTTACAATCAACCAAATAGTACAGAGAGTCAGCCATCTTCTGATTGGAGGAATGAACAAATTATTAGCTGTATTAAAAGCGAAAGTTTATTTGCACAAATGCAATGCTGCCTAAGTTATTGGTCACATATTTTTATCTCAGGAAAAGGAATCTATTGACCATGTATGTACAAAGGCATTTCATAGTGTAATGAGAAATATTGACATGACTAAATCAATACATATTTTAAACACACCTTATCCATTAATAGTTAAGACATTACTTAAATGGTTTAATGTTAATCTTTTAACTGGTATAAAGCAACTAAGGATTGGTTTCAGTGACTGGCCGACCCCATCCTATCATTAAATCTTCAAAGGTACTTTGAATTATATTTTTCCTGAATTTTGCTTGTAAATTCTTTACACCAAATCTTCATCTACCCTAGAAAGTACTCACAATACTAACCATCTACTAATTTACTTACTATTAAATCTCTCCTATGTTTGTAAAATAATCTCTTGTATCCATCCATCCACACTTCTGCTAATCTCATTGAGTTGATACCATGAGTATCCTTATTACCTAGAAAGGGAAAACATGTTTTAGTTCACCGACAAAAAAGTAAACTGTATATAAACTAGTGTTAGAGTATTTATAGTTAAATAACTTCATAGATTATTTGAAAACAGTGCTATATCAGGATTTTCATTTCTTTTTCTTATTTTTATTTACATTTTTTGAACTTGATATCTGCATATTGCATTTATTGTAATAAACCTAAACATAATAGGTGGAAAGTGCACAGTGTCAAAAATCAATTATTAATAAATATTAACAGAAACTATATTTAACCCATTTGTGCATCTATTTGCATCAGCCGAATAAAAGTCTTTGTGTTTTTTATCCTTTTTTTAAAAGAAAGGGAGGGGGTCCCCACCCTAGTGGTGAGTTGAGGTACTAATTACCTTGGAATGAATAGGGATGACATGAAAGGTAAAAGTTCAGGTCAGGACCCTGGTGGTGGGTTGAGGTACTACTTACCCGGGAATGTGTAGGGATGACTGGCCCTGAATATATGGCCCACTCTCGAACATGGCATAAACTCTAAGGACCCACCACACATCCAGGTCTGGAAAGAGTAAACATAATAAAGAAATTATCTCCGCACAATTTTTTTTATCGATTGTATAGGTTTATTCATTTAGAATTGGCGAGCCAGGCACTTCTTTGATTGAATTTGCATGCGTTTTTAAGCATGCATGGTTCTCTGGGTTATGTGACCAAAAATGCATATATGTGAGTGTGGCAATGGAAGGGTTAAAAGTCAGGAGGTAAAAACCTCTATTTTCATACCTCGGAAGGGCAAAATCCAATACTGACCTTATGAGAAACTGGTATCAATTAATGGACTTCTCATACTCTTAAATCTCAAGGAGTCATTAATTGCCAATTGAGTCATACACAAGTGTCACTTGAGAAGTATACAGTATTGAATGGCTTTTCAGCAATATATTACAGCAATATATTCCAATATTGACACTAGCCTGGTTCTCAGGCTGACTTAGGTTTAATGCCTGCCACCACCACTACTGGGTAGTTGTGATGTCTCTCTCAACCTATAGATGGCAGCACAGGTTTTAGAAGTTGCAGTTAGAAAGACAGACTACAACTCAAGTGTGTCCCCCCTTAAGGATTTATTCAGAACTAAACCTGAAGTGAAAGCAACTCATGTTAGATCAGTGTGACTAAGGAAAGAGCCAGATAACACAGACTTGTAGCAAGTCTATATTGATACCAGCAGAGCATAGAGCTCCATGTGGCCCACGGATCCAATCCAAGCCAGCTAGTATATATTATGTCAGTAATTATGATCAAATCAAAGCCAGTACTTATCATTTATCAAGCAAATTTTTTTTTGAAGAAATTGTCAAAAAAGTGACAAGACCTGCAGAATCTGGAAGCAGCCAGTGGCTAATTTGGCCAATACAAAATAATGGCGAAAACCTGATAAATGACTGAAACCCTGGCAAATGGGTACTCATCCGGGAGTTCTCATTGAGAGCTATCCAATGAATACCAACAGGACAGGGTTTAGATGCTTTTCAAAAATCTTTGCATCTTTGCGTTTTCGACGAAAGTAGCCTTAGCATTAGGAGGGCTGATTAACTCTTTAAATATCTACTCAGTTATGAGGCCATGAATGGGTTAAGCATAGATTGTGACCTTTCATTCACATGCATTATAGATATACTCCATGCTCTCTTGCGCAATTGACACATGCATGTGACATTTAGACATTCTAGTGCAGGCGCACCCCTGGAATCCATATTAGCCATATGGCAACACTGACTACAGTAAATTCTCGGTGATTTGGGAAACTTTCTAGTAATTACAATTTCATAGGTTGGGGGTGGCCCATGTTTTATGAAAATACTGACAAAGCCGAGTCGTAGTTGTCACTATGTATACTAAGTCTTTGTGAAATAGCTACTAGCGATAGATCAATGGTGGTCCATATTTCCAAATAATCATTTTGCAAAATAATTAAATAGTGGCCCAAATTCCTAGGGTGGTCAAAATTTCCAAGAGTTTACAGTATACTATATTCTGTTTATTAAAAATCTGGTGTCATTCCCTTATGATAATATCTTGGGATTTCGCAAACTATTTTTACAGAGACTTTAACCCATTCATACCTCTAGCAACCAAAAAGGCCTTTACTGTTTAGGTGTCAATTCTATGAAAAAAGCATAGTTTGAAAAATATTTGAAGGAGAAGTGTTTATCAGGGCTGTCCAAGCGGTCGCCTTGTCGCCAGATTTGGTGATAGATGCTCTGAATTTGGCAATAGCAGTTTTGTGGCGAGCGTAACTATGTGAGGGTGCATGGTTTACACAGTTAGTCTCCAGTTTACATATGTTTCTGTGTTCGCATTTCCCTGGGATAATTTCCTTTCAGCAGAAATATATGATATGCAGCGTTGCCGATATGTTTATTCTAGCCTCTCAACAGGGTGAATGTTGTCTGATTCTAAACTGAGAACACAAAATGGACACATCCACTTCCTAAATCAGGGTCCCTGGCGTTCGTGTCTCTGGCTGCATCATTCAGAAAGTAGTTGGTGGAAAGTTTGTGACAAATTCTAGAGTAGTCTGAATAACCCTTTCAGCAAGGATTTAAAATGTTGAATGAAGGCCTACTTTTGTTAAGGAGGATTAATTGTGTTGTAGTTAGCTCTACTGTAGCTAACTTGTTGAAGCAAGTGAAAACCATCTACATAAAGCTTCAGCATGCCCAGGGTTAATGAATACACGACTTTCCGGATTACTTTTGCCCTATCTAATCCTGGGTTATACTTTCTTTTGAAATACTTCTACAGTGGCCAATATTTCTTGCTGTTTCCTGTTATTGCACACATCCATATGCTGTAACGGATTACTGGGATACTTGAGATACTGATTTAATGGTTTTTGATTAATACATGCATACTTACCCTAAATGAAATCTCTAAGTTTTCGCCACCCCAGACATCCATGCCGGGGTCATACGATCCAATCTCATAAAAATATTTTCTATCAGCCGCGAACAGGCCTCCCGCCATTGTTGGGGATCTAGATACAAAATACAGCATAATCACATGTTCAGATCAAGATAAAGATTTGAGTCCAGTTGCATACAATATATATTAAGGTTTTCCCTTGATTTTATCCTTATGGTAAACACTATGTTAATTTTGAATGTGTATCCATAAGGAATACTGTAGAATAGGAAATGATTCCCAGCATATAATTAAACCAAATTTACTGAATTAGAAAATCTTGGTATAATCAAATTTGGATTGAGATCTGCCCCCTATCTATGTTAATGTTAAATAAAACTAATCGGAAAAATTCCCTTTTGGTCAAATTCGGTATATATGCATCCCAGATTAATTTCCTATTCTACAGTATACAATTTAAGTTTCATGTAAGGTTGCCCCTAACACAGGAAAACTCGTTATAAGGAAATCCTCAACTTTCGTATATGGAAACCAAGATTTTTCAGAAAATGGTAAGGGGTGCAATTAATAGGGGTTTGTGCAGTTGTTCAGGTGAATACAGTAAAATAAGTTAGGACTTTGTCAAATCATGAGAGCAATATATATCAGATTCAAAGGGGTAAAGAAACATAAATCATAATGAGCTCTTACAAATTACTAAAACATTGGTAAAGCTTATATAGATATTGCCCATGAATATAATATTATACCTTTTAGAAAATCACATTGGTTAGCAGCGTTAAATTGCCTTACTGTCAAAGTTTTGACAGCCAAAATTGCATATAAAAAAATCATTTTGGATATGTTTTTTACAAAACTCAAGCAAAAATCTTGGTTGAGACAAAATTCAGTATTTTAACTCAATGGTTTCCAATGTTTCCGAAATTACAAATCCATTCACCAATTCATGCCTGTAGCAGCCAAAATAGGCCAGTCTGTTTTGCCAAATGTTTCTGGAGAAAGCAATGTAAGGATGTATCTTAAGTCAGCAATGTCAACCATATGTCAACCTTAAATTCTGCTCAAAATATTTATAGTTGCAAAATCTATGCTGATTTATTTCTAAAAGAAGGATACATTCAGTATCAATTTTCAAATTTGATCATTGGTTTGAGCATATCAAATATACAAATTCAAATACCCTTTTTCAAGTCATTCTTTCATCAGATTTTGTGTTTTAGGTAATTAGTGAGCTAAGGTACGTGTCAACAAGGTTGATTAAAGAAAACTAGTATCCAACAGCACTTCCACTGATTTTATCTTCTACTTTTTATTTTTAGCCCTTCCAATGCTGAGGCTACTTTCGTCCAAAACACAAGGATGCAAAGATATTCGAAAACGATCTAAACATAGTCATGTTGGCATTCATTAGAAAGTTCTCGCTGAGTACTCTCAGATGAGTACCCATGTGCCAGGCTTTGAGTTATTCTTCAGGTATTTTTTTGCATAATTTTGACTTGGCCAAATTAGCCACCAGCAGTGTAAGGGTTAACAAATTCATTGCTTTAAGATCGCCTTGACAAACATTGTCTTGGAGCTAAGGTATGTTCAGAACATTTTTGGAGGAAAGGATTAATTCCTGAAATATTTAAGTACAAGTGTTGGTTGGGTTTTGATCCACTTTTCGACCCCAAATTTCTTTTTCAATAAATGTTTCTGATCAAAAGGTATACCACAAAATTAGTCAGAGGATTTCTGACCTCTAAAAACATGAATTGGTCAACTGCACATGGGCTCTACTACAAGAATAAAGCCTAAACAATTGTTTGTTTCCTGTAACAGTCCTCGAACATATTGTAGGTAGGTAAAAAAAAATCAGATTTTTTTCAAATAATGTGTGTTTCATGGCAGCGTAGCAAGTTGTTCTAATCCAGTATTTAAGTTGATTGGGAGTTGGGAAAGGGACGTGGAACAAAAATATAAGGTAGGGATTTTTTTCGAGTAAAGAATTGCTATTTAGGGTAGGATTACAAGAAACAAACAACCTTTTTTAGGCTTAACACAAACAAGGGTATTTTGTATTTTTTCACAGGGGAGACCATGCATCCTTTACCATGTGCCATAGGAAAGTCGAGTAGAGAGTTAATTCTCAGGAAGGGATTGGCCTGGAGAGCGGTACCATCAAGCAAGCAGCTGAAATACTACCACAGATACCCCATCAGCACCCAGCCAGCAGGGTGTCTGGGCGCTATTTGGATAGCAAAGCCTTCAAGATGTCACATATCAGAAAAGGGTCTTAGCTAGCAGGGTGTCTGGGATTTTTTTGCATACCCAAACCTTCAAGAAGTCACATATCAGCAAATTAAGGGTCTTAGCCAGCAGGGTGTCTGGGCATTATTTGCATACCCAAACCATCAAAAAGTCATTTATCAAAAAAGGGTCTTAGCTAGCAGGGTGTCTGGGCATTATTTGGATACCCAATCACTCAAGAAGTCACATACTATAGTATCAGAAAAGGGTCCTAGCCAGCAGGGTGTCTGGGTGTTATTTGGATACCCATAAGGTTGGGTAATGTTCAAAATTTCACGCTATGTGCTTGAAGCCTAGATGCAAATATATTTCTTCCTCCTGCAATTTTTCTCTTGATCTATGATACTTTTGACAATAACTTTCGAATTTACAATGGTTCAACAAAATATTAGAAAGGGAGTTGTTGGCAATTTCCTGATTAATATATCTCTTTGAAATATTTTCCTAAATAAGCTATAGGCTGCATGATCTATCAAAATTGTCAGGATGCTTTTGGCCGCTTTGAGCATTGATTAGTTAGTTAAGCCACGGTTTTCAAATTACTGATCTTTGTGTTGACAGATAGGAAACACTAGATTTAAAGCAGATTTGACCGTTCATCCTGTGAGAGCTAAAAATTAAAGATAGGATTGCCACTGACATCCACTTATTTTTCGATTCGATCATTGACATTTATTTCTATTTGATTTTGAAGAACTGCACTAATAGGATGTTCTGCATTATAATTGTGTTGCTATAGGATCCTAAGATTCTCACAATACAAATGTAAATTTTCTTAGCATTTGTTGATTGAATACTTTGGTTTCTATTCAAAAAAATTATTAGTGTTGGCTAAAAATGGTCAACAAATGGTGTAAAAGGCCGAAAAAATGTGTTTACGCTACAATCGATTAATTGGCATAACAATTTATATAATATTTTTTTCAATTAATTGGAAAAATTATGTCTATCAATCGATAGGTGCCATATCAATGACAGTCCTAAAAAGACCAAATGATTATGGAGATATCTTGGGTTTGGTAATAGTTATAGCTGTGAAAGATGGTTATGAATATTTCAAACCAAGTAAAGATGCTGGTTAGGCTAATTGTGAGAGATAAAAAGGTTAAGAATTATCAGTTCAATCATTCATGCCTGTAGTGCCCAAGAATGTCCTGACTATTTGAGTATTAAATATCTTTGTGAATGGCAATTTTTTTCGAAAAATATTTGAAGGAAAAAAGGACATCATACTAGATTCCTTTCAATATTTTGCAAATTCATGACAAATTCAAAGATTATTTTTGGAAAAATATCATAGGTGACCGAAAACACTTCTCAAGAACATCTTCAGGCTCAAATGTGTTAACGCGCTCAAGCTTGGGAGCCCCTGTTGAAGTTGTCGTCTGGATCTACCATACATTTGGCAATAGCTTGAGAATTAAGGATGTGGTTACAAAATAATTGAAGGAGATTTCTTGGTAATAATCTGATTGACATTTCTTCTTCAAATATTTTCCCAACTAATCTTTCACACGCAAAATTTCACCTAAATTTGATGTGGTTGCAAAATGAGTGAAGGAGATTTCCTGGTAAAGTTTATATAGCCATTTCTTCTTCAAACATTTTCCCAACTTATCTTTTATCTTCAAAATTTCACCGAAATTGTCAGGTTTTCGTTAGGTTGTTTTTTTGGTCATTGTAAGCAGAGATGTGTTACAGAGGAGTTATAACTAAAGCCTATGGGTACTGGGGGAGGGGTGCACATGTAGTATTTCACTCAGCATACCTAAGGGGATCGGTTGACGATTTACGCCTGGTTTTCTCACTAGGTGGCACCGCTCTCCAGGTAAAGTGCAGTGCCCACGAGAACCCGCCCACAGCCACGCCGCCATTTTGTGACACTGCTAGCGTCTTGTCATTGATGGCGTCGATCATGGGACAGAGGACGGCACTTCGGCTCTCGTGAATTCGGGCCAAAAGCGGCTCAAGCCTGAAAGTTGGTCACATGGTATAGGAAGGGCACAACAAACGGAAAATACATAGATGAATTCAGACCTTAGACCGCTAGGGCACAAGCTGGGAAATGCATATAGCTAGAGTAGAATGTCAACATGTTGCATCCCTTACACATATACCTTTGGTGCCAAAAAGATCCTAATTAATTGACCAAAAAATTAGGATCCAAGCATTTTTTTTAGAAAACATTTGAAGAAAGAATGTTGATCAGAACTCAACTGACAACTCCCTGTGGAATAATATGTGAATTTATGCGAAGTTCCAAAGTTATTTTCAAAAGTATGACAGGTCCAGACGACACTTGTGAAGGTCAAGGCAAGAAAAGATTGACTGCTGAAACCTGAGAGATGTAAAAAAAAAAAGGGCAGGCAGTGTTCACTATAGGAGGTTTTCACATCGCTGAGGTTTTAGCTCGTAATCAGAGTAAAATGGGACCAGACGCAATAGAAGGCAAAAAAACATGGTAAAGCAACAAAAAATGAGTCCTCTCTGCAAATCCAGCAAGTGTATACTCTACAGGTCTAAGGTGCTGAATACATAGAAAGATTGTCAGATAAATCTCAGGAAATTGATCGAACAAAAAGGTTTCAAACCCGATTTCTTTTTTGAATGCAATTTTCAAGAGGTTAAGAAATATTTGAGATGATTTCTAGAAAATATAGGATATTGTAGAAAATATTCTAGAAGGTTGAACTATCAAAGCTGATTTGAAGATCCTGAGATTTACCCTATGACATGACCATTTGCAATCCTGGCGAGAAATCTTTGGTAAAATGAACAAACTTGCACATCCTTTCTGAAACTCTGTCAATCGTGATCACTTCCAGTGAACTACCGGGTAAATATTTTTTTCAATAAAGACTCCTTGTTTACCAAAAAAGATTATTTCAAAAATTCAAAATAATTGCAAGACCAAACAGGATATCTGAACAAGAAGGGTCTACTTTATTCTATATTTTATAAGGTCACCAACTAACCAAGATCATTTTGAAAAATATGTAAAAATGTCTATACCTATACATAAATATACATATTTACAAAATAAAAATATAAAAAAATAAGTAAATACTTTCTTATTTTGCACTAATCTGATTGGAACTTCAATGGATGTGAAATGTTTGATCGGATGACCTTGGTCGCTCGCCAGGAGAACAAAGGTCAACAAATAATGGTCACATGACCTAGTACCTAATAGGGTCGACGCTAGTCTTTCTCCGCTGAGCCTCGTGTCGAGGCATGGGACGCCAGGAGAAGTGAAGGCTCCACCAAAAGCCCCCCACTGACCTTGACCCCACCGCCGCATAGTTTAAACTATGCGCGTCAATGACGTCTATTTCGGGGCAAAGAACGGCTGATCGTTTTTCCTTGATCCGAGCTAGCATTGGTTCTAGCCTGAAAATAGCCTTGTGGTTAATGCCAAGGTTCGTTCATATCAATTTAAAAAGAAACATATTGTTCTCTCTGTTAGAAAAAGTACATTCAAAATATTCATGATTGCGCAATATTGGACATTAAATTTCAAAATATTTATTGAGGTTCAGTACAAGCAGTTTTTACAAAAAAAAAATTAAAATAAATAAATAAATACATAAACAAATGAAATGCTGAATTATTGTTTATCAGCAGAACGCCACATCCTTTCTATCAAATTTCCCATAATCTTCAAGATATATTTAACCCATTTAAATCTTGAGTACATGAATAGAATGTTTGACACGCATAGAAATTTCAGAAAAATCACAGCAACATTTGGAAAAAGATTTAGCTAAAAATTGTTGTTTTTGTTAGGTTTAATCACACCTCTTCAAATTAACCTTTCAAATATAGATAGCGAGTGCATACTCACTTTTTCGATGTGTTAATATTGTCATAAAACATCAGAAATTAAAAATACCAATAAAAACTTAAAAGATTATGGAAATAAAATTGTTTCTCAGCAAAAAAATTAATAGGTCGAGTAACAAACATTCCTTCAAATTCCCAATATTTCTCACGATATTTTCAAAATCGCAAGGGAAATGATAGAAAAAAGCGCCGCCGGGACTCACCATCCCTCATTAGCCTCGCAATGGGAATCCAGGAATACTAGCACGTCCCCCGTGGCCGCGTCCGCACCTGCGATACGCGCTCGGATCAGACCACTGCGCTTCTTCGTGCGCACTATTTTCACCACACCATCAGGCCACGTCTCGGCCACGTATTTATGCAACTCCGGCCCCAGCTCAGCTGAAAGAAAGAAGCAATTTCAATTTAATTAAAACTACCATATTATTAATTAACCCCTATGCTGATGGTGGCTAAAATGGCTGATCCACAATGATGCAAAAAGAATGGAAAAGGACTGAAACCCTGGCATACAGGGTCTTAGCCGATATTCGGAAACAGGGTGTCCAAATAGATGTTTCATAGACTTTTGCGTGTCCAAAGTGTGGTACAAAATACATACTACTAATAAGATAGACCCTAAACCTTTACAGATTTTGCTTTTTTAGGCCAGATACTGCTTTGTGTGTCTTATAAAAGTGACACTACAGCTTCTACATCTTCTATCTTCTAAGAAAAGTCATCTTCAGCAAATTCTGACATAAACTTTTGGGTGTCCAAACTGTCAAAAAACAGTGTTCTGCGTGTCCAAATGACACGCTGGACGCATTACGGCTAAGCCCCTGCTGGCATATGGGTACTCATCTGACAGTACTCAGTGAGAGCTATCCAATTTGCAGATTTGAAGAAGAGAAGAAGCAAGAGATTTGATGAATAACTTTTCTCTATATATTTTCTAAATATTGCTTTTTTGAGAGAGATCTCCAAAGCAGTCAGGGGATTTTGGCTGCTACATGCATGAATGGGTTAACTGCACTAGTGCTTACTATACCCTGCCACGAGGCCAGAAAAGCATCAGATGTTGATCCGTTATCAGTTGATAATATTCATCCTGGAAATGCCAAAAATCAATTTCAGAAATTGGCTTTCCTGCCGATATTTGCGTGTACGATTTGCCAGGGGGCTGACAGCTGATACAGCTGGTACTTAACCCATTTGCATCTGGACTTTCTGGAGTGCATGCAGGGTCTGACAAATCCCATCAAATCTCACAAGAATGAGAAATATTTGAAGAAGGATTGTTAAACTCAACAGGAATAGTTAGAGAGAATGAGACATTCATAACATAAATTACATTATATTTTTTTGAATCTGTGAATAAAATCTGTGAAAAGTTAATGACCCCTTGAGTAAAATGTATTTCAAAGATCACTGTGCTTTGTTCTTTACTCATGCAAAGTTTCAGCAAAATTAAACTGAAATGTCCTTGTCGTAAGACCTCACAATGATTTGAATGGCCAACAACACTGCATAAAAACGCAATATTTAGATCCACCCGTTTCACGCACACATAGGGTGGTAGGTCCATGTTTTATTATGAATAATTCCGTTGCTTTTGTAAGTAATTGCTAGGCTGAAAAGTAATTGCTAAATATTCCTCAACAGTGCCCTACGGCAGGATGAATGTCCCATCCATCCCTGATGTCCATGTCAATCATGCCTGACTGCCATAATATATATGCAACAATGGACGTCCCCAACATTCGAAAAAAAAAACTGGTGCAGGCATCCTTAATTATGCAAAAAATACCATGTGTATCAGACCATGAAGAAGCTCCAGTTGAATAATGGACGTTAATGCAGCAGCCAAATATGACCTGCTCACTATTTGATGATATCACTACCACGTACAAGAGCAATCCCGCAATATTTGGAAGAGAAATGAAAATCAGATGCCAATCACCATTTCTTTTTTCAAATACATGTATTATGAGAACTAAGATAGAATTATTCAGCTCTATTCAAGAGTAGCATAGATTCAGACTTATTTACTAGATACCTACTATCTTAGATAAATAAAAACGTGGATATGAAACCAACTGATTAACCTAAACAGGTTAGCCTAAAACAATAGCCGAAAGGTTGTGCTCTGTGCAGGCTTATATGATGCTGGCACACAGGTTTCTCTGTAAGTCATCCTCTATAAGTCATCCTCTATAAGTGAAATAGATACATGCAGCCATTGTAAAATTACACCATTTATACCACAATAGCATATTGTACCTAAGAGGCTATGGCCAGTATTAGACCCATACACAACTGACAGAACTCGGCAATCCTCATTCCATACAACATCTGTCACCACAAATGCAGATATGTTATTGATCAATAAAGAAACGATTCAAAGTGAATATTGATTACAGTATGAGTTTTATAAATCTCCTGTTCAGATCTATTGTGCAGTACTCACACACAATCTGATCTGATCGTGTCTAGAAGTATTGTACTCATAACTGTTTTGCGATTCAAAATGTCTCAAAACACACCTTTTCAGGCTTGCCCATTGAGGCGTTGTTGACTATGACTCAAACTATGACAATGTGCAGCGCTTTTGAACATTTTATGAATGGAAAAGGCGCTATATAAATTCCAATTATTATTATTATTATTATTATTATTATTCACCGAGTCAGCAATTTAGACCTCAACAGTATACTAGCTGTGTGATTGTGTGGGGCAAATAATAGATAACAAAGACATCCTTTCGGACAAGTAAATTAAGGGCCACCCCTTTTAGTTAAAAAAGGGTGGCTTATAGACATATAAGGTCAAGAAAAAAATATTGTTTGTTTCCTGTAACAGTTTGAAAAAAAATAGGGTAGGTAGGTCGGTAAATTATTGTTTTTTGCATTATTTTTTTTGGTCAAAAATGTGTGTTTTATGCACATATTTTACGTTGATTAGGAGTTGGGAGGGCGGAAAAATCTTTAGGATTGGGATTTTATTTGAATAAAAACTTGTTAGGGTAGTTTTACAGGAAACAAACAACTTTTTTAGGCCTAAGAATAGAGTTGTTTTTGTACGTATGCAGACGACACAGATAGCATGAACGAGGATATGAAATGAATATGAAACTCTACGTAGTAATCTCTCCCTGTAAATGGCCGACAGAAAAGAAATCAAGGTTTTCGGTGGTTGCCCCAGTTTATAGAGAAATCGAACCCCTACTCGCCAAGACCCAGGATAGTAAGAACTCTGGATCCCATCCATCCCACCACTCAGGCGAGCAATCTTCACTGCGGCAATGAGTCTGGTTCACCATTAGAATAAGGGTTAATCCTTATGCTGCTGGTGGCTAATTAGGCCAATACAAAATGATGCAAAAAAACAACTGAAATATGACTAAAACCCTGTCACATGGGTACTGATCTGAGAGTACTCAACAAGAGCTATCCAATGAATACCAACATGACAGGGTTTAAATGGTTTTCAAAAATCTTTGTATCCTTGTGCTTTGGACGAGAGTAGCCTCAGCACTGGAAAGGTTAAGGTCAATCTCTGGCCACGTATGTGGCATAAAATGCTCCAATTTTTTCGTACGGGAAAGCTTTATACTTACGTCTGTCGCTCCAGTCGTCCAGGAGGATGACTTCATGCAGATACTGCGGTGGCGAGCGATTCACCACGCTGTGCGCCGTTCTCAACAGCGGCGACCAAGCCTCATTGTGAAATATTATTATAACGCTTGCTTTCGGCAAGTCTTTTGGGTATTCTACTTTTTTGCACCTGAAAAGAGAGAAAACAAGATTCAAATATGTATCAAATCAGGCTAGAGTTGTTTTTTTCATTAGAACTCTATCTACAACTCTCTTTCAAATATTTTGATATGTAGTCAGTCTGTGTTATTCATTAACTCCTTTAAATTTCCCTGGAGTAGGTTGGGCCATGCATTAATTGCCCCAAAAATTTGGCCACTTGTGACCATTAAAAATCCATGAAACAGACAATGTGAAATTCTAGGCCACTCCCTCAATTTCTCCAATAGCGATCTTACTGAAAACAGCTAGACAACCTCTAAATATATCAGCGACACTCAAAACCGGGGGACGTCCCAGTAGCATTTTCTATTTTAAGAGGGTTGGGTTAATTCCACATTTACTCGAATTATTTAGAAAACCCATTGGCCAACGAAAGATTATAATGTGTGCTTTTTAGACTTACTCTTTCCACCTATGATTTTTACTAACGATGCCCTCTCTAATGCGTAAAGACTAAAGATAGCACTTATCTTTTATTATCATAACCTTCTTTAACATCTAGCAATAACGTTCCATTAAAGCTACATATTGACTAGTTAGCTGAAAGGATACCAAGACAAACTGCTTTGTTCAACAGTCATTCATAAAACACCTACAACCTTTAACCTCATCTCCAATCAGGCAAAAATCTATTCAAAATTCATCATTCGGTTAAAATATGATAAACAAATATAAAACAAAGAAATGTACAATCACAATTGGCAGCTGTGAAAAGTGTCAGGTAAGTCTCCTACAGTGCAGTAAACAATTGAGAAAACAAAAGGGAAGAATGTGAGAAAAATAACAAATCACTCGACCAGAAATTGGAACTCAATTACCCCACTACCACTAATTGGCGCAGCTTGAAATGCAAGCTTTATAAACCTTTAACTGCAAGGGAGGACAACAGTGGCAAGCCTATACCCTGTACAACCATTACATGCTGCTACTGATACTGATGACGATGGCCATGCTTATGGTGGTACAATGATGTTGATGAGGATGATGATGATGAACAAGAAAAAGGAGAAAGAGAAGAAAAAGTAGTAGAAGAAAAAGAAAAGACAGAAAGAAAGAAGACAAAGAAGGAAGAGGAGACAAAATAGGACTTGGAAGAAGAAACTAGTAACTTAGTAGTCGTAGTAGAAGTTAAGTAGTAGTAGTAGTAGTAGTACTTAGTACTTAGTAGTAGTGGTAGTAGTAAAAGTAGCTAGTAGTAGTAGTAGTAGTAGTAGTAGTAGTAGTAGTAGTAGTAGTAGTAGTAGTAGTAGTAGTCGTAGTAGTAGTAGTAGTAGTAGTAGTAGTCGTAGTAGTAGTAGTAGTAGTAGTAGTAGTAGTAGTAGTATATAGTAGTAGTAGTAGTAGTAGTAAGTTGTAGTAGTAGAAGAAAAGAATGGAGGAAGAAAAAGAAGGAGTATCAGTATAACAGATCTTAAATGATATGATACTTGGTATGGTATTGAGTACTGGCGGCCGGTACCATTCCCTACAGTAAATACATCCACACAGGCCCCAGTGCCAGAGAAAGAAAGCAGGTGTGTGACACACAGCAGGGCTCCTTAGGAAACGTTGTTCTTCACCCACTCCCCTGCTACCATAAGCTAGCTGTGACAGCCATTGTCTTCTTATGGCTTAACAATTTCTTTCAATTACCAAATACCCCACTAATGCCTTACAAAACAACTCGGAATGTTTTGTGAAACATATATGTGTGGCTTAACCCATTAATACTGATAGCATTTTACCGCATGATAATTTTGGCAATATCTCTCTAACAAAAGCAACTTTCAAAATATATTTGGAGGGGAAATCTTTATCCAGACCCAACCAACAACTCTCTTTCAATTACTTTGTGAATTAATGCATAATTCAAAAGTTATACTCAAAAGTATCACTGATCCAAACGGAACTTGTCAGGGAGATCTCCAAGTATGAATGAGTTAAATAGTGAGAAAGTTTTTAAGTCATTTTGCATAAATTCACTGAATATTTTCTGCTTAACAGGTCAGCACTGAGCCTGAGGCAAGAGGAATGAAGTTGAGCTGTATATAGATAACCCATTCATGCCAGCAGATATATTTGACGAGGGTCGTCTGGACCTGTCATACTTTTAAAAATTACTAAAAAAATGAAGCATAGATTAGCAAAATACTTGAAGGAGAGTTGTAGATCAAGTTCTGATGAACAACTCTCCTTCAAATATTTTCTGAATATTGCTTTTGTTAGAGATATCGCCAAATTAGACAGGCAGTTTTGGGTACTACAGGCTGATGCAGTGGTCATATGACCTAACAACTTTGCACAATAACTGAACAAATACAGTTATATTTGAAACATATATGAAGTAGTATTGTTGTACCCAATGGGATCTCCAATCTTTCAGTCATTTTTTTTTCTCAAAATTAATATTCTTTTTATCAAGATATGTACTGTACTGTTGTTTTTTTAGATGTAAAAGGGTTATAAAGGGGTTGTAGATTCAGTGTAGTATGGAGTATTTGTATGCATAGATAGGGACTCTAGACAAGCACAAAAGGTCCTTTCTTACAGCCCCAAAAGGCTACACTATCACCCCATTAGAGGAATACTAGCACACAGAAATAGGCCAAAAAACATAAATAGTTTGTTTAGGGTAAATCCTGCCTACCCTAATTTTGCCCTCTGATCCTAATGACTTTATGGAAATTTAAGAACCGGTGCCAACAAGCACCATTTCCTTTTGAAAACTATTATTGATAATTCTTTGATTTGAGTTGCTTTTTAAATACTTTGACATGCACACAATACATAAATGATATAAACCTTCAAATATTCATATATTTTTTTTCTGGCAAGGACAAATAAAAAAATCATTTTAAAAAAAGCTTTAACTACCTAGTACCTACCCTTTTTGGTGGGGAAATTACCCTAAACAAACTATTCATTTCTTTAGGCCCTAGCCATGATAAATAACATCACACAACCTTGCCACTTAGGGATGACAGATATGATAAGGACATGGCACATAAAATACATGTAAGTAAAAAGGGCATGACATTAAGGATTAGCAAATATTGGCACATCCCAGCCTCTACGAATTAAGATTGATGAAAAGTTTGTATAGGCAGATGTAAAAAGGGCTTGACATTAAAGATTAACAAATATTGGCTCAGCCCTGCCTCTAGGAATTAAGATTGATGAACAGTTCGGATAGAAGGACGTGAAAATGGCGTGAAATTAAGGCTTGGTAATTATTAAGTCATTTCTGGCCCTGTCTCAAGGGTAATGAACAAGACAGTAAGGACGTCGCCAAAAAAGTAAAAGGGGCTTGAAATTAAGGATTAGTAAATATTAGCCAAGTCCCTGATACCAAATGCAGAGAGAATATGTGATAGGGGCTTAAAATAAGGTACATAATAGTATAATAAGGTAAAATAAGGGATACAATAGGGCTTGAACTTAGAGCCTATCAGTGTGAAATGCCCGATTCCCAACATTAAAGAATTGATAGGAACTTCTTATTCCAGTGCTTGAAATTAAGATTTTATCCAGGGAGCCCAATTTCTAAAGCTACCTGGAGATGTTGTGTATAAAAACCAGTACATCTTTGGGCTCCCTGCAGAAATCTGAGGGAGCCACAGGTGAATTCAAGGGAGCTCTCGGCTCCCGACACCCCCCCCCCCCCCCTTATTTCGAGCCCTGTATTCCCAATTAATAATTTCTCAATTTACAGAACACACAGCTAACTGAGTAATGGGATCTTCATTCCTTCATGCCTCTGGGAGGCGGAACAGGTGAGATTGATGATCTAGGTCAAGCAAGGCCATGGAAATGGGGTCACCATGCCTCATAAAATACTCATAGAGAATTTTAATACTAAAGAGACAATCTTTACCTCTTTCATCACCCGCCACTAGTCTTTAAAGTCAGTCTAGGTGGTCTTGCTATTGAAGGCAGATAAGTATATATATATATATATATATATATATACAGTCAAACTTGCCTCAACGACCACTTCTCTTAAACGACCACTTGCCTTGAACGGCCGTTTCAAATCCCCCCAAGGGGATACATATATACATACACACATATATCATACTATTGCCTTACATAGTGGGTAACAAATATGCTGTCAAAATGTTTATAGTGTGAGGAGAAAATCACTATAGAAAAGGCATTCCTTTCGAATCATTTGATCAGTTATGCTCTAAGTGGTCATACACGCTCTAGATCAATGCGTATTATCCCATAAGTCGTGCATGTCCAAATTGTAATTTTCCCCACAAATATATTGTGCAGGTTTGGACGCCCACACAATATCAATAAGAACAGGTAAAATTGAGTTTTGTAATTTCATAGAAATATCAACCATATAATAAATACCTGATGCCAAATTGTAAAGGGGGCTATTGGGTAAAATTGAGTACCAGAATGTTTATGTTTGATGATCTTATAAAAGTTTGGTCCACCATAGTCCACCATATATGCGATATATGAAATGAATCGTGCACAACATTTTGACAGCCAATCACCCTAATCATCTAGCTATGTAGATATTTTAGGATCGACAAGTCAGGCTCTTCTTTAAATAAATTTGATTATCTTGCACACATTATATGTGTGCATGTCACCTCTGGCATCTAGCACAAATGCATAAATGTGAGTGTGGCATAGTGAGGGTTATATATAAGTGCAGCAGTTCTACCATTTCAACATACATCAGTTCAGCAATCGTCTCATATTACAGGTGTGTTAACTTATCACATAGTCAATACAGCCCCAGATTAACCTTTATGTTGGTGGTGGCTAATTTAGGCAATTACAAAATGACGCAAAAACCCTGAAAAATGATGGAAACCCTGGAAAATGGGTACTCGTCTGAGAGAACTTGGCAAGAGCTATCCAATGAATATAACAACATGACTGAGTTTCAACGGTTTTCAAAAATCTTTGCGTCCCTGTGCTTTGTACCAAAGTAGCCTCAGCATTGGAAGGGTTAAACAGGCCCTCAAACAGCCTTGAACAAAAATCTATGTGGTGCAATGTACTATGAGGAAAAAAATAGGATTTCTTTAAAGAATATTATGAAACAATAACAAGAAAAAAAAATTCAATTCACGTTTATACGGCTGTTGTAAAGATCACATAACTGCAAGTGTGTAAGATCGTCACGGTGATGTGGAGTGTAATGGGTTAAACCCCAAACAATGGTCACCATGGCAGCATGACAACAAAGGGTGCCCTTAGAGATTTTATAATCTCGCTATGAATGTGATTTTAGATTTTGACAGAAAACTTGTTAACAAGAATGTCCACAAATGCTTACTGGCCCTGTGGGTACAGTTGAGGTTTCTTTTACTGGCCCATAGACGTTTTTGGGAATTTTTACTGGCCTGGGGCCAGTGGTTCACTATTAGTTTTAAGCCATGGCCCCACTTCAGTAACAAAGGGCCTCAGGCTTGAGGGCATTATCCACTGTGTAGCATTCAGTGAACACTAGCAGTGGGCTATTAAACTGGGATCCTAATTGGTTGCCCTGTCATATAACAGTTAGGTGCACAGCCCATGCAGGCTCTTAGTCGGGATTTAGAAACTGGATGGCCAAAATTATCTTTTGTAAAATGTTTGGACGCCCAATTCTTCAACAGAGAGACCAGAACAGAGAATAACATTTTCTAATCAAACCATAGGCTAGGTCACAAGGACTTAGCCAGGACCCGTCCTACCTGTTTTTTGGACAGGTAGTTTCCTAAAAACCTCCTGTTTGGACAGGCAAAAATGTCCATGAAGATTTTTCAATTTTGACTTTTGGGGTGTAGTAACCAAATATTTTCCTAACAAACCACCTTTTAGGACATAACTGAAGTGTAAATTGCCCTTTTTGACACACTAGGCTATTAATTGTAGCTGGTATAAGGAATTTCAGTAGATAAGTAGCTAAATCTGGACGGGCAAACATTTTGAAATTGCTGTTTTGGACAGGCACTTTTGAAATCCTGGCTAAGACCCTGGGCTAGTAGGAGCTAGTGTACTGTCTCAGACATCAAAAATGCTGTGTCAATAAAATAAATTTGTTCCCGTTCTTCATAATGATTAAGATTTCACCAAAAATGCCAGCCGAGAGGCTACTTTTTTGTTACTGTGAGCATTTATGGGTTAGGACCGTGCACATACCCGACTCCTTACCTAAAGAACCTACTAGGTAAGTGGGGTAAACAGAGTGTGAATTGGGGTTGCTATCTTGTGAACCATCAGCCGAGGACTGTGCCGTTTGAGAGGGGGGTTTGTGCAACAAGAAACCGGCCGACCCTGCACGACCTCTAATAATCCTACTTGTCAAAAAACACACAGTAGGAGGGCTCCTCGGTAGAGCCACTTCTCATATTGCACACTCCGTGACCTTTACCCTTAAAACACCCCTCCCCCACCCAAAATATGACATCAACCCATAAATATGGGCTGCACCCAAAATGTTCAGGCTATTTTCATGGTATATTATTCATCAGAACTTTTTTGGAATTTATTTGAATGAGAAATTTGGATAAGAACCAGCCCACATATCAACTCCTTCTTATATTATTGTGAATAATTGCATCATTCCAAAGTTGTTTTCAAATATTTTGTTGATATAGGGTTCAAAATTAGCTGGAGCCAGGAGCACAGTACAGGGCTCCCTTGAATTAATTCTCCTATGGCTCCGTCAAATCTCTGCGTAGCCCAAAGATGTATTGGTTTCTACACAAAACACCTTTAATTAGCTTTTAAAGATGCAACCAGCAACTGAATTCCCTGGAAAAACACTTCATTTCTAGCCCTACGATCAATAGCACTTGTCAAGGAAATCTCTAAGTGTGAATGGGTTAACCCATTCATGCATCTGAGTTCCTATAGGAATTGTCATCTGGCTCTTTAATTGACAATAACTTGGGAAATAAAAAATACTTGAATTTTCAGAGAATATTTGATTGACTAGAGTTGATATTATCCTTATCATCATTTCTCCTCAAAATATTTTTTTCCAAATATGTTTTTGCCAGAGGGATTTCTCTTTTTACCGTTTTCTTCCGATTAAGTGCACAGGGAGGGAGGACTTTGGGAGAATATTCTGTACATGGGGTGCCGGTAAACTCACTACTGTTTTAGAGCACAGTTGCACTGGCCGTTCCCCCTCTCTGCAAGAAAAATAGGGATGTGCGTTTAATCGGTCATGTGCGCTTAATCGGACTGATACGGTATTGCCAGCCTTCTTTTGCCTGCTGTGAGCATAAATGAGTTAATCACTCTGTGCAGTACATTGTACTACATACTGTATTGATTTGGTGTGGTTGACAAAAGCAGGATCGGTAAAAAATATTGAACAAGTGCGCTTTTCATTTCTGCAACACTTGTGCCTTTATCCTCTTAGGGAAGAAAGACTACATGTGTTTATTATGAAAACAAATTATCTTAAGCTTAGTCAGTCGGCCAGCCTTTGATAATTTTGCTTCAAACACCATAATTGATGGCCAGTTTCCAAAAAATATTTGAAGTTACATTTTTACTTCAAAGTCTGAATCTGAACTTTGATTTGAAAGTATATTCACTGTTGCTTTGTTGACCATATCAAAGCTAAACCATGAGTAGCTATGTATTGATGGCAACGGAATTCAGTCTATTTACCCCAAGTCACTGCTAAATTTCTCACAAGCCTCTAGCCCAATTCCAACCTTAGCAGTTGTAAAAGCCAGGCAGCAGTGCACGGCATACAGGAGTGGGAATTAAAGCATTTTTTTAGATAGATGAGTCTCTACTTTAAATGAATTTATTCAGGCCAAGAAAAAAATAGTTTGTTTCCTGTAACGGTCTGAAAAAAATAGAGTAGGTCGGTGGAAAAAAAATATTTTTGCATTATTTTCTTGGTCAAAAATGTGTGTTTTATGCATGTTTTACGTTTATGGGAAGATTGGAGGGCAGGCAAAACTTTATGGTAGGGATTGTTTTGAATAAAAACTTGTTGGGGTATAGGGTTACAGGAAACAAACAACCTTTTTTTAGGCCTAATGCATGTAAGTGTACATGGTTCTCTAGGTTAATCTACAAAAACGCATATTTGTAGGGGTCCATACCATAAAATTATACGGTATGGTACGGTTGCTGTATTTTTTATACGGTTCCGGTATGCTAACGGTATCGATACTGGTTACTTTCTTTACTTTGTCGAGGTTTTCGAAATTCTGTCGCGCGCGTTAGTGCTTGGAAAAGTGTGGTGGGGCTGGACTAGCACCATGTTAAATACATAGCGTGGCCCTCTCCACACTTTTCCAAGTACTACTGCGCGAGTTAGTATCTATAGTAGTGGAGTTAAAATGGCGGCCGGCACTGGATGACGCGATCGCGATGTATTTTCCCGCCGATCCCGCGTCTCTGCACTCTTTTCCGCCTTGCCTGCTATATCAGCAGCGAGTCATTTTATTCATAGTACCGGTAAAAAAGTACCGGCTATACTATTTATACGGTTTATCACCGGTATTTTCGGGCGGGGTATCGGTACCCTCACGGTACGGGTATACCGGTGTGGACCCCTACATATTTGTGAGTCATTGGAAGGTTTAATGCATAGGAAACTATATATCTTGATATGAAACCTTGGGTGAATAATTAGTGGAAATATCCTAATGCAGGCCCCTTGCTAGGTTTTAAAATTAAGTGTCAAAAACAGGTGTATAAGAAATAAGAGTGAGTGGAAAAGAGAATCCGAGGGTGAGAAAGAAAGAGAGAGAATTCTTTATGATTAAGTGTCAAAAACAGGTAATCATAACAAATTCTCTCTTTCTCTCTCCCTTTGATTCTCTTTTCCACTCACTTTTATTTCTTATTCATTCTCTCTCTTGTTGTCTCTCTCACCTTCTTTCCCATTTAAATAGGAAGAGGAAGAGAAGGAATCATAGGACACTGTTTAGGAATTCTATGGGTTTTTTCATCTAGTAAACTTCAAACAGGAAAACCTATAACTCTCACTGTGCCATTCGTGTCATTATGCATCTACCCTAATCTATAATCTTCTCTCCTTAATTGGAGGCTTTCGCAGACAGCCTATATTCTCGAAAAAGAATCAATGTGGACACGAAACATGCTTCCACATGAAGACAGCACAAAACTAACTCCCAAGGATCAATCACCTAATCCTTTAATTATTCATGGAATAATCTTCTTGGTATCCACTCACTTGATGTGCCAGATTAAAGACAAGCTTACGTGACTGAGCCAAAATATGGTATCTGGTTGAGATATCAATATAAGACTCATAATAGCCAAGCTTGATGAAAGAAAAATGAGACACTATAGAAAGAGAAAGAATAAGAGAGAATGAATGTGAGTGAACAGATGTGAGCGAAGGAATGTATTTGTG
>OZ012696.1:34605377-34689352 GCA_963942565.1 Maea johnstoni
ATATATATATATATATATATATATATATATATATATATATGAATATAAATGTATATATATATATATATATATATATATATATATATATATATATATATATATATGTATATAATTTTTTTTATATATATATATATATATATATATATATATATATATATATATATATATATATATATATATATATATATATATATATATATATATATATATATATAAATACTTGGCAAATACTTGAACAAGTCCAAGTATTTTGCCAGGACAAGCCCGACAAGCAGGACAACATATGTGTCGGCGAAGCTTCCTAGCAGTGTCTGGGACGTGTCCTAAGACAGTCTGCAATGTCTTGGTTTTGTCTTGCAGTTAAACTTTGTGGTTTTCTCATAACCACAAACTTTAATCGCACGACGTACCCAAGACAATGACGACTGTCCTAGGTCATGTCCCGGAACCGTCCAGGACACGTCCCGGACGTGTCTGCGATAATAACTTTGTCTTGGCTCTCTGGCGAGATCGTGGCAAATACTTGAACATGTCCAAGTATTTGCCCCGATCACCCCTTTGTCGTAGGTGCACCTAGGACACCCACGATCTTGCTAGGACACTGTTCGGGACGCTGTCACGATCAGGAATTGAACGAATTTTCTGAACGAAATTCCTGATCGTGGCACGTCCTAGCAGTGTCTTGAGCCAAGTCCTGCCTGTGTGACGCCGGCTTTAGGCTTCTAGTCCTTATGTTCTGGTTGTGTCGTCGCAAACATAACATAAGGGCTTTATACTTAGAGGCCCAGTGGCGCTTTGCTGTACTGAAGGACCTTAACTGGGGCATATTGTCCTTGCCTGAGTGACCATTATGCGCTGAGCGTCATTGTCACTTATCTCAACTGGAGCATATTCTCCTTGCCTGAGTGACCACTATGCGCTGAGCGTCATTGAAAAAAGCAAAGTCCCTCCAGAGATTCTCAGCAGGCCGTGTCATCAATATACAGTGCATAAACTTAAGTTCTAGGTCACCTTTTTCAAAATACTTTTGCAACTTTACGCTTCCAAAGAGAACAGGTATAGTTGCCAAACTTATACATTGTATAGAGTAATATCTTCCCCATCTATAGATATAGAAAAATTGAGAATCAGCTAAGAAACACATTTTTATGAATGTATTTCTGGAGATAAAGTGGGAATTTTGGGTATTTGTCCCTGATACAGCAGTGCCGTGAACACCCTATAAAGTATTTACAATTACTTCACATATGATTATAGTTACCACAAAAATGGTGATAAAGAGGACTCCTGTCAGTATGATATATACAGCTCAATTCGTAGATAGGATTATACTTACCACGAAAATAGTAATGAAAAGGACACTTGTCAGAATCATGAAAAAACCGATAACAAGACTCCTGTAAGGTGTGGAAGCCATGACTAGTACCTCCGTCCCGCGAGTAGCCCAGCTTTGAATGGCCAGAGCATGACGTGGATAGAGGCGTCGTTCTTGTAGTGATTGACAGCACTGCAATGTGAGTGGGTGTTTATGTATCAGCATATAATCATATACTGTAATAATCGCCAGACTGACGTTTCTCTTTACATACTAGTATCAGTGACATGGCTAACTTCACTATATAGCAACCAGGATGTTTTCTGGCTGGTGTTGATTGATGTAGAGAAACATCCGTTGGCAACTACTGAAACTAGGACATATACCCATAGTATAGTATAGTATACCCATAATTGATTTATAAGGATCTTTCCCTGACCAGTTTTGCAGGGTGGCTGATTTAATAAAAAAAACTATGTTGCCGAAACAGGAAATGTTTTCTTGACACATTTTAAGCGCTTTTTCCTTCAGAAATGGCCAAAAATGTGCATTTTCTGTAATACAGTTGAACTTGGATATGACGCACCACTGTACGACGGATTTTTGCATATGACGGACAATAGGCTTGGTCCCAGTCCGATGCATATCAAGTATTCGTCATAGGTATACGACGGATTTTGCATATGACGGACCAATTTTCCTGGTCCCATTGAGTCAGTCATATCCAAGTTTACCTGTATATACCTTAAACACATCCGGGGTAAAACAGAAATTTCAAACTCGGTGCACTTATACAATGATAGATGCTGAGTAGCACTTTATGAATAAAAAGCGTAAGAATGCACCATAGGTGCTCGTTTTTAGGTAATTCTGACCATAAATCACAAAAAAACACGAACATTTCTGTAATTTCACTTGTAATGCATTAAATCTGCCCTCCAGTTATCAAACTTCTTCCATCTATTTATTTTCTGTAGGATATCAAATACATGAATAAGTTTCTCACAGTAGATAGCTTTTGCGAATCTGGAACTTTTAAGGTGAAAACTAGTAAACCTGTCAAAAATGCCTTTCTTTGTATTTCTCTTATCAAATCACTATGGATTTAAATACACATATGGAATTTGGCATGAGTTAAACTGTATTATTATACATCTCGTGAAGATTCTTGATTCTGGTTGGTCAAGGGCCATGGATTAATCGTCATGTTTTCCTCACTCCTTAGTGACAGGCTGTTGTCCTTAACAGCTTATGAAATAATTGAATAGTTCATAGCAACAGCTATGAAATAGTTGACTAGTTACCGCTAGCCCGAAGAATACCCGCGAACACCCACGGAGTTTGCCGAGTGACCTACCAGTGTAACTATAATTCAACAAGGCAGACGACGAGTATTTATCCAAAGTCACTGGTGTTTGTAATGTTTCCCCCTTTTGTGTTTTGTATTTTGTTCGGTATAATAAAACAGATATGACATCCCTGAGGGGTTTCCACCAGGAAAAACTTCCCCTCGAGAGGATTGTCGCACTCGGGCTACGCCCTCGAGCGACAATACTCTCTCGGGGAAGTTATTCCAGGTGGATACCCCACAGGGATGTCATATTTGTATAATGTTGCCCTTTAGCTATGCTCTTAGAATCTAATTCTAGGTGATATATTTGACAGGACTTTTTGGACAACTTCTACCAAAAACACATGTAACTGGGAATTTGCCTTTAATTTTGTTCATTATGGTTTTCAACCACTTAGATTCTACATGAATATTTTGTCTCATGTAATATACCACCCTTTTCCATTCATTAGCTTGTCATATCAAATGTTTCTACTTGAAAGTTCCTGCAGTTCTCGTTTTCGGCACATTTGCAAGTGGCTGCGCGATTGCAGACTGTTGCATGTCCACTTGCATTTCTGTTTTTTTTTTTTTGGGGGGGGGGGGAAATTTGCAGTATTTGTGAATGCATCCAGTTGTGCAATGATAGCTCATAAGTTCGATGCATTCCTCGATCAGGTATGGGAGATTTATTCATCTAATAACTCTAATCCATACTGGTAAAGGTTAGGTACATGTAGTATGGGAGCTAGTTCAGCTGCCTGTGTCCATATCAAGGCAGTGTACATAGTGCATCGGATGTAGGAGATAGGCATTTTGCTACTTCTGATATAAGAAAAAGTTTTTCCTTGCTTTGTCACAGGTGAAGCATACGAGGCACAGACAAACGGCTCAACTTCATCGTGTACTTCTTGGGTTAGACATTTGTGGAAATCGGTATAAGTAATAAAACTAGATCACTAAAATACCCGTTAACGACATGACTGTCTTATCCAGAAACATGCTTTATGAAACAGATATATATATATCATGTTATATTTATCATGTGAAGTCCTTTTTGTTCCATGAAGAAAAACAAGCCTTTCTGTACAGAAAAGGCCTATTACCACCACATTAGGATTACCAAAATAAGCAGCAGCATAAATACCTTTGTAAACATCTATTATGCTGATAGCTAGAATGTACATTTATAGTTATTGAAGGTAGTTCAGCTAAATTTCAACCCAATGCATCCAAAATAATGCATTCACAAAAGCGAAGTGTACCATATATGTGATTTTCAAAATATATCATACATAAAAGGGTAGTTTTCTGAGCACATTGGGATTAGGTAAGCAGGAGTTTTGCGCCTCCTAAATAGTTGAAAAGTCAAGTAAAACCAATAATACTTACAGAAATACTGGTTTTATTTCAAGTTTATATACTCGGATAATGTCATATAAATATATAGTGATTTTCCAAGAGAGAGAGAGAGAGAGAGAGATCCGTGTATGGAAATGAAATCATAATGTCCCGTCAGCAACCATACTCTCTCGTTCACATCCTTTTGAAATGTGTTATTCTCTGCTAAAGATGGAATTAATGTAAATATCCAAGAACTAGTTATGCAGTATATAGTAAAAAGAAGGATATTTTGAATTGATTTTGAAATGGCACTATTGAATCTTATAATAATACTATAAAACAAGTTCAGGAAAGGTGGGCAAACATTTTAATGACGATATTTCCTTTGGTACCGGTTGTTTTAAAAACATTCAAAAAGTAGCGCCTTCAATCTATCAACAATTTGATCACTTTTAACTTCTTCATAGACGAACAGTGCGTAATAAACTTCTCTTCAAAGAGGGAATATCTGAAACCTCAAACTGCCCTTTGAACACGCATAGATTGAATGTGCAAATGTTAAGGGTTTGTGGCGGGATCAGAAAATTGGGTTCGGTTTATTTATGATTCACACTATAACATTACAACGTACTATCACACTGTACAACAAGATAGTGATTGCCAACTATCCGCCTAAGGTACTCAATATTTGAACCAAGCATATGTTGTTTTGTGGTAAAAGGACATGCATATTATTATTTGTTATCGATTATTATCACGTGACGGTGGAGAAATAAAAATCATGTTGCACATGTGTGCGATTTGAAATTTTAAAAAAGAAAAAAATAGAATTACGAATATTGAAAAATGAATTACGATCATTGCAAAATAAATTGAGAATATTTAAAAACCATTTATGAATATTGAAAAATGACCTTGGATTTCCAATAAGCATAACTCATATTTCAATATTCATAATTCATTTTGCACAATTCATAAACCATTATTCAATATTCATAATGTCTTTTTGTTCAATATTGAATATACTTTTTACCAACGGTGTAGTTTGGGGCTCTTGAAATTAATTTTCACTAATTTATATTTTGTAAAAAATAAATCAAGATCCATATCTCAATATAAAACAGTATTCTAGATCCAGAATCAAACTACTTGTTAATCTACAGTGACGACAACTAATTCCTGCACTAAATGCGTGGGCAGCCCAAGCATAAGACACAACCGCATGTCCGATTGCCACCCAGTTTCCAGGGCATGGATGTTTAGATGACCTCATAACTTAACAGAGCTTTGATTCGCAAGTGACGTGGGTCATTAATCAATGTGATCGGATTATTTCTTGACATGTTATCCACGGGCATTTGTATAACCTGGCATTGACAGACGTCTGGGTGACCGGTGCAGGAATTAAATGTCTGTACCGTGGCTGAGCTGAGCATTCTAGAATTCTATATGGCAGTATGAAAGGACTTCCACCTTCATCATTGGTTCCCCCCTTCAAGTACGGCATTAGTGTTTTGAAGTCATGTTGAATTTATTTTTCATGAGAAACGTCGCACTGGAATACCTTAAAGCTTTTATTTTTATCATCAGTTAAATTAGCAAATAGCTTTATACTCAGCACAAACAAGGTGATGAAGAGGATACCTGTCAGTATCATATTTTCAGCTCAATTCGTAAATAGGATTATACTTATTTATTTTTAGATTTTTTTGTTTCAAACGCATGTAAAAAGTGCGATAGTACATCATGATGTGCCACAGTATATTGCAAACTCAAGAATAGCCTGAACTCAAAACGAGAAAAAGTGTATTCATTTTCTTGAGATTGTATATTAAAGCCTTAATGACTGTTCACACGGGCAGTATGTGTATTTAATGTGCGCCTGAAGGCATCCTGGCCAGACCGAGGGCCGAAGGCCCGAGGTCTGGCCAGGTTGCCTGAAGGCGCACATTTAATACACATACTGCCCTCGTGAACAGTTATTAAGGTTTTTATTATTGCTTCCCTGAATGAGACATTTCTTGTGATCTGATTTATAGTAGCTTGTGATATATGGTATGCACACCCACAATAAGAACTAAAAAGGGCAATGTTTTCTTCTACTTTCTTTCTTTTAATTTCTGCTATTTATTTATTATGAGAACTTGTGTAGATAATGCTAAATGGCATTACCTCATTTAATAATTTTGAATCTGAAATATCCATGAATCGTATAAAGCTTTTTGCTTCTCCCATGATAGACTAGTCCCTTGCTCTATGAGTAATATTGGTACTCTGTCTCACACTTACCACACTGCAACATATACAGTAGGATGTGGAGTGAGAGAAAGGGAACCAGCTGAAAAAGAGCCATCTAGTGGGCACACCAAGAACTATTTATATTATAAGTTTCACCACAAAAGTTCGCATATATTTTATTCCAAAACTTTTTCTTCTGAAATAAGCCTTTGAAAATGTTTCAAAAAATGTGTTACATATTTTAGATTCCACTGTTGTGATCATTTGAGTTTAACGTGCTTAATGTAAGCATTTTTGTTTCACAAATTTACTGACTAAGCATGAGAGTGAGATGCAAGAAGAAAGTACCTATATAAATTGTCCGCTTTCTATAAACAACAAATGAGTAATGGTCGAATCGTGTCAGTGACTGACCTAGATAGCCTTGCAGGGCATTATGGAGTGAGATATAATGCCCTGCGGTGCAGGGCATTATGGGGATTTAATGACCGGCCACATGGTACAAATCCTGAGTGCTGATTGGGTGAGCCAGAGGAAGAAATAATAAGGGGTAATATTTTAACATAGTAATTACAAATACTACACATAGGATTAAACTTACCACAGACATGGTACTAAATATAATTTCTCTCAGTATGACATCTGCAGTTCAATTCTTCGATAGGATTATACTTACCACATACACATTAATGAAAAGGGCATTTGTCAGAATCGTGATAAAACCTCTTACAAGATTCCTGTAAAACGTGGAAACCATGCCTACATGTAATTCCTCCGAGTATACCAGCTTGGAATGGCAAAAGCATGACTGACGTGGATAGAGGCGTAATTGTATTGTTGTGATTGACATCATTGTAAGGCGGGTGGAGGTTATGTTCTCTCATTTAGTCATGTATGGGTATACACGTCAGACTGACGTGTCTCTATGCATATTAGTGACTTGGCTAACTTCACCAGAGCAAACAATATGGAACTAACATACCCATGACTATGATTTCTGGTGGAGGCGTCATGATCCAAATCATTTGACGCCATCTAGAGATTTCCGTTAGGCGTAAATCCAATTTGACCCAATAGTTGATTTCATTGTATATTCCTTGGCCCCCATTCCTTAGACACCGGAATTACCATCCCAGCCTGAATGCAATGTAAGTGTATAATGGCTGAAATCCTTAACTAGCAGCCATATTGGACGCCATCTTGAAAATCTCAGGATGCTCATCAAGGGTAGCCGAAGTTCACCCAGCAGATTTTGGAAGGGTACAACCCTCACTTACCTATATCAGTTCAGTACAAAAACTTTATAAAATACTTCTAGGTTCATCCATACTTCTGCCAGACTATTCCAGTATGTTCTCCAAATGTGCTGGCTGCACATGAATCACTTTTCCTTAGATTCATGCATTGTTATTCCAGGATGGAGATAAGTGCATATTTTATTCAGATTAGAATATTCTGATAGGTGACAATGAATAAGGCTTTTCGAAGTGGAACATGTAAGCTTACGTTTAGAAGCTACCCAAGTGCGATGGTTGAAGTGACCGGTCGCGTGATTTGCAGTAGCTCATGAGGCATGACTGTAGTTCAGACGATATACTGTACATCATTTAAATATGGCGGGAATATTATATAGCACATTTGCGGTACTGCCCTGGATAGCGTGATCTAGTTATAGCGGTTAGAGAGCCCCACTGTTTATTAACATATCATAATATATATATATATATATATATATATATATATATATATATATATATATATATATATATATATATATATATATATATAATATATATATAATATATATATATATATATATATATATATATATATATATATATATATATATATGTATATATATACATGAGGCCAAAATGTTTATTTCATCTCTGGACTTGTCTCGTGAGATTGCAGTTATGCAGTTATTGATTTGTAACATCTGATGTTGACTTGTTATGTTTTCTCTCCGGCTGTGATTTTTTATTAATAATCAATTAATCATAATTCATAATTCAATTCAACCGCTGTGACCGGTTTATTTATCTTTGCAACTCACGACAATCATTTTGATTGAGAAATACACATTGTTCCAATACTTTGATTAGGTGGGATTTTCAATATGTATCATATATACACCAATGCTCTCAATACAGTAGGTTTCGTTTCTTTTGCAATTAGTGGTGGGTAAAACCCTACTTTTCCTGGACTATTATTTTGTACTGGCCATGATAGCCCTTAAATAACATCCTTCAAATAAATATCCTGATTTGTATATGCTTTTAATGAGTGCTTAAATGCATGAATTTTAAGGAGCACAAATACCCTCCAGCAGGGCTGTAAAGCAAAATCTTTAGCACTCCAAATTCAAGCCGTATACAGTATGGCTGAAATGGCTATATAACAATATCGACTTTGCGTAGCATGCGCAATGCGCATGCTCGTACGACGTAGCAGACTCGGCAGCTGCCGTCCAATTTGATAAACTAATGGTAGTAGAGATTTATCGGAAATGCATTTCTGAGGATTCAGTTAATGAAAATATACCGTTTTACCTTCAGATATTGTATCTTTGGATACTTATGAATGTCTTCAAATAAAAAAGGTTAAATCGAAAACGATTCATTCACTTCCTTTTTCACCTTCTTTAAGTCATTTATAGGATAGGAAAAGGCCTTGAAACACGGATTTCAGCCCATTTTTGACGACCATATATAGGTGACAACAAGCGATTTTATCCGGAACGTGAAAGCAGACATATTTGGCTGTATGATTCAATAGAAATTAAGGTGATTACTAAAAGTCGGCCGCTTCCATTTTTCACTTTGTTGTTTAAGTGTTTTGCTAGAGTACCAGAGATGATTGTGCGATTGTTAGCACACATTTCTGTCAGTTTACCAAATTGTCGGCAAGTAAAGACATACAACATTTACAGATGAATTAGCCCGCTCACCTGCACTTTGAAAATATACCAAACCATGAATTATGAATAATCATAATTACATGTAATTAAGGAATATTCCTAAATGAATCATGCTATTCATTATTCAGCCTTAAGGGAGTATTTAGGTTGATTTGTTAACGAATATTCAAAACTCTATACAGAGTATCTGTATATGTTATCTTAAATCATTCAGAATATTCCTTAATCATTGTTATTATAGATAGTCGATTAACTAATTACCAATTATCACAGAGAAATTAAGAATATTTGAAAGTAAATGTAAACATTATGACAAAATTAGGCTCAGAAATATTCTTATATCAAAGTTTGTTATCCCGATTTGTAAATCAATTTGCCATAAATATCTGTCATTTCCCATATTCCTATCTCTTTATTTAAGTAGACCGGTTTGTCATGATATATGGCGCAGAGAGGCATATATTATGCATATATCATTATTTGTTCCCATATATGTCTACGTAGTCCAGAATTGATGAAATATTGGTCTTACACAGATGGATTTCAATCCTAGTAGATTGTATATGTCCGCCTGAGTGATTGATGACGTATTTCGCGCGCATTTTTAGTTGTCCCGTATTGGCTAACGATGTTTTGGTAGGCCTGGCCTCGCTTACTGCAGCGCGCTCTAGCGGTGGAACCAATTGTTACTATGACAGCGAAAGTCCGTAACGACATGGCTAATCAAATCCAGGCTTATGCACTGCACTAATTCCATGTTGTCTTCGTGATCGCTTTTGGTTAACTTCACATTAGCATCACGTTGTCTTCTGGTTCAGTCGTGTTTGGTCATGTTGGCCACTCGTTAGCTTCATCATAGTTCATGTACACTTCACATACTTTTCGAGTTAGCTACATGTTGGCTTCGTTTATATGCGTATTGAATCTTGTTCGCTTTGTGGTAACTAGCTTCGTGTTGTCTTCGTGTCATAGGGTCCACTGGCTACAAAACTTTGATTTTCTCCGCGAAGTGAACACGTAGTGGAAGTCAGCAACTTCGCGTAGCTACGTGTTGACTTCGTGTTCATGTGTGAGAGGGGCTTTATAGTTAGGCTACACAGGTAAAAGTTAACAGGCTTGTACAGGCCCGTTTTTTCAACGGGCCCGTAACGGGCCTGTAACAGGCATGTTGCATGCACGTTACCAGCCCGTTGATATAACGGGCCTGTTGTATCAACGGGCTGGTAGCGTGCATGTTATAACAGGCCTGCTACAGGCATGTAACGGGCCCGTTAATACATAATTTCTTTAACAAAGTCATAAGTGTTTATTTTGCATTATGTGGCTTACTTGTGGTAACGGACCTGTTATATTAACGGGCCCGTTACTTTGACGGAAATGTAACGGGCCTGTTGAGACGGGCCCGTTACATGCCCGTTGGGAAGTTTTGGGGGTCCCAATAAGTTCCGGTTCTGCAACAGGCCTATAATGGTCCCACGCAATGGGCCCATAGAGGACGAGCCCAAACAGGACCGCAGTAGGGCCAGAACTTTTATCTTTTAACAATGCCGTAACGGGCCCGTTAAAGGTTCAGAGAGACATCTGGTGGCCATATCATAAAAAGCCACAAATTTTGATACTTCTACTTTTTTCTTCAGAGATAAAACTTTGAAAATGTTTTAAAAGATATGTTTTATATATTCAAAATCTCCGGAATGATCAATTGAACAGAATCTTTATATTGCAAGCATTATCTTTTAACGATGCTGTAACGGGCCCGTTACAGGTTAACAGAGACATCTGGTGGCCACATTTTTATCATAAAAAGCCACATATTTTTTAATTGATATTTTTTTCTTCTAAAATAAAACTTTGAAAATGTTTTAAATAATGTGTTTTATATATTAAATACCTCCAAAATGAGTAATTGAGCAGAATCTCCCTAATAAAGTCATTATTTTTTTGCACTGATACTGACAAAGCATGGGATTCGGATGCGTGAAAATGGTACCTATATAAGAGGTCGGAGATCAGTAAGTAGTATCTGAGAAGCGTTGGACTCTTGTCAGGGCTTGAGCTAATAGCTTGGGGAGGCATTATGAAGTGAGATCATAAGGGTATGTATTAACTGTGCACAGGATATTAATTGTGATTGCTGGTTTAATATTCTGAAGTAAGAATAAATAACGGAGGTTGCATTGTGACCTCCTCAAGACCAGCAGTATAGCAAGCTACTTAGCCTTAAGGTGCTTCAGTACACGGGGGGCCACGATCTCTTTTCAATTGGCCGCAGACAAAGTCCAGCCGTCTCGACCGCAGACATTCCACTCGTAAGCCAGGGCGCGTTTTTTCAACACATTCATGCCAGTGAGCCTGAACACTGACCTGCTTATAACCTTGTGATCAGAGCAATTGTAAAAATATTCAAAAGAGAACTGTTGGTCGAAATTAATTACAACCGAATAAGAACCGTAGATAAATGAAATAATATTTCTTTTCCAAGCCCTATTATTGTACGGCCGAACCTAAGTTTATTTTGGGTCACATATAACATCATTCTAATTTTTTAAACATTGAAATCTACTGCATCAAATAATTTGGAGTGGTTAAAAATCAAATACGAGAAGAGAGATTCAGGAGAAATGATCCGTTGTGTGCGCATCCTGAGCAAATACTAGTAGGTCACTCGCAATGTCAAACAACCTGGAGTCTAATAGTCAAACAACATTTGGTTTACTGTTGCATAAAACGAACGCAAGTGACTGACAGTGGAAACACTAGATGGCAGCACCAACCTAATACACACGTGTGCTGTTTTGGAAATTTAAGATAAACAACAACTCGAAATTCCAGTTTTATTGACGTATGATGTATGTTACATCACTGTGCACAGGCATACCACAATAGTGAATAGTGAGGCATTCGTTTACTCGAGTATGGAGTGATGTAGCGTGTCGTACGACAGTGCAGGAAATGCAAATGGCGACCGAATCAGTGATTATACTACACTTGGTCACTTCAGGCATGAACTGTATAGAGTTGGCAGCATGATATGAGTTTATTTTGTGGTATGCCTGTGGGTATGATTACAAACAAACCCACATTGGATTTCAAAAACCTTACTGTTGCATAATTTGGTCGTCAAATCTAAACGTTTGGATGTTGTAATTTTCCCTTTATTTTGACCAATATTTTCGTTTGTTTTGCACTATCCAGCAGTTTAGTGTTATGGTTTTTATGCAGGTTGGGTGTCTTCGTGCTCTGCACCTATGAATTATATAGACCCTCTGATATGATGGGCATACAGCCTGATACAGGCTGTATTCTAGGGAAGTCGGTTAACACTCTTTAAGCCCCTACTGAAGCACCTTAACTGCCCTAAAAGTAATTGCCTGGATCAATTGGCAGCGGGAGTCACTTGGAACATTTTTTTCGAAATGTAGATATCAAAACCTTATTCTCCATCAGTTTTTGAAAATTTTCGAAATTTTGAATTCACAGGCCGGTACAGGCCCGTAACGAGCATGTAACTGCCATAAAACGGGCCCGTCCATACAGGCCTGTTACATTGCTGTGCATCATTATGCATGTAACGGGCATGTTTTGAACGGGCATGTAACGGGCATGTACAGGCCCGTTAACTTTTACCTGTGTAGATGAAAACAGACTCGTGGAAACCAATGCAGACAAAGTTTCTCAATCATGATTAACATGTGCAATGTAATCTGAGGAAGCATGGCTTCAAGGGCGAGCGAAGCTAGATGACAGTGCACAATGCACGTTCATTAATGCACGTGAATTATTTCACACGTGTTTTTAAGAAATATGTACAATTTAAAATTGTACACCATATACTAAATACTAGACAATTGCTCTTTAAAATGAATATTACAGAAACAGATAAATGTTTCTATTGTAAAAATACAATTGATTCAACGTTTCATGCATTAATAGCGTGTCCGCCTACGGCTCATTTGTGGAGCCAAGTTGAAATATGGTTACGGAAAAAGAGAAGATATTTGGATATTTTGAAAAGAACCTAGATGAATTTATGATCAATATGTTTATCTCAAACACAAAATTCGTACTCTATAGAAAAAAGACCAGAGGGCCGTATACTGAGACAACAAGAGGTGTTACGATCCATACATGATAACAGATGAATACGATTGTGAGATTAATAAAGAAAAGAAGGGTCTTCGAAAAAAAAATGGGGCGAATACGAATAGGTCCTTCGGGCTGAATTCAATTGAAACTATTTGTATTGCCCAGACAAGTAAATAACTACCTCTCAGCTTAATGTAAGAATAATGTATAGATATAACTATGGATGTGATTGTGGTGTATGTGTCAACTGTAATTTGAATGTGAGTGTAATTTAGATGTTTGTTTTGTGCTGCCCTTTTTTGTTAATAAGATTTGTACATTTAATGATGAATGATAAATATGAAACAATATATATATATATATATATATATATATATATATATATATATATATATATATATATATATTTATATATATATATATATATATATATATATATATATATATATATATATATATATATATATATATATATATATATATATATATATATATGGAACTTGTATTTATATGAAATAAAAACCCGAATACGCATGTGTGTAATTTGAAATTTAAAAAAATGAGTTCACATTTCATCAAATAGACAGTTTTGTTATATTACGTCATTGTCGACCAATCAAATCGGTCTTTACTTAATATATATAATATATATATAATATATAAGCTACATACGAAACCGGAAGCGGTCCGTGCGTGGCGCCACGAAAGATTTCTGGAAGCGATAGGCTTCCGAAGTGCGCAGCACGTAATTTACTGTAGGTGTGTAACAGCGTCAGTTTTAGCCACTCCCACAGATGGTTTTTTACTACAGGGAAAATCGACCCTACTAATTCTGTTGTTAATAGCTGGTTAATGGCAGCGAATTTATCTATAAAACATAGCGGCCAAAAACCAGGCAAAAGTCAGGCGTTAGACTGAAAGGATATATTGACTTCATGCCTGGGAATATTTTTCTGATCTTTTCGCACCTGATTAATCCCAGCCATTGTCATTACAGGTTAAAGCTGATAACGGCAGAGGTCACGAATTTCCATCTTGTCAGTGTTGCATTTTGCCGTGAGCGGTGATATTGAAACTAGAGCCTCATTGGCCATGATAATCACAACACCTTGCGCGCCGGCCTGTATTGGCACGCTGATCACCCTCGACCATATTTTGCCTAGATGCGCTCTATTGTGCCCAGCGCCACTATCTTAAATTACTTTCCACTCCTTTCATCACTCCTATCACCTAGCCTCGGACATTCTCTGGGTCTCTGCACTATGGGATTTATCACTGTTTCTTGGTTATCACTCACGCTATTGCATGATTACTCGCTATTAGAGGGAATAAAATCATATTGATAGTTGACCATTTAATTAAATCTGAGGATAAAGATATATGGGACGCCAGGAACAGATTGTCTGTGGATCAACAATATCATAACCCTTCCAATGCTGAGGCCATTTTCGTCCAAAGCACATCGACACACAGATCTTTTGAAAATCATCTAAAGTCTGTCATCTTGGTATCCATTGGATACATTTGTCACTCTCCCTGAGTACTCTTTTGCATCAAATTGTGTTGGCCAAATTATCCACCAGCAGCATAAGGGTTAAGATACTTTCAACTTGACAACAGATCTGATTTTTCTAGTGGATAAGCTAAAACTTTTCCTGACAGTTTAGAGGCAATTTCAAGCGAAATCAGACGATAGGAATAATTCTAGTGTTTTCCAGTAACGGTTGTTATAATTAGAAACCCATGAGGTTAAATTGTTGCAATTTTCTAAATTTACTCCGAAATACAGACCTTTTCACAGTCAGATCCTCACATTTCTCTTACTTTTTGTTTTAATTATCCAAACACCAATCACTATAGATTTATCTCGTGTAAAGATTACTAATACTGTACTAATCACTAACCCAAACGTTAAGTGTAGCAGTTTCTAGTTTCTTCTCATTTTTTGATAGAAATACCCTAAAGTCAAGATACAAGTATAAATTTCATTATGCTGGTTTCTAGTTTCTGCACAGAAATATAGAATTTTCAAGTCAGATGCATGATTCTCACATTTTCAGTTATTTCTTATAGAACTACCACAAAGTCAAAAAGAAGGATTATATAATACATTTTCTTTAGCACTTCCAATCAGCAACACTGAAATATGTTTGCTATATTTCGTACGAAGTATACATTTTTCATAGTCATATCACTAACATTCTTACTTTTCAGTCTTTTTTGATAACATTACTCTGAAATCAGGTACCGTTGATATGTATCAAAATGTTTTCTGAAAACAATTTTAGCAGTAAATTTGGTCAAAGAGTTTGATTTGTTATGCCGAAGTAATCAGCTATACGCCTCATGTATGCACGTTCATGTGTTACCTGTCCTGACAACACACTTAATATGACTTCATATTGCTACTAATGATATCACAATTGCTGCTATTCAGGAAGTATGTGTCTTTTATTTATCAAGTTTAATCAATGCATTGTAATGCTATTGGGATAAGCTTCGTGCCATTCTGATCAGGCCAGCAGGGCCAGTGCACGTTTGAGTTTACCGCAATTTGCCGAAAGGGAAAATGCACAATCGGAATGGTTTAGGATCAAAACGAGCCTATGCATTTAACCTTCAAATAAGACCTCCCCCGAACATAACGGACATGTTAACTTCCGTTCCTTGCAAGCCCTAGTACTGGACAAGTACCAGACTCCAGTTTTCACGCCTTGATCGGTATTTTAGTGAACCTCTCCAATCACTCTCCGGAAAGTTGAACGATGGCTCGAAGAAGGTCAAAGAAGCGTGTATAGTGGATTAGCGCCTAAGTATGGGTATCCATGCCCATGACACCAGGGACATGGTGCCCTCCTGGTCCTGGCCGTCTGGAGTCTCCATTCCCGATATCATGGATGCAGCAGCCTCGAGTACTCCTCTTACCTTTGTGAGGCTTTACCTCAAAGAGCTCCCAAATCTATATGGGAACTTTGGGCAAGCACTAGTAGTACCGATGGTTGTGAGCTCTTCACACTCCTAACTAGACCACCACTGACAGCATTTGTTTGTGGTGGAACACTGCTTCAAGATATGAGCAGGAAATGGATTTCGATAGTAATTCGAAAATCATTAGGAATCTACCTATTACTATTACTATTAACCTGTTTATATCCCTACTCATCCTCCCCTAGTCTTGGTTAAGGTTTACGAAACGGGCGCTGATTGTTAGAGGATACAAGATGGCAGGCATCAGTTGGTTGGCGCCACCTATTGTCATCAAGTGAAAGTAATTGTTCTATGACTGTCAGAGATGCAATTGGCTTTGCAATCTTAGGATATGATCAGGTAGTGTATTTCGATGGTGATGTATCCTGTTGACCTTGACCTTCGGGTGAAGGTCAAGCAAATTATCTAGTTCAAGGTCACCAGGAATGTTGATAAGTAAACATCATCTAAACTGACTGAAATACCTACAGATTAAATAATCACACACAAACAGCCGGATTGACTGTGTTAAGTATTTTAAATTTTGAACTGGCTTCACCATTTTACCTATGCTCCTTAGGTCATTAGTGCACCAAAGATTGATTTCACAAGTAAATGATTTTTATACACGTTAATCCGATTGGCTATAATGAACAATAAGAAACTTAAAGAGTACCTACAATAAAGTGGTTAATTCATTCCATTACCCGCGTGCAAATTTCCTCCAAAATTCTTATTTCATGTCCTTGACCTTTAGACCAAGGTCACAGGGATCTTGTTTAGGCTTTAAAATCAGTTGTCACATAATACATTTTACCGCTCCTTTTAAGATCGGTGTATGATTTAGTTATTCCCTTGCTTATTATAATAGCGAATCATTTAGCCAGACAGTGGTTAGTTTCATGACCAGTATCTCCCAACTGACCTAGACAAAGGTCCGCAACAAAGTATTTTCATGAAGTCCATAGGTGTACACATCTTTTACTTTCAGGGGCGTTCAACAAATCCTAATTTAGAGCCCCTACATGATTTGGCCGCTAGCATAATAGGTCAACCCTGGCCTTTATCGTCGAAGTCACTTGTATCTAAGATCTTTGGAACAGTCACGTTCTTTATTTGATGTCTTGTAGAATAGAGTTTCTGAAAGATATTTCTTGATGGACTGTAACTCTCTTTTTGCGAGGGTTATGATTAAAAGTTTGTGTTATGGATGGTTGGGCAGAAGTTTTTATTCTACCTTATGAGTATGCTGCTTTTTATTATGTGCGTTTACTTTGTATGCAAATTAAAACAGGTTGGCTGTTATATTTTCTTGTAACCTCTTTGTATTCTGCGACATTATTACTACATTTTCATCATATAATCTTATATCTTTTTGCACAAAGTCAATAAACATACACACGCACTTTTGCTAATGAAGTAAAATGAGAAGGAAAAAAGGTAAACCATCAATTGATGGAACAACTTCACAAATGTAATCAATAGGAGGGTATTCTCCTTCAAAAGAAATCACTCCTTTTTGCCAAACAGTATATTAATCGACCTTTTCTGCCAAATGAAATGTTTGATGATACGATAAATGTAAAAAGAACGCCGATGCAATTATCCCAACTTTAATTTTTCTTTTTGCCAAATTACAATTCACAGGATTCAAATGAATATTGTCCAGTCTAAATGAGCACATTTCAGCTTGGTGGAGGCTGAAGTAGTTTGTCCTATGGTGTAAACAGTTCATCCACAGCTGCACTCAACTGGCTATCCCAATCAGACATACGCATGTCAACGTATGCAGCAGTATATTGGCGAACTTGCATCAACGCATCATTCCCACGTTCCTTGGAAAGTGCTACTGCAACAATCTGAAATGACAAATATATGTAGGTATATATATATATATATATATATATATATATATATATATATATATATATATATATATATATATATATATATATATATATATATGTATATATATATATATATATATATATATATATATATATATATATATATATATATATATATATATATATATATATATATACATACATATATAAATATATATATATCACTGGCGATAGCTGAAAGATTTTGTTTCACAAAGGGAACCAGAAGGAGGGAGAGAGCAATTTTATAGGTGAACTAATTTCTAAATTCCGTGATAGCTAGAAAGAAACCTTATTATGAGACACATTATGAGACTTGTCATGATAGGACGACGGACATGTTGAATAGTATTTCATAGCATTGCTCCTGACTTAAGTGTTGTTTCTAGAATTCTACAAGAAACATGCAATAAAAAATGTTGTTATGTTTTTGGTTGATGAAGAAATTATGGATGAGAATGCAATGGCTCTCATGGATGAGTCTGGTTCTAGTTTGAGAGAATCAGAAATATAAAATCAAAAAGAGTCACAATACCGGTAATTGGTTTTGTTGAGGGAGAGAAAAAAGAGAGAAACAGAAATAGAAGTGAGAGAGAGAAATGCAGATAGAAATGCAGAGAAGCAACGTTAATGACATGGATGAATATTGCGTGACCTTTACTCGCTGCTATTTATCTATACAGCTGTGAGAGCTCACTCATGGAGTTTTGTTTCGAATGGACTGTGAATGGAGTGATCATATACCAACATTATAATAATAATCATTATAATTATTATTATTATTATTATTATTATTATTATTATTATTATTATTATTATTATTATTATTATTATTATAATTATTATTATCATTATTATCACTATATTATTATCATTATTATTATTATCATTATTAATATTATCATTTTTAATATTATCATTATTAATATTATTATAAATATTATTTTCATTGATATGTTGGTTCCTATTTGATTGAAATATGTGTTTATAATAGCTTTTCACAAGAGCTAGATAAACCTTTACCTACCTTTAATCCCGCTCCCATGAGAGATTGGAGAGATGTCGGAAGACTGTCGGGGTTTTCTGTGATGATGAAGTCAGATACCACCAGAAGGCCTTTCACTGATGCAGTGCAGTTCATTCCCGCAACATGAGTGAACAGGGCTGATATGTCTGTGAGCGAATCTCGATCTAAAGAGACGAAGAGCTTAGAATCAGTCAGTCAGTTAAATCATACCTATTTGATGATGAATAACATAAACATCCATTTGATCTCAAAAAGATGCAACATGCTAGGATTATAGTAAATACTCCTTGAAATTAGTGTATCTAAGATAGGATCAATCAGTTTGATACATAGTAACAAAAGTAGTTTACCTAAATATATATTTTCCTGTTTTTTAAATGCAGCATCATCAACAAAACTAAAATGAATTTGACCTGGAAATGTAAATATATCTTTCATCTGATGCCTTATTGTGATAAACAAACAACAGTATAAAAACCAAAATCGCCACAAAGACGCAATATTTCTGATAAAACTCAATTATAGCTTTGAGTCTATAATAAGTCATGAATAGCTTTTGTATACTACATATCTGTACCCCTTTTTCGAAGGTCCTCTCGAATCTCGGTCCATGAATGGCCCTCCGCAGATACAATTTCAGCAACATTTGGAAAATCAGCGGTTGAGAAGACCTTCTCCTCGTTCGTGAGGACATCCCTGTTAAATGGCAAAACGGTCACTACCAAACGGAAGGTTTGCAAGCGTTCATCCCCACTGAGTTTTGGCCATAACTCTTCTAGAAATATATCCTCCTCAGTCTTTGATCTATGTCCTAAGATGCTCTCTGGAAACAAAATGGAAATTCGTCAGCATTTCTCCTGACTTTATTGTTTTTTCAACATGGACGAGAGAGACTTACTCAAAGATAATTTCCTCCAACTTTACAGATTTTTTGTTAGAGATTTTTAGAAATTCCTCAGATAAAGGTGTTGGGTTCTAGGTTAGAAACTCACAAGACTTCAATTGTTACGTCATTTCTTCCTTTTAAGAACGAGTGCAAACGTGTACATATACTGACCATGATTGGTAGGACTTGTGATAAAGCAGACACTAATCTAGGCACTGTTGTGATGCAATTATCAGAATATCTACACATACATCAAAAGTTGGTCATTTTGCATATTGTCATCTTTGTAAGTTGGTCATAATGTAATTCTATAAACAGAATGGTATCACCTATGAGATTAATATACATTCTTATAGTGCAACATCGAATACTAAATGTTATTGGGAAGATATTTGTTATCAGTAATTCTTAAACCAATACAAACTTGACTGTTTGTTTGAGTTAAGATATATGGAGAATAATACTGTTGTCGCATTACGTATGCCTTACGGTAATAGATAAGATATAATGAAACTCTGATAAATATTTCTAAAACATTATCGCAAACGCACATCGTTTAGATAGTTACCGCCCATCTATAGAAGTAATTTATAATAAAGTTAAAGTTATCATAATTGATTTTGTAAAGGTAATCGTCTCTACAACTAAACAAATACAATACGTAAATAAGTCTCACCTGACACATCTACTCCAATAGCAATACATGCTGGCTGTTTGACTAGATAAGTAATTCAAGTATATATGAATTCACAGACACATGCATACATACAGATATAACCATATGTCTATATTTCAGGTCAACATTTGGTGTTAGCTATGTCTATGTGCTGTAACTGAATGAGCGTAAGTAAACCATCACTATTTAGACATGCAACTGTTCCCAAGATTATCATACTGATTTTATATATTAATACTTCAAATAGTTTACATGGACAAACGTTTCCCACAAATTATTTTCTTGGGACAGCAGGTGGCTAGTTTCTTCATTTGATTAATAGAACGAAATTTAAAACAAAAACTATTTAGTTCATTAGAAAAAAGCCTCTTCACTTGTGTATGAATTCCTCTTACCATCTACCACTTCCTCTTCTAAAAGTTCAGCTGCATCGACTCCAACTGCACAGTCTGCTATGCATTTGATGGCAACAGAGCCAGCCTTTCCAATCCAACAAATAGGGTTTAAATTACAATCTGCAAGCCACACTATGACATCCGCCAAAGACTTCCCAGTGCACGAGGCCAAACAGCCCAGAAATTCGCCTGATGCTGGATTGCTTTTGACATTGATTTTCACTGAATAATAAACAACAGAGGACTTTCAACTAAAATCCTTTCCCAAATCTTGCGGGAAACACCTGTTGGTAGTACTAGTATAAGGTCTTACACTATTCTGTACGGGTAAAACCTGTTGAGTATTTGAATAACTGAGATAATTTATTACGATTTACCTGACACCACTGCTAATTTTAAAAAGTTGTTGCAAACACAGATTTTTATTGGATATGTACCATTAAGACTTTACCTGCCTATTCTAAATAGTACCCTAAGAAATATTTAACAGTGAATGTTGTAGCTACAGTGGTTCTTTATATATATTGAATTTGATGATTTGACACATTTTAAGAAAATATGTATGGTCATTGTTACGTTTGAAATAGGGTTCATTTGCTAAACAATATCTTATATAATGTTGTCAAATATGGTACCAACTGGGTAACTCTTTCTTGCCATTTATATGAAATTCTGCCTCGAAAAGTCGTCACAGAATTTAACCAATCGTAGTTTTGAAACTAACATGATGACCCGACATTTCCTTTATGTCCTCTTGTTAAGAGCATTGTGTGGATAGTTGAGACAAATGTTGGTTAAAATCTAACTCGGCAATTCTGACATAATTTTCTTGATACCTTGATTTTACCCGATAATTCCTATATAACAGCAAAATAACAATTTCAACATGGCAGAACAGTATTTTAGGCAGTGACTGGAGGGATAAATATAGCTAAGAAATAGACCAATTTTGAAGAAAGAGATGTTCATGAGATAGATTGCATTATTTATTCAAAAATCTGTGAAAAATATCATGGTCGATGACCCCATGTTGTTTTCAAGTCTGCTGTGTTTTGTTCTTTACTCTTGCAAAGTTTGATGAAAATTAAACAGAAATTTCTAAAAGTGTCAAAAAAACTAAAGTCAAATCCTAGTTCCTTTTCCATAAACGTAATCAATATTCAATTGAGTGTTTTATATCTATATGTCATTATAATTTAGTCAGATTAATCTACATATATTGCCATATGACATGATAGAATCATCATGCCATCGTATATCAATTTGCTTCCGACTGTGCTGCCCAGGGAATAGTCAACAGCAATGATGGAGGGTAATGTACCGACTTTATAATACTTCCATGTTAATTAATCTTCAGTATTTTACCTGTTTGATTGGAAGATTTATATTCACTTAAGGTTTTGATTAGTCACTTTTTCAACTGCAATGGGAAAAGTTGTGACCTAGCCAGTTGTTAATGGTGGGAGAAACCGGACTACCCACCGAAAACCACCGTATTGCCCCATATCAATGGCAACTTTCTCTCTTTGTCCCAACTAGGATTCCCATCATGGGCAGTGGCGGGAGACTGCAAGTGGCAACGCCATAGAGCAATAAACCTCCAGTGCACGGATAGACAAACAGTGTCTTCATACATCCTGTTGATACTGGTTTAGGTATTAACAAATATTTCAAATGACCATAGTAGAAACCTATACAACCGTAAAAGAGTTGTAAAGACCAGAATGTCTTATGCAGTTGGAAAGGAAGCTGAAAAATATTCACCAGCAGCATCTTGGACGTCTGTTTGCTGTGCAATGCTGGTCTCTTTATATGGCAACAGGCATTGGAAGCCACACTCGAAGGCATCTGATCCAACCGTTTTGACCCAGCACCAGATGTCCACTTTGCACTCCTTATACCGCAACTCTACCTCACCGATATCTCTGCCAAGGCGAGCGACCATGCATGTTATCATAGTGCTTGAATCAAAATCCATAGTGCCATTTTCTGTTGATTAAAGAAAAAAATGCTGATTAATTTGTTTACAAGATGACAAACGATTACAAAATGGCGATAAAGTACTTGTATCTAGGATAAAAACAAAATGAGGAATACTGAGGAAGGATTCAATATCAGTATGAATACGGCATACACACTTCTATACTGTAGAACACACAATATTAGCGTCTGTTTATATAAAGCGTAAATAGCGTGTGGTTCCGCTTCGCTATATATTAAAAACGCTGTACCTTTTTCTTACTGTACTGGAGCTGTCAGCGGCGGCTACCGTCGCTAACATAAAGACACGCTATGATGCGAAAACTCCCCAATTCGCTAAATTTTGGACATGCGTCATATATGTGTTCTACAGTTTCTCTATCTCAGTGAATGTTTTTCAATGTCAATGTCGTTGCATGATTTTGTAATTAAGAATTACAGCAGATAAACTTAGCAAGTGTGTATATATATATAGATACAGATACAGATATACACACACACACACACACACACACACACACACACATACATACATACATACATACATATATATATATATATATATATATATATATATATATATATATATATATATATATATATATATGTGTGTGTGTGTTTGTGTATATATATGTATGTATATATATATATATATATATGTATATATATATATATATACATACATATATATATATATATATATATATATATGTATATATATATATATATATATATATATATATATATATATATATATATATATATATATATATATATATATATATATATGTATATATATATATATATATATATATATATATATATATATATTGTATATATATATATATATATATATATATATATATATATATATATATACATACGTACATACATATATAAAGATATAAATATGCCTTTACTGAAGTTCCTCATTTTTATCAACCTGTATTAGTGACAATTAGATAAGTTTCTAACTTACCTTGAGAGAAAACTGCCATGGTGGCACAAGCTGCGATGACTGTGAGAAAAGCAAGACTCGACTTCATTGTGCAAGTTGCAATTACTGATCGTAACTGAGATGTGGTTTCTGCGGAAATTCTTTTATTCAATAGCAGTCTGCTTTAATTTCCATTTGACACGCTGGACTCCTATCTGTGAGGTTCGCAAGGGGAAATCCTCACTCTAGTTCTCACTTCCATATATCACTTCAAACTATCATTTCGAGCATGGATTGCCCAAATGGGGTCTCCATTTAGATTTTAGATACGTGACAAATGTTGGTCATACAAAAATAGATGAATCTGATTGGTACTCCGTGGATGGTGTGGTTGTTGAGTATAGCCTTATATGGACATATTTGGGTGTGATAGTGTGAGTGACTCTACACATGTGCAATGTAAGAACTAACAAAAGATTCTACAATATGTTTTTTCTTATTTCATTTGAGCTTATCTCAAGTTTTTTTCTTTGCAATTTGGAGGAATTTAGGAATTCGTCTATCGTCACCTTTTCTGCCATATTCAAGCTAAATTGAAACATTGCCTAACCTTCAGTCACTGCCTATTAATTTAACATGCCCCGTTAACGATTCGAATCTAGGCATTGGTTGGAGGCAGCCAGCAGTGGGATATATTGCCTTTTACAAAACGTCTATCGACCCTATGAATGCATATTTATTCAAGAAATGCGAAAGAGTACGAAATCGACGGATGGCTAGAAAGAGAACCAAGAGTGAAAGATAAAGGTACCCAGCTGATTAGTGATATGGATGATGGTTCGAATGAGGTATATGTAAGGATTGATGGTAGAGGATTGGCATAGATACAGATATCACAGAGAAGGGATAGGATACAGGTACCCACCTTTATGCTTCTTGGAAAGGTTGCGTTGAGGTCAAGTTTTGATACAGCTTGATATTCAGACAATGTAGTTTGAATGCTTCATGCCAAACTTAAGGATGTATGTTCACCACAAATAGCTAGCATGTGAGGGGGGGGGGGGGGGTATACAGGTGCCCATTGTTGTGCCCATTTAGGCATATTGGAGAAACTATTGAGTGTGTTTTATAATCAGGTATTATGGTTTGAATGTTCCCTGTCAACAATGTGTGTTGATCTTTGTGAGTTATAGTTATGATTTATGGCACACAACTGTCCTACGTGGCACACAAATGTCCTATGCTTTCCTTCTGATAATGGATGGGGCTCCCTCACATATATCCAATAGTCAAAATCATAAAACAAGAAGAATGCAAACAACAGGAAAACAGCATCATGTCACAAAAGAGGTCTAACATTGCTAGTATGGTCACTTTCTCAAAAGATCTTGACTTCTGACACTATAATTTAGTTTCAAAGAAAATTTTGGTAAAATTCAATAGTGCCGGGCAACTGGGCTACCAGGTTGATAAGCCTAAGCGGGTTAAGACCCAACAGCAGTCTATCCTGATTGTCTGACCCTGTTAAAACCACACACCGGATGACATGTATGATTTTTTAACCACCGTTGCAGTCAATAAACATACAAACATACCATGGATATATCGTGTTTCAGTGGATTTAATAGGTGGATTTAAATTAAGATCATCTGGCCCTGTTAAAACCACACACCGGCATTGACTTACTACATTTATTGTAGTAAAACTAAGTTTTGAGACCTTTGGCCTTCTAGATTACCTTCTGAATAGGGGTGAACTGAAATAAAACAATTGATATGTATCCAGCTAGGATTATTCTCAATTGTAGAACACCTACAGTCTCACATGATAGCTTTAAACACCTATTCAATAGTCATATTGTTATTCAAACTCTGATTTCTAGCCTAAAACTGGATTTTTAGCAAAATTTAGTAAAAGTTGGTTGTCCCGGGCAACTGGGCAATCCATTTTTTCAGCCCAATCAGTCTTTGTCTTGTTCAAACTATTTCATTTTAAGCTATTTTTCGGTTATTTTTTCAACATAGGGGTAGGGGAAAAGAAAGTCCCGTAAAATCACGCTCGAACAACCAATGGAGCTCATTTTTATTTCATTAAGCAGAAATGAGGTTGCTTATAATTTAGATATATCATATGGGTTGGTTTTGTACGCATTTGACTACTAAAAACTTTGTGAAAACCTTCAAAAACTGCAAAAAAAATGGCATTTTTTGAGGCCTTTTTTGAATCTTTTTTCAGTGCTTCTGAAAGGTATTTGATAATTGTACCTGTTGATCACTTGACCAGCACAACAACTTTGGATTATCCTAGAGAATTGCAAGTGTCCATACCACCCCCACTTAGAAAATGCCACCCCCACCCCTAAAATGAGGGAGGTACAGACCTTTAATTGGCCCTCCAGGGCAAACGCACACGCGATACAAGTGTAAACAAGCTGATCTGAACAGCTGAGGGTATACAGTTTATGGAAAAAGAGGTCTCCAAAATTCCCCAGGGGGGGGGGGGGGGGGTGGTTCGAACATCAGCTAACGGACTTACAACTTTGCCTGCTGTGGCCTGCTGTCGTGTTGTCAACCTTAATCGTTTAAAATAACCTTTGCAGCAAATGATTGATTGCAATTGTTCGTATTCAGTGCAATGTGGTACAACATGATCGATTCAACATATCATAATATGCCATATTGAATTATGCTTTGTATCCAGCTGTTAACTAGAAGTTTTGCAGGTTTTTCGTCAAAATATTCTTTTTATATATCCCTAAATAAAAGTGTTTCTATAGGTACTGAGTTGAGCAGTACATAAGGTCACTACGGTTAGGTTACAACGAAATGCAAATCTTCTAGAATATATCATCGGAACTAACATTAGTGATATTTCTATAATATGCAAAATTGTGGATCAGATGCATGAACGATGAAAGGCACCAGGCGCGGCAGCCACCAACTCCAAGTATACATAATACATATTAAACACGGGTACTCAATAATTCGAATAAATGTAAAAAGGGTATTTTCTAACATGCCACTGATCCGCCAATGCGTTTTTTAATGCAACGAAATTGACGAAAAATCTTGATCGCTTAATAAATGTGAATGATTTTGAAGTTTCGTATTCGCAACAAGGACATCCGTTGTGTCCTAGGTCGTCTATGCTACAGATTCTTAAAGGATAAGCAGTTTAAATATTTGATTCCTGCACTTAATGCTCGGGCAGGTCAGGCATCGCCCGGTTAGCTGGAATAGGTACATGTACGTCTATGCAGACGTGTCATGGATTATCATCTCACGTGAGCAACCAGTTGATCAATACCTGACTGACGACCGGTCGACTGGAGCACGAACTTAAAGTCGGGACTGTGTGTTAAGACCAAATACATTTCTGTGACGAATCTGTTGGTTGTTTCACAGGTATAAACAGTTTTTTTGGCGAATCGGTTGCTTGTTATACACGAAAAAACTGTTTTCTTGACGAATACGTTGCTTGTTTTTCATGAAAAACAGGTTTTTACGAATAGGTTGCTTGTTTTACATTTTACACGAAGAAATAGTTTTCTTGACAAATAGGCTGCTTGTTTTACACGACAAACATAATTTATTTTCTTGACAAATGCGTTGCTTGTTTTACATTCTCGAAGAATATGTTGCTTCAGTCAGCTAGTGGAGGAAAAATGCCGTCAACAGTAGTCCCAGAAGGTTGGCGAAGATTTCAATTCCAGCTGCACAGGTGGCGGACCTTGGGAGATGTACAGGATCTATTGGCAACTTTGCTGTAAAATTAAAAAAAAAAGATAGATATCAAAATTTATATTAAAATTTGCATATAGGGAAAGAATATATTTGTATCATATTAGTAGACAAAATATTCATAGCAACCCCATAGTGAACAGCAGTTTTATCATTTGTAAAGCATGCTTGTATGCATACAATACTATCAGTTATCCTCGTTGTGAAAAGGTCGTACGGCAAGATGTCTGCAAGAAGCCGGCTGGCATAGGTCTCTAGGCCAAGTCAGATACAAGCCTGCTGAATGCAGACATCTTGTTGTAAACTATTTTCACAACAAGGGTAACGAATTAATCATCAGCTCCAACCCCCCCCCCCCCTCTTACCCCAACATAAATTTTGAATTACGATAAGCACAACAAGTTCTAAGTTCAAGGTTCCTACAGCGTACATGTGAGAAAACCCTTCATCAGACTCGCCTCACGCAGAGCGAACGGTAAGGATTTATCACTTGAAATCGTGACTTACAAACTTAAATCCATCTTAAATACTTCCTGCCACGTTATGTTCCAGCTATACACCATGTTGGCAGACTATTATGCGCAAACAGTGGTCTTAAACACACACAAAAAGAGAACCTGTATTCTGCATCGCATTTCAACAGAGGAGTTCGTTGCGTGTATCATGGGATTTCAATTCGAATTTTGTTTATCGCCACTTTTTGCCATAAAGAGGCTAATTCGTGACTAGTTGGTTGTGAGTGGTGGCGGAAACCTGACGAAAACCACTGCCATGCCCAAAGTCACTGGCAACATGCTCACATTCCTTGCACAGGGTTCGAACCTGGATCGTGTGAGACAGCGAGCATTCTTTGGCAAAGCTTTAGACGACTCGACCATCGCGATCAGGACATGCCTCTGTGATCATAGGAATGAATGGTATGTTCAATGGCATCTGGCGAGAAATGCTAAATGACCAATATGAAACAGTCAAGCGAAGGACAATTTCATAACACTTTAAGGACACCAAAACTAACATTTCTAATATGTAATACGTACAGTTACTCAAAAGATGATTTGGACGCATCTTAAGCCTTGTGCATTACTTCCTATCATTGGAAGAAAAATGACCTAAATAAATGAATTTTAGACTACAGGGCGTTCCAAAAATAGAAAATCAGTTTCTCTAGAATTTTCCTGGAAACTGCAAAACAAAAAGTTGAGTATATAACGGGAGATAAATTATGACTTACGGGTACAACACAAATCATTGAAAGAATTATTGTTGTTTTTTTCAGTTTTTTTAATTTGTGTGGTACACCTAGTATATACCTTCTTCACCAGCTCTATCAATAAGCAACTTTTAGCTGTCAGTTCCATAGAAAATTAGTCTTTCCTTTTATGCACGCCCTGTAATAGTGTTGACCTTTCAACATCATAAAAATATTCTTAATTCATATTGTATGTTTACAGAGCGTATTTTTTTCAAAGTCATACTAACGCATAATTGGAATATGAAAACGTTATATGACAAAAAATAAGAAGTACATGTGGCATATATGTAAGATTAGCGAATAAACGTAGCATCACCACTTGCACTCTAGCGGAAGTTAAGTGAACTAAACTCACTCTCATGACACTCAAATCTTACATGTCATTTACAACAAAAACTAACAGGAGACGTTTGTCACATTATAGTTAGAACTTTGTTACGCCGGACTGTTCAGTACATTCTGCATACTAATATAGTTACACAATTCATATAAATCATTTCAGCCATGTGGGGGCATGCTCTGATGGAATAGTGGTCCAAGGTGTTGCTATCTCTCTCCACTCAGGGACCTGCCCTGATTGCCAAGTGCCAGCTGATTGGTCAATTTCTATGGTGTACTGGACTGTGTTGCATTGCTTTTCATTAATTGTGGTTTAATTGGGGTTTAAATATATGTGTACGACGAGAAGACAAGGAAGGGACAGCCCAGGGACTTGGTTAGGATATATGTACAGGACAGGAAGACAGGGGAGGGTACAGACCTGATGCAGGATGCATGACAAAAGTATGGGGGGACAGGGAACATGAAGAAAGATAAGGACTGGATGGTAGTGGAGATCTCCGCAGGTCCTCCCTTGGGAGTTGACCCCGTGGGACAGATGCGGTTACGGATACAAAACAAACAAACAAGATGTGTTTAAACAGCAATATACTTCAAGAAGGTTGGCAGTGGACTGGTGTGAACTTGGGTTTTAGTAGAGAATACCCCTTAGAAACTATTTGGGCCTATGATTTATTGATGGTGGAATTATTCTTTATGATATGTCCCTACTTATTTATAGAAGCCTCGTGCATATTTATGTTACCATACCTCCGATGGTTAGGATCAAGAGTCTACCCTGCTATAGAGGGGAAAGTTAGAAACAGTGCTGCCTTCTATATTTTGCTAGAGACATCGAATCTACTTACCACCCAATAAATAGTGGTGGTGGCATCATGCCTAACTCAGCCTGAGAACCAGGCTAGATACGGCCTAGGACCCTTTTCTGATAGCAAGTGCTGTACGGTCCCATTATTCCGTGAGATAAGAGCCAGATTTGGGCAAATTGGTAGCACTCATATGTACAAAAATATAATCTATATCTTTGGATAGCCAGGAGTCCCAATTTTGACAATATGCATGATGGACATGCACAAGTGGTAGCTTATATGGAAAATGTTGGCCTTTTCGAAGGCTCTCTGAGAAAAAACGCTAGTGACTAATAGTGAACACAACATTTGACTCATAATCGGACTTAATGCTACATGATTAACAATAAGTTGTATTTACGTATGCTGTATATTTATATGACCATGATTAGATATCATTCACCCCATACTTATACCAAAAAGTAGACAAAATCCTTTTTCCTTTTGAATAACACACCTTTATTCTTATTTTATTTCTAATCGCTAATACTTTTTTGCATTTTTTCAAAATATTTCTAAAGAAATGAACCATGTTTATCATATCAAAGATTCTCAATTACTTTGTATGAGATTGTGACAGAAATCAGTAACTTTGAGTTACTGCCTTAAGAAAAAACAACATTTGTTGCACCCCTACCCCAAGATCAGAAAATAGCCAAAAATGATTAAAAAAAAATCAACAAAAAATCTTTGGAAAATTCAAAAATTATCTACAGCCACCTTTCATCCTATATAATAGTATACTTTATCCTTAATATGTATTGTCCTAATTATATAAGTCAATCGGTTCCTTCCAACAGGATTTTTTGGGGATATAGGTAATCCATTTTCACTTATTTGGCTACTAGTCCATGCATGGGCCAGGGTCAATATCTTAGCAATTGGTACCGGTTGAGGGGACCGAAAATAACCCCTATATTTTGAAAGCCCTTGAAGCCCTCTTCAAATCCCTGCATGATGGACATCTATATCTCGGAGCTGTTTTGAGATATTGACCACCCAAAGTACCGGATATGTCCCTTTTGACGCCAAATTAGACAATTCACAGATTTCAGGGCCTTGGATTTCTTGAACTAACAATCATATAGCAGCGAAATCCTTAGGGCTAAATAAGTATGTTACAGAGATGCTGTAAACAGAAAATGTTTCTTTAATATTGACCATTTGGTCAAATAAAGTCATTTGAAAATGGCCATTTGACCTTCGCTAAGGAGAGTTTTGGTTATTCACATCACAGATTTCAGGGCCTTTTATGAACTAGCAATGAGTTAACAGCTAAATCCCCAAGTCTGAATAAGTATGTCACAAAGATGCTGTAAAAAGAACAAATAATTTTATAATTGACCCTTTGGTCAAATAAAATCATTTGGAAAACGGTCTTTTTACCATAGATAAGGAGATAATTGCCTTAAATGTACATTGTATTTCAACCAAGGCCTAGATCAATAATATTTTCAGAGCTATGCTAGTTTACAGTATGCAGATTTTACAGGGGGGGTGACCCTTTCTTGTCAATTTGTTAGTCAAATAGGGCCATTGGAAAGTACCTGTTTGACCATGAAATAGGTATGTTGATTGTTGTGGTCATTCTCTCAGTTTTTGCTGAGCAGTATTTTACAACTTACTCCACTCGACAAGTGTTCAAAAATGAATGTAGATTCTATGAGCATGAGATGCGTACTCCAGTTGGTATATTTGTCTCAGTACCCTCACCATCTCTGCTTGGTGCTATATTACGTAGAGCGCCATCTATTGACCAAAGCTGCCACAAAACACAGCGCTACGAAGCCGCGCCGTCCTGAATGCAATGTTTTAACCGGTGCAAACTCCGTAACGTCAGCCGGTTGCATGTTTCAGATGGTCGGCTTATACGCACAGGGCACACGTTCACAAGCTCACGTTGAAACTTAGTTTATCAAGTGGTCTGTGCGTCTTTCTCGTAGCGTTTCGTATGCACAGTTTACGGAGATTTAATTTGCTCAAAGTGCATTGCATGACATCTGTCATCATGAGCTCCAGCACCAGTTCAGACGTAAATATCGCAGGTAAAGTCTCCGTTTCATAACCATGCACATGCCCTTGTTTACATAATTTAGCGATTCAGGGGTTGACTACTTCTCTAGTCTTTACGTTGTCATTGTCCAAAAGGTGGTATGTTGTCTTTAACATAAGATGAATAAAATAATGGATATGACTTATGTAGCGAGAGACTGGACTAATTACTATAGTATATGAGCTATATAGCGAAGACCTGGCTATGTCAGGGGTCTCGAATCTGGCTTAAGTGTGACATCACTATGATGCAAAGACCAATGATCGAGGGCTCTCGTATCGTTTGCATTGCAGAGAAACTTGCGTTCCAACATGCGCAGAACACGACTTTGAGCTATTCGCCACATCCAACCTGTTTAGGTTGACCGGCTGGTTTCATATCCACTTGTTTTTATTCATCTAAGCTTTAACGAAGGTCAAGGTTAAACAATGAAAAGACAATTATAGTTCCGAATTTTACCACCGGTGACATTGTGGTTCTGAAGGTGGTACTTGAAAGTTGATTTATAGCGTGTTGTCAAGGTGATTTAGTGTTATTATTTGCCACCAAGTGCATTTTGACCATTGGAGGCTCACCCGGCCAATCCACCCGGCTAAATCCACCCGGCCTCCAAGGTCACGACCCCTGACATGACCCCTGACAGTAACCAGAAGGGCTACATTATACAAATATGCCATGCCAGTGTGGGTATCCTGATGGAATGTCTCCCCGAGGGAGGACGGTTTTCCTGAGGGCGGAGCCTGGGGTAAAACCATCCTCCTGAGTCCAGAGGGGAGACATTCCATCAGGATACCCACACTGGCATGGTATATTTGATTTATTATACCGAACAAACCCCATTTTGGTGAAATATCAATAAAAAACAATGTTTATAATGTCAAGGTCACAGATGACATGGAATGTTTGAGCTGATAGATTAAAACATCACGTCTGTTTTGCATCTTTTTCTTTTGTTAAAACTCTAAATTTTGATTAGTATGGCTACCACTGTTGCCAAACCCTACCGGAAGTTGACAAATCGACAGTAAGGCCTTTATATTTGCTAGAGTAGCAATTATGTATGAGATGGCAAGGCTAGTCATTAAGGGCAGCCCTGCTGTCATGGTAGATAACAATGTTGGAATATGCCTGCATCATGTAATTTCAGAGATACTATAACAGATGGGAAATGCAATATTTTATCAACAGTACAGATAAAGCTATAGCAGGAAAACACTTTAGTGACCAGTACAACTGTACAAGTGCAGTACATACAGAAATGTCACTTTCATGTTCATTCTATCACACATTTTGCAGGGTAGATCAAAATTTTGTCGGGCAAGTAGAAATTAAAGTTTACCTGCCCTACTTAATAGCAAGTGCCATCAGTAGTTCATGTTGAGCCCTGTATGGGGCAGTCACCTCTAACAAATGTAGTAGGTCATACTCCAATTACTCGGATAAGTTGTAGGCCGACTACTGCTGTACTTATGTTATGATATTATGTGACCCTTTCACACCCGGAGTGATCAGTGTAGTTTGTATATTTGTAAAATACTCAGCAGGAATGCAACAATTCAATGAATATTATAAAAGACAACATACGGAAAACAAAAGATGAATATTTTGTTCATCAAATATTTTCCAAAAAATGCTTTTAATAGTATAAAAGGCATGACCAACATTAATATCATTAGGCCTGTAAGTGTTATACTAATATCATCCAACCACTTTGCCTACAAGTAGCTGACTGCTCTGCATACCTCATGTAGTGTTTTGCATCCCCGCTGTGCTCTGATTGGCACGAGTATCTCTACCTAGTTGTGTATATATATATCATGATGTTCAATCCCCAGCGTATGAGAGCGACACTGGGCGTGTTCTCTACCTGTCGTAGGAGTGGGATCGGTACTGTAAGGACCATGTCAGGTGTTCAGCTGGTTGATCTAGGCTATGGTGTGGCAAGTGAGTACAAGCAACGAAGCACTAAATCCTTGTTGCCTCCACACCTTAGAATAGGGCTAACAGGGGGGCAGCTTATCTCCCTAATTGCTATCATCATTATCAGTGTGGTTGGGACCTCTATCAGGTATGGCAGGCTCTACACTTTGATCAAGGGAATCAGGGCACAACATTAATTTCTGCGGCGACCTGCCCAGTAATAATAATAGTAGTAATAATAATAATAATCTTTATTTAAAGAGGGTAACTCAGTCCAATGGTAAGGATCTTCCTGAGGCCCTCTGCCATGTTTACAAGTAGCCCGAGGGCCCCAGGGTTACAAAGTAGTACAGTACATTGCTTTTAGGTATCGAGACTTGAAGGAAGGTAGAGATGGTGAGGGAGCCTGTGATTTAAGCCAGTAGGGCAAATGAGATTTCTACTTTCACATGGCCTACTCCCAACTTTCACCTGCCCCCAACTTTCACCTGCCCTTGAAACATTGTATGTTTTATAATGTTACAAGCAGAACATGGTGCTGATATGTGTAAAGTGTGGTTTGATGGACGTTAGCTCAACTGTCAGGCCGGTCAAACAAAGTCTATAGCCAAGCATGCCAGTCAGGCCTAGAAAAAAGATTGTTTGTTTCCTCTAACGGTCTGAAATAAAAACTGGGTAGGTGGGTCGTAAAAAAAAAAAAATTTTGTTAAAAAATGTGTGTTTTACGCATGTTTTATGTTGATTGGGAGGTTGGGAGTGAAGACTTGTTAGGGTAGGGTTACAGGAAACAACTTATTTTTCAGGCCTCAGGTTGGTCAGATCCTAAATGTGGCTGGGGATATGTAACTGTACTACAAGTACAAGATCTTGTGCTCCTCCCTTATTATCACCCATGTGTAATAGCATCTCATCTGCGCTTGCACGGCAATTTCATGTGCACATGCATAACCTGCCCACAATCTCAAGTCAGGTCGAGGTATGGTTGCTGAAATTTGATGATTCGAATGATTCCCACCACTAGGGCTGACTGCTCCTAGTGGATATATCCATCAGTCTCATTAGGCCTAAACAAAAAGTTGCCTGTTTCCTGTAACCCTACCCTAACAAGTTTTTATTCACTTTCCTGAAAACCTCCTTTTTGGACAGACAAAAATTTCTATAAAGAATTTTCAATTTTGACCTTTTGTGGGTAATAACACAATATTTCTCTAACAAACCATCTTTCGGGTTATAGGCTTATAGCTGAGGTATAAATTAGCCTTTTTAACACAATAGGCTATTAAATGTAGTTAGTGTGAGGACTTTAATTGGATTAGTGGCTAAATCTGGATGGGCAGATATTTTGGAATTGCTTTTTTGGACAGGCATTTTTGAAATCCTGGCCAAGACCCTGCTGCACAGATTTGCAAAATCATACAATATCCATTTCCGATTAATAGGAAAAATTATTTTGATTGATGGATTCTTCTCCCTACCATTTCAGGGATGCGTAAGCCATACAAGGGCAAACAGGAGGCGTTTAAGGAGGACGACCTGGCCGGGAGGGAGCCCTTCTCGCAGTTCAAGGCCTGGTTTGACGAGGCCTGTAAAGTGGATGGAATACTGGAAGCCAATGCAATGTCGATAGCAACTGCCACAAAGTAAGTGTATCTCGTAAATTGTCGTCTGGATTTGTGTAACTTTTGACGATAAGTTTGGAATTGAGAATGATTTTGATATTTGCATTATTCATTATTTGCCATTATAAACCTAGTGGCTCCTAGATGAATGACTGTCTGTACCGCAAGGGAATTGGGTTATTTTGATACAGCAAACATTTACTATGTACAACTCATTGAAAGATCCTAATAAATGTGTTTGAAAAGAAAATACTAATTGCATTGTATAGTGAAAATATATATTTTGATATACATGTATTGACAATTGAATTTGAAAAAAAGTCATAAATGACAACCCTAAGTTCACCATCTATAACCAATATCATTTTCATTTTCTGCTCTTATCCTGCAGGGAGGGGAAACCCTCAGTGCGCATGGTGCTTCTGAAGGGCATGGAAAACAAGGGCTTCCAGTTCTACACAAACTACGGCAGTCGAAAAGCAAAGGAATTGGTAGGAATTTGATATTAATTTCTTCAATATTTTGGGTTAATTGAGCACATTTATTTGTCATTCTAAGTCAAAAACACTTTAACAGTTGCAATTCCTTATGTAATGTTTTAAAGGATTTTTATAAGAACTTTTGTTTATTTAGCTTTATCTTCAACAAATGATGATTTTCATGGATTTTCAATGATTAACCCTTTAATGCTTAGGGTTCCCACCAATAAATAAGTAAACTATTATCTGTCTTGGTACATGCCCATTTAACCTGCATTTAACGGGCCCAAACAGGCCATTTAACTTTTACCTGTGTATGTAACCCATTAACGCCACCAATAAAAGGGTAGATGGTCTTACACTTTTAGTTAATTTCTTTCGGATTTAATGTTATCCTTTGGACAAGAATATTGGTGGAGGAAACTGGAGTACCCGGAGAAAACCATCGCCTAACTCCAAGTTACTTGCATTTTTCTCACATGTGGATAGTTATATGGTGATAAACGTTTCCTTTGTAATGAAAGGAGCTTTTGTTAAAATAAAATGGCCACTTAACATACTCTGGCAATTTAGCTGCCACCACCATGAAAATTGCAAGTTAAAGAATTCTTTCCTTTTAGTAATGCCATTTGTAGTGAAACTTATTTTACCCTACAGCTAACAGTACATCATTGTGCAACTGTAATATCTTTATGAGGTATATCATAATTTCAGATAAGAAGCCCTATTACATTTTATCTATTTCATCCCTAAATCAACTTGATGATGTTGTTCAGACAGTTTTATGATCTGTCATTTTTCTGGTTTGTATGATAAGATGTTATTGTAATATAAAATTGTGACCCATTTATGCTTGACATTCTGCAAAAATGCATCAAGTTATTTGTGTGCTTTGGATTCCTTATATTGTTTGTTTAATCTTTCTTAATCCCAAAGTTACTATAGACCCAGATGACAATATCTAGAAGGAACTATTAAGCATGAATGGGTTTAGAGTTTCTCTAGAAATTGCCTGGATCCATATTGAAAATAACTTGAGAAATCAAGTACGATTTTTTAAAAATATTTCAAGGAGAGTTGATGGTAATTATCTGATAAACATTTTCCTACAAACATTTTTTTCAACTATACTCTCACTTGCAAGATTTCTACATAATTGTCAGGATTCTTTTGGCCGCTGCGAGCATGAAGTCAAATTTTGAACATGATGATTCTCTCTCCTCCACAGGAGAGTAACCCGCAGGCAGCACTGTTGTTTTATTGGTCGTTCAATGGCGAGAATTCTTGGTCTCGGCAGGTAGGGAGTTGCCATGGCAACGGTTCAGAAGTGCTTTAAACTCAGGGCCATCATTGCTGCTGGGTAGAAACTTAGAAAGTGATATTTTGGCGACATATTATTGATAATCTTTTGATTTGTAAGTTGCAAAATGTGATTTCTTTTGACTCTTTTTACGTAAATTGTAATAGAATAGCAACTAACAAAAATGAAATGATGAGTAGTAAATGAACTATACATGGCATCTCTTCAGTTCTTTCTCATTTCCTCTTTATGTTGGAGATATGAATTAATGAAAAATTGTTATTGATTCAGAAACCTTCACATGAGTATTTCACATCAATCGAATGTCAATAGAATGTTTGAGACTCCTAGTAGTACTTAAAGATATATTAACAACTAATAGTTATACACTCACTCAGATTTTTTGTTCCCACAGTACTTACAATAGTAATAGCCTATTTCACCTGATATTTCTGAGGCCGACAGAGCAGCAGTGAGGGTCTGAGTTAAAGGTATTCCTGGAACCAGGCATTGTATTCCATTGTTCCAGCAACAGATGCCAAATTGAGCACAGAATTCCTTCCCAAGGAAATGGACGCATACTATCTGTCTCTTTTTGCTGTATCTTTTTGCTGATATGTTTTAGTTTTAGTTAAAAGTTAAACCATTATTTGCTGTTTGTTTTCAGATAGAAAACCCCTATGCGTGCATTATGTTTTACTGGGAACCTCTGATGAAGCAGGTAATTGTTACCGGGGACGTATCTATACACATCCCTGTTTTACCCATTCATCTGATTGTTAGAAGTGTTCAGATGATCAAACAACAAATATCACAGCGGAATTTTGAGAAAACTTTGGGTCACACTTCTCAAAATTTACTCACGGTTTTATGTTGAGATTCTTACAGACCAATTGTGCGCTTTGGGGTGAGGTCAAAATGTACTCAGTTTCTCAACCCCCCATCCCACCCTCCCCCCACTAGAAATGAAAATGAATAAGTTATATGAAAGTAATAACACTTTTTTCCTACATTAAGCGATTTTGAATATTTTCTTTTTCTTGACAATATCATGATTTCCCAGAGTTGCACATGAAGAAGATCTGAAAAATTATCTCCAAAAATAAAAGAGTTGCAACCAAGAAAAAATGGAAAAAATACCCCATACAGTCAAGTATCCCTTTTCAATCAGTTATACATTGTATCCAGGAATTCTCTGAATTTATGTATGTATGAATAAATTCAATTTAAAAAAAACTAAAAAACACCATAAACAGTGTTTGGCGCAATTAATCCATATTTTCTAACCAAGTTTTTTTAAAAGAATATTTGGCCACCTACTATTTTGGGGGAATTCATGTGCTGAGAAATGCCCTTATTTGACCGACTTGTCGGTATCTGAGAAGCCTGCATATTTCACCTTATCTAATAGTACATCATATGTCATGCTTGTGTGTAGCATCTGCACACTAAATAAAAGTGGCAGCCTGCGCTATTTTCTATTCAAGTGTATGTGCAGCATTGAAAGTGACTTCAATCTCCATAACATGTTTACAATGTGATGTTTTTAGCAAATTTGACTTACAAAAAATGGTCTTTGGTTCTACTGGACCTATGAGCACTTACAGTTTTGGACTAGACAAAGTGACCTGTGCAAATAAAGACGTTTAGGGTTAGATAACTTAAAGAGGTACCAGTACTGGTACCAGTATCTTATCAAAAAGAACTGTATTGTACCGTTTCATTCTTTACAGGTACTCTTAACTAGGGTTGCATACCGGTACTCGGGTACCGATAGGAACCGATATTCGTTTCGGTATTTACCCGTTTCGTTGAGAACCGGTACTAAAAGGCACCGTTTCGTTTTTGAGTACTGCTTCGTTTCAACAGATTAAACAATTTGTTACTGCCAATCATATGTGGCGATGACGCATTGTGTGCTGATTCCTGCCGAAAGAGTTATAGACACGCTGTCTGGAATAGCATTCGGCGGGAAACATGATACGATGTAACATCCCACGCACGTTCGCAGTGCGTTGTGGCGATCATTGGCTTCAGTTAACGTTGTCAATGTCCGTCTCAATCGTTGGTTCTGTTCCCCAATTCTACTAAAAATTGTTGTCATAGAATTGAGGAATGGAACCACACTTGTTAGCGACATGAATGTCGTAAAAAAGCCGATCAGGCCTCGGAGATCAGAGGTACCGTTTCACTGTTAACGATACCGATACCACTGGTACCGTTATGCCAGTACCGTAACCGGTATCGTACCGTTTCGTGTTAACGGTATGCAACCCTACTCTTAACGATACCAACAACTGTGAAGGTATCATTTATTAGGGATTGTCCAGAATCCTAAACATGACTATTCACAACAAAATTTATTAGGGATTAATGACATAAAGTACAGTTAACACTTATGCTGCTTGTGGATAATTTGGCCATTACAAAATGATGCAAAAAAACGGAAAAATGACTGAAACCCTGACGCATGAGTACTCATCTGAGAGTATTCAGTGAGAGCTATCCAATGAATACCAGCATGACAGGGTTTAGGTAGTTTTCAAAAATCTTTGCGTTGTTGTACTTTAGATGAAAGTAGCCTCCGCATTGGAAGGGTTAAAGTACTGTTTCAGTGGCACTGTTCATTGTTAGAGGTATCCATCCCTTATCCCATTTATTATAAAAATTCTAGTATAAATACGAGATTTAATCTTTTTTACAACTGTTCGTTACTGGTTTGGATTAAGGTGACATTGTTGAAAATCATTGTTAATGAGTATTTTGAATGATTTATCTATAACTATTTAGAACAATTCTTTGATGCCTACCATGGTCTGTATAACTAAATAAAAAGAAATAGATAATGGTATATTTTGCTTTAACGAAATAGAACTGAATAAATAAAGGTTTTAGTGGGGTTTCTATCAACGCCCCTCTGTTCTCATATTTTGGAGTTTCATGTATGGGAGAAAAGAAAAATGGCCTTCATTTATGGGGAATATTGGTTAAACTCGCTCATTGGTCTTAGCCTTATTATTCGCAATATTTTTCTGGGCTGAATGAACATTTGATCTTCCTAGTAATAACAATAAATGATAATGATAATAATAACTGATATTTGATATCACCCCCTTTCGCTCTATAATGTTCAAAAGCGCTTTATAAAGAATAGTCAGTGGACAGATGTATATGGTCCATATAGTCAATATTAAGTATCTAAAAAGAATTTCAGCTGTTCTAAATTTCCTTTTGTTTTTCCAGATCAGAGTGGAGGGGAGCGTGAGGAAACTAAGCGAGGAGGAATCCACCAAATACTTTCATTCCAGGCCGAAGTCCAGCCAGATAGGCGCCTGCGTCAGTCGCCAGAGCACGGTGATAGCCAGCAGGGATGTGAGTCCTTAACATTGCGATTAAACGGGCACTAAACCCTGAAATGCATGCCAGTTTATATGAAAAAAAAAACACTTATTAAGTCATTAATCATATGGACCCAATCCAATGAGTACTTCCTGGCACCTGATGGATGTGTGAGATTAATTGCTGCCCACAGGGAGGAAATGAGCTTTTGACATTCTTTTGACAACAATTTAAAAATTAAGAATAATCTGACAAAATATTTGAAGGGGTGTTGTTGGTTGTGTTCTAAGTAATATTATCCAAGTAATTTTCTTTACTATGCTTTTACCTGCAAGATTTCATCAAAATTGGCTGGCTGCTTTTGGCCCATGTGTGCATTAATGGCTTAAGGTTGAATCATGACTTAGAAGTTTTAAATATGGGAGAACATTTTAGAGCTGCACTCAACGCTAACAAACTGGAGTGGCTGAAGTACTAAAGACAGACGAGCCAAGCTTGAGCTGGAGTGGTCAACTCGTTGACTCTTCTACATAGGGAACACAAACCTAACACAAAACACCTAACACACACCTTCTTATCACTGCATATCACTGTCAAGTCTTGTTTACAATCCTCAATGTAAACGGGCATTGTTGAGTGTTATACTGACCTATGTACCTGGCCAGCAGATTTTAAAATGAAATAAACATGTAAATGTTAATAAATCTCCATCAGTTAGTGTTTATTTCTTCATTGCTGGGCTGAATGATAAATATTAATTTAAAAAAATGGAAACCTGTCGGTGAGGTCATGAGTTATGATTGTGGTGAGCTCATGAGTCGATCTCACTCCGTGAGTGCAGCTCTAAGAAAACTGCAGAACCTGGTGAGAGTCACCCACTATTCTGCGTTGAACTGGAAACTGCTGATTTTACTTTTTCTTTTGACCAGCTCTTCCTTCAGCTTTTGACAGTCTCCCCCTCCAGCTTATAGAAGTCACTCTTTTCTGATTTTGACTGAGAATCCTTTCTGTATAAATTTGCAGGTGCTGACCAAAAGAGAAGAGGAACTTACTCAAAAATATGCTAACCAAGAATCACTGCCAAAGCCAGATTATTGGTAAGTAATTTTTCTATTTATGTAATTAATGTGATTATTGTTTCTTTTGTGCTTTTCATTTTTGAAAATTGAATATAAAACACCGAACTTTTTCTTTTAACTGAAGAACGCCAAGTGCACATTTCTTAATGAAATACCTTTCGTGAGCATGGCCTTAGTCATGTGATGACTAAATAATATCCCATATGTTGATTTAAATTGTCCTAGAACAAGAGATATTGTGATAATTCAGACAAGACTCAATGATTCCACGTTTTATAAGAGAATAGGGAAATCAGATGTCCTATGAAAAGCTATAATGGGTTACATTTGAATTGCTCTCAAGTTAGTATCCAGGGATCTCTTCATAAACTGGATATTTTCTAATGAAATGATAACTAGGAATCCAAAATAAACTAGTGAATAAAATTGCACATTCCTTAGTGTATTTTAACCCTTTTTCTCATTTTAGGGGAGGCTTCCATTTCACGCCCGAGTATTTTGAGTTTTGGCAGGGGCAGACGACCAGAATCCATGACAGGATAGTATTCCGACGCCTAGCAGAAGGAGAGAAAATAGACGCGGAACTAACACGCAAGGGGGAAGATGGCTGGTACTATGAGAGACTTTCCCCTTGAAGGAAAAACCTAGGGTTCTGGGAGTGTGGGGTGTCCAAGTATAGAAGTCCTGACACACAGCAATAAGTGGCCAACGCCATCAAGACAATAGGTTTAGATTTGTCACCAGGTGGCAGGAGTCTTCATTTCAAAAATAACGACATGGGCCAATCAATTGACAATACCAATCAATGGAATTTATATGTTTAATGAAACCTAACTCACTCTACCTGTATCAAAAATGATACATTCAATATATGAAAGACTAAAAAAGAAAGAGTATGTTTAGAATGTAACAGTACTTAGTGGATTTGACCTAAAATACTTTTTGGCAGTGGCGTGACAGTGGGTCACCCCTTAAACTTACAAGTTACATGACCCAATGATGAAAGTGACATTCTGGGTTGCAGAGAAGGATGTTTCTTTGGAGCTCCAGTGGATTACTTGTAAGTGTCAGCAAATCTGTGCTGCTCTTTTGGAAATCTTGAACCATGTTGAATTATCATCGGGATCAATGATGCTATTGAAAATATGACAAGGAAAATATTTGATTTAGAGCTGATAGTTTAGTTCTAATTGACATTGCGTTCATAAACTATGAACATATGTGGAAAAAATATATTTGTTTAATTTATTTTTATTGTAGATAGGGACACAATTTCAGACATCAGTACTCAGTGAAAAAGTCATAATTTGTAATTAGTGAAACTTACATTTTGCTTGCTTCTCCTTGGGTTGCAATAACTTAGTGAATTTTTGTATTGATGAATGACATTTTATAGTAGAGGTACCACTCAATCAATCTGCTTATCATAGACAAAAAAGTACTTGTGTCCCTTTCCGGACGAAAGTCTTCAAATTATATATTAATAGGATTATTTGTATATTACAGTGGATCTGTATATACTTGTAATGAAGCTGGTATTTGTAGTTATGCCAGGATTGATACAAGGTGTAAATGAAGAAATAAAGGAAATAACTTAAAAAACAACAAAAATCGTCTTGATTCCCATTGAAAAGTGCCTTAGTCCCTGGGAGCAGTCAGGATACATTCAGGATTTATGATACTTATTACTTAGTAACCCTTTTTATTGAGGCTACTTATACATTTGTGCACAAAACGCCAACATGTTTTGAAAATCCTCCTGTCATGTTCGTATCTATTGGGAAGTTCTCACTGAGCACTTATCAGAGGAGTACCCATGTGCCAGTATTTCAGTTATTTTCAGCTTTATTTTGCATAGAGCTGAATTCACCATTCACAAACTCTAGTGACTGGAGCACTGGGGCAGGCTCGCCGAGCTCGAGCTGAAGTGGTCAACTCGTTAGATTGTCGATGGTGGGAACACAAACATAACACAGAGCACCTAACACACCTTATAACTGCTTATTGCTGTCATGTCTTGTTTACAATCTCCAATGTATACAAGCAGTGTTGAGTGTTATACTGACCTTTGTACCTTGTCAGCACATTTTAAAATGAAATACACATGTCAATGTTAATAGATCTCCACCAGTAAGTATTTATTTTTTGGTAGCTGGGCTGAAAAAAGTTTTTTTTTAAAATCTGCACATCCGTGAGCTCATGAGCTCACAAGTCCAAAGGGTGGTGAGCTCATGGGTTGATCTCCCGCATGAGTGCACCTCTAATTTTGCATCATTCATGTCTTGGCCAAATTAACCACCAGTCGCAAGAAGGTTTATCCATTTATGCTAAGGAATGCCTCTAAAAATATTTCTTGATCTCTGATTCTTTCGACAATAACTTTATAATTGATGATAGCTTCACAACATGGTGGAAGGAGAGTTGGTAATTTTGATAGTAACATTTCTCCTTTGTATATTTTTTCAACTGTGCCTTCCTTGCAAGACCTCATTAAAAATTACCAAACAGCTTTTGGCTGCTTATAGCATCAATGGGTCTAAGTAACTAGAGAGTAAGAAATAGCCAGTCTTTTTAAGTCATTATGGGTATGAATGTATCAATAGTTAAACCTTGCATTGCCCCACACGCATATAGGTTTACATAACCAAGAGAAACATGCACGCATATATGGGTGCCAGATAATCAAAACCATTTAAAGAATAGCGGCTCACTAATACTAATGATCCCTAACATAGTTGAAAATTATACCATTGGCATCCTGAATATTGTGCTCGATACAAGGTTCATTTTGACGTGTTACATGATGAACTTAATGATTTCTACTAATCCATTTTTGCATTTTAATTATTCATCTGGCTTCTTGTGTGAGGATTCCGGTTTAGATTTTGCTGTTTCTGGCGCCTTTAAAACTGAATGTCCAAACGTTGGTACTATTCATGAAGAAAAAAGACTTACATATTGGCATTGTGCTCCTATCAGGGCACTATGATTCCAGTTATTGAAGTGATATGAATTCATACAAAAATAATTTAAAGTACCTGCATGTACAATGTAGACAAAACCTCTTGTCATTGAGACGACAGAGCCAGCGAAGACAGATATATTTCTCCTTTCTTTCCATTAGCAACAGCATCACCAACTGTATAAAATTGATGACACATCTTATCTTCTTTTCTTCTGTTGATGAAGGGCCTGCTCTGACAGCCGGGTGGTCAAGGGCGCCACCACTGACTGCATGCTGTCTCTCACCACTGCCTGGGTTTAAATGCCGACCTGGGCGTGTGAGAAAGTTGCTAGTGACTTGGGGTTAGGCGGTGTTTTTTGCCGGGTACTCTGGTTTCCTCCACTACATACAACTGGCTAGTCACAAATTAGCCACAGTTGGCATAAATGTGATGAAAAACGAAACTACAAATTTTCTGTTGAATAATTTTGAAGCATCTTCTGTAATCTTTGTGAAATTCAAACTTAGTGGTTCTGCCCTATGGTGGCTGTGTGGTATAGGGCGTTGCCCCTGGCTGTTAGCTGTCTCTCATGACTGCCCAGGTTTGAATCCCTGTGGGGGCATGTGAGGAAGTTAGCTGTGACTTCGGATTAGGTGGTGGTTTCTGCCTTTAACATTAGTTTCCTCGACCTCTTAAAACTGCCTGCATGATCGACCAACTTTGTTCATCTTCTTCAGTGATATTGTTAGTAAAGAAAAGTTGTAGTCTGCAGTTGGGTAATTGGTTAAAATCTTGGCATTATTCCATATAACCATATCCTCTGTTGTATCCAGCAGTGAATGTGTGTCTAGTATTGAGTGATGTGGAGGCGTATGCATAGTTGTGCTGGAAGTCCTGGTAAATATTTCGTTCAGCTGGATAGGAGGATGATCGTCCTCTCTTGCGTGTAGGCTTGTTGAGGAGAGCACTCCCTAGAATAGCTGTTCTGTTTTTTTTTGTTTTTTTTTTTTTTTTTGGGGGGGGGGGGGGGGGTGTTGCTGGGTAGCTCAATGGTACTTGCATAGCTGTACCTCCTGGTTACCACCCCTCTAACCATTGATGCCACTTCCTTGACAGACACCTGTCTGCATGTCAAGCTACCGTAATTATGTGTGTATAAGACACTTTTTTACACAAATATTTACACTCAGACCGAGGGTGCATCTTAAACTCAGAGCTAAAAATTGAGGTTGTATTACAATGAGTTCCTAGCCCACGCGGAGATCCAAAATCGGTGACCCTTAATTCAAATCAGCTCACCCAAACAGACGGGTTATTTTGTCTAATTACAATTATAATGCAGCAAAGGCGATGCCAATAAATGTTTGCCGCCGCATTTATGAATTGTAATTTCGGTACCACTCCCTGTCCGAATGTATTGATTACAATCAATATCATCCCTGATCAATTTGTATTTGGCGCTGATGCAGAATGATAAGCAGTGCCGTCAAATTGATGTCACATTTCACTCATTTCGAAATGCTTTTTATTGCATGGTTTTCTAGTGTTATTCATGAGGAGTTGAAATATATTTCCGAAAGGGGGCTGCGCACTATACAAAAAGCTAAGGGCTGTACATCATTTTCAAGGCCTGAACAAGGGGTGCATCTACATGTAATATACGCGTACGTCTTATACACCCAAATTAAGGTATATTTGGGGACGTTTACCCCTTTTTATTGGAAAATCTAAATCGGAATGAAAATTTCGAGTGGGAGTAGACACATCCATCTCTGATTTTCATGACCAAGAAATGGAAGTTCCTCAAGGTAGCATTTTATCTGTCACTCTATTTATTGTAAAGATCAACAGCATCACCAGCTGTATAAGAAAATGGTGTGGACAAGCCTCTGTTTGTTGATGACTTTGGTGTCTCATATTGGTCCAATCACATGCAAGTCAGACAAAGGCAGCTGCAACTCCATCTCAATAGAATAGAAGATTGGGCTGATAACAATGGTTTTAGATCCTCCCAAACAAAGACTGTATAAGTAAGAAGGCCACCAAAAAAGAAATTAATTGAAGGGTATTTTTTCAGTTTTATCGCTACTTCCATAAGCCTGCCATGGTGCAATACCTAAATTTGTACAACTTTCATATGAAGTTTTATGCTGCTTGTTCTACCGTCAGTTGGGATTACTCCTAAAATAAGCCACGTTTTGGTCTGTGCTGCTACACTGTAACACGGTCCACCAGCCGTGCAGTCCGCTGATTTATCTAGTTTAACAGTACTTGATGGATTAGACCTGTCGCATGTTTTGAAGTTCCTGTTGGACGCTGGTAGGTTTGAATTTGATTTTTGTTTTTCGTCACATTTATGCCAATTGTGGCTAATTCATGACTAGCCAGTTGTAAGTAGTGGAGAAAACCGGAGTACCCGGCGAAAAGCACTGCCTAGCCCCAAGTCACTGGCAACTTTCTCACATGCCCAGGCCGGGACAGTTGGAGATGCATGTTGATTTTGGCCGTTCTCCGCACCTGAGCGATCAGGGGCACACCTGAGAACATTAGAAATTAAAGCATCCACTTCCGCCTCAGAAGTTGAACTACTGATTATTCTCTCTGGAAAAAACAAAAGAAACAGTAGTTGCACATAGCACAACAAAGGTTAAATGCAATTTCACAAAAATAGTAAGGGCTGTTCCATTTAAAAAGAGGGTGGTGGGGTGGTTCAGAGGTAAAGGTCACCAAAATGTCAAGCATCATGTTCAGTTCATAAAGGCGAATAAGCATGTGAAATCATATTATCCTTTATGCTTAGAGCTTCTCTTGAAACATGATTCTTTAGATTGGGGCTACCTAAAGTTTGATTCAGGTAATACCGTTGGACTACCTGAATCCTTTGAATGTTACCCACTAAAAAGCTTCAAATTGGTAGAGAAAAACTACTGAAAAAAGAAAAGTATAGCATCCCTTAAGCATGCAACCTACATAAGAGATGATAAAAGTATGCTATAAGCACCATTACTAACTAGTCCAATGAATTAGCCTCCTTGCTGGTTGTTTTTATTACTGTTGGTCCTATTTCCAGCTACGGACATAACCGTACATACAATGTACGTACATAGCTGTACGTACGGTCCAATACCAAAACTGAATCAAAGAAGGAGTTTTTACATTACATATAAGGAAACACTGAAGTGAATCTCACATGGTATTTCCCTATCATCATTAGTAATACGTACAAATAAGTAGGGATTCCTTGATCAGTGTTCCCCTTGAAGGAGTATTCTGTTCTAGTATATACCATACAGGGGCGGATCCAGAGATTTCTTAAGGGGGGGACATCATTATAATTAATATATATATCTCATAACTAATACTTTTCCCAGAAATTAGGAAAAACCTCTGGTTCTACACGGGACATCAAAGTGAAGTGACTTTTTGATAGCTTCATTACATCTCAAATTCCTCTTCTTGTAGAAATCACATGTTAATCAAATTACATTTGTATGAAAGCAGTGAAACTCTACTTCATGAATTTGTTTCTTTCTTGTTACATTCTCATTTAAATTTTAAGAAAACATAGTTATTAATAAAGAAGGTGGGTTCTACACGGGACGGTTCTACACGGGACACTTTTCACTTATACTTTTTCAGTACTTTTCTAGCCCCTAGAGCATAAATAAGAAGTTCTAGTTTAACAAGAACATAACCTTAATCCTTAGAGTTAATATGAATACACTCTTTCTTCTCTTAAAGACAAGTTAAGCAGATCAATTTCAATAAATCAAATTTACTTTCAGCAAAGTACAAAAACATATTTTTGAAAGGATTTTTGCATTTATTTTGTATTGGCCAACTTAGCCACCAGCAGCATGAGGGTTAAGGGGAATTGGGGGGGGGGGGGGGATTGTGATTACTTCATAATATATATATATATATGTATATATATATATATATATATATATATATATATATATATATATATATATATATATATATATGTTCACACTACCCAAATGTTTGATTTGCAACTGGAAGGTAACAAATAATGGCGTGCAGATTAAATGAATGAAGATTCCACGGGTGTGAAAAGTATGTATAGACTAGTATTTATTAAACTGCTACAAAGTTAACGCTATATACAGTAATCACTTTGCTGTCAAGAATGCACATAATCCTACAAGCCATGGACCTTGCATTCCTTGATACTGCAATATCTTTGGTCCAGAGGTGATACAGAAATCTCTTTGCTGACAAGAATGAACATAGTCCTACAAACCATGGACCTTGTACTCCTTGATATTGCAATATCTTTGGTCCAGAAGGCCGAGTAAATGCTTATAATAATTGACTGAGAGGAAACAACCCTTGAACATAGTACTCCGACTTGTCTTTTCCTTTGCTCTCAAGAACACACATAATCCTACAAACAATGGATCTTGCTATCCTTGATATTGCAATATCTTTGGTCCAGAAGACCAAGTTAATGCTTATGATAATTGATTGAGTGGAAACAAGCCTTGAACTTAGTACTCCGACCTGTCTTTTCCAAGGGTACTGTATAATGTATCTAATATGATTAATAGCAGCGCCATCTATATGTACTTTGGTGAATTTTTCATCTTGACGTCATATTTCAAAATATCGTCTGCAGTTTCTCAACTACTGTAGAGGTCTTCCAGAACCAGCAATACCTAACCTGCCTTTTCTGACTCTTCTAGCACTGCACTCTTTCTACCGACTCTATTGCACGCTTCAGGTATGCTTCTGCTTCTGCTTCTGCTTCTGTTTTGTTTTTACGCTGCTCACCGCTGTTTTTGAATAAACATTGCTCATCGCTGTATTTGTTTTGGCTTGCACTGCCGTTCATTCTGACTCGAGTTTCCACTTTCTAAGTTTCTTTGAGATGGTTTCTCATGAAATATTGACTTGCTACAAGTCTGTGATATCTGGCTCATACCTGTCAACATTCATTGATTCAACTATTCAAAATCAGGAGATTTCACGCGGTTCACTATATAGGGACCTCTTTCGCGTCATTTTTGTTTAGTTCCAAGCCTGGCCGGTCAGGGAAGTAGTTAAGACTTAAGCATAGGAGTGAGCTTTACATTTCACAGGAGTAGGCACATTGATAGCCATACACATGTTAATGAAATAACTTTTTTTATGTAGCAGATCACACTTGCAGCATGATAAAATATCATAACAACACTTACTTTATCCAAGATCAAAAATTCAAATACTTCCATTCTCAGGAATTTAAAAAAGATTTTTAAAATTCTTTTTTTTTTGGGGGGGGGGGAAACTGAAAACTAATTTCTCTGGTTTGGCTACTCTTTCAACTTTGACACTATGGTATACAATAATCTGAATAATACTTTAAAAGTAATCAGTTGCTCTATGTTAAATTTAGTAAATATGAAATTGTATGATATTTGACTATTAGGCTTCTTAACCCTTCCAATGCTGAGGCTAGCTTTCAGCAAAGTACAAAAACATATTTTTGAAAACTATAAAAACCCTGTCATGTTAGTACTCATTGGATAGTTCTCACTGAGAACTTTCACATGAGTACCCATATGCCAGTGTAATGGTGATTTCTCAGGATATTTGCATTTATTTTGTATTGGCCAACTTAGCCACCAGCAGCATGAGGGTTAAGGGGAATTGGGGGGGGGGGGGGGTGATTGTGATTACTTCATAATATATATATATATATATATATATATATATATATATATATATATATATATATATATATATATATATATATATATATATATATATATATGTTCACACTACCCAAATGTTTGATTTGCAACTGGAAGGTAACAAATAATGGCGTGCAGATTAAATGAATGAAGATTCCACGGGTGTGAAAAGTATGTATAGACTGGTATTTATTAAACTGCTACAAAGTTAACGCTATATACAGTAATCACTTTGCTGTCAAGAATGCACATAATCCTACAAGCCATGGACCTTGCAATCCTTGATACTGCAATATCTTTGGTCCAGAGGTGATACAGAAATCTCTTTGCTGACAAGAATGAACATAGTCCTACAAACCATGGACCTTGTTATCCTTGATAGTGCAATATCTTTGGTCCAGAAGGCCGAGTAAATGCTTATAATAATTGACTGAGAGGAAACAACCCTTGAACATAGTACTCCGACTTGTCTTTTCCTTTGCTCTCAAGAACACACATAATCCTACAAACAATGGATCTTGCTATCCTTGATATTGCAATATCTTTGGTCCAGAAGACCAAGTTAATGCTTATGATAATTGATTGAGTGGAAACAAGCCTTGAACTTAGTACTCCGACCTGTCTTTTCCAAGGGTACTGTATAATGTATCTCCAGGGAGGTGTATTTTCCCATCTTGCACCAGTGCTAGTATTACATATATTATGATGTAATGCCGAGGCAGTGGTGTTGGCAGGCATTGCCCCATTACTATATTAACAAACATGAGCATCAATAAACAGGAGCAGTTAGTGCAGAGCTTAGGCACACGTCTGGAGGCCTGCCAGCAGTTTGATCTATATGTTCTTCAGTATTACCTCATAAGACATACCCATACCATATGTTCTTGTTACATCAATCATATTTTAAAAGAGATTTTTGAAAAATTAATTTTGATAGCAGCTTGACTTCTACGTTTCTACAGTATTACCTCATAGGAAATCCCTATAACATATAAACTTGTTACATCACTCATATTAAAGCAATCATAATTTAAAAGATTTTTATTACCTCACATAAAATCGGGAGGGATCACATAAAATCCCCATAGCATTTGTACTTGTTACATCACTTATATTAAAGCAATTAGATTGTAAAAAAGATATCTTGTGACAAATTGAATTTTTTTTCTAGGTTGACAAAAGTATTCATTAAAAAACATCTGGATAACCGCTAAAAGAATTAAACTTATATTGCAGTACATTGCAGTACAATCTTCAGTGTTATCTAGTATTATCTAGTATAGTACATCTACCACAGCTCCACCTTGAGGTTAAAAAGATTACTAAACACTGGTCTATCCTATACTGAAATCAATGTATGTTAGATCATGCACACAAGCATTTAACTTGTAGCTTGTCTCAGGAAGGATACATGTGGGATATCCAGGGTTTATGTAAATAAACATTAGATCAATGCCTAGCAACTGAGAGATGGATACAGAGAGAGTCAGTACATGTATCTGGTCCCCTGATAGCTTAGATTTCTAGGCTGTCATATGTATTTTTGTGATTTTTTTTCTGTTGCCATGCACCAAATAGTCTAGGTGGACATAGTCACCAGTTTAGTTACACTTTTCTCACCAGGGGAATAGAGGACTCAGTTTGAGTATGAGTAACAGAGGTGAATGTCAATTTAAGGACTAGGAGCCCAGTCTAGTCCCCTGATTCTTCCTTGCCTGTGACACTCAATATATAGGTTGTCAAGGGAATTAGATTTACAACAGTTAAGATCTCCATGGCATCACTGCACAACAAGGAGTGTTACTTTATGATATATAAATGCCTGCACCTATACTGCATAGGGACTTGTGGCCTACTGTTTGGCCATTTAGTTCACACAATTGCCACACGAGGGAGATTAGTGAAAGTAGAATTCCCAATTGACCTCCTAGTATACTGCAGTGCCATCTATCCACGAGGTTATTTGAATATGGCCTGGGAGGCAGGCTAGACTTGCTACAACTCTGTGTTATCTGGCTCTTTCCTTAGTCGCACTGGTAACAATTCATTTTTATCCATTGACATCTCTAGGGTACTTGATGTAAGATAAGTGGGATACTATCCATCAACACATTTCATAATGCTCTGCACCTCCCCTGTAGCAAATAATATCAATTAGACAGGCTAAAATGGGTAATCCCTGATGGAATATGGTATCATACTTTCAATGGATCAAGTGGGACAATGTTGTAGATTTTAAGACCCATATTTTCATTAGCTGATCATGTTTGTCAGGTATTTTTGTATAATTTTACAAATCCTGACTGAAACATGCATAAACTTGCCCAAAAATACTACTTTTCAATCTCTGCATCTTTAGAGGAATTTATTAAAAACATCTTTTTAGTGCATATACTTTTGGACATCAGTGAGGAACATATGGCCTTAATTTCATTTTCAAAATTTCAACCTAAATAGGTGGATTTACTTTAACCAAAAATTGGAAGTCAACCCTAATGCTGCTGGTGGCTAATTTGGCCAATATAAAATGATGTAAAAAATATGAAAAATGACAACATGGGTTGCTCATCTGTGGGTACTCAGCAAGAGCTATCTAATAAAATCAAATACCAACTTCACAGGGTTTAGATGATTTTCAAAAATCTTAGCATCCTTCTGTGAAAATTAAACCCATCAATTATAGCATTTATTATTATTATTTTAATTATTATTATTATTATTATTATTATTAAGAGAAGGTTGGTAATGAATAAATGAAAATATCATTTATTATCTCTTAATAATCTAATGTGGAAGAAATGTGGAACTGGATGTGTGCTTACTAAATTAATGTGGTAAGAATATTTAGTAGACTTCCTGGTCATGTAAACATAGACTTTTACTAGCCCATTCAAATTTTTGGTAGAAACGGTCCGGTGGGATTTTAGGTAAAAAGACATCCTAGATTTTGTTATGTATTTTTTTATGAATACTAGTTCCAAGTTAAATTTCTAAAGAGTTTAACTTCAAATTTATAATAAGGACATTCATTGAAGAATAAAAACATAGAATTACTTCATTTTTTATTGTACACAATCAGTGCAATTTTTTTCACTTTTTCAATCAGAGATTTTGGACACCCTAAATCCTTGAAATACTAGTTTCACACATAAATTTGGGATTTCACACATAAATATGCTCCCCCCCCCCTGCTATACACATAAGAGGGATCTAATAAAATTAAATACCAACTTCACAGGGTTTAGATGATTTTCAAAAATCTTAGCATCCTTCTGTTAAAATTAAACCCATCAATTATAGCAATCAGTGCAATGTTTTTCACTTTTTCAATCAGAGATTTTGGACACCCTAAATCCTTGAAATACTAATTTCACAAATAAATTTGGGATTTCACACATAAATATGCCCCCCCCCCCCTGCTATATATATATTACTAGTAATTTTTTAGTCATCTTATTCACATTCTCCTACATAAAGCTAGTAAGTATAATCACAACTAGAGGTGGTTCAAGGGCCTCTAAACTCAAACCCCTAGAACAGTATTATGTCAAGACATTCACCTGCTTCAGTATTAGATCAGGAAATCTCTTTAAATAGTTCTTTAAAAATTCTGTTGAATATCTTCTACTACAATACAAACATTTAGGCTCTTTGAAGGTGCCCATCAGTAAAAATGGTTTAAACTGATTTTTCAAGGAAGCCCTGACTTCAATGTAAAATTCATATATACTAATGATTGAATACTGTTATGATAACCCAAAAAAATGTGCAAAACAAAACCAAAAAAATTAAAATTAATTGTTATGTTATGTATTGGAAAATAAGTTGTGTCCCAGAAAGGACATTGATAATGCTGTGGAATTGACTTTTTTGTCCAGTGATGGCTAACATGCAAATAAAATGAAATCAGACAAAAATTAATATGATGCTGGCATGGCCAGGAAGCGAGCGCGAAGCTTCAGATGATTTTATTTTTTTCTGACCATAAGATTAATTGCCCTTCCGTTATGGGGCGCCGTTTGTAACATCCATACATTTGTTGACAGAAGCAAATTTTGTCCAACAAAAGTCACTTTTGTCCAACAAAAGTCACTTTTGTCTGACAAAAGTAATTTTGTCTACGACAAAACTAATTTTGTCTACGACAAAACTAATTTTGTCTACGACAAAACTACTTTTGTCTACGACAAAATTACTTTTGTCTGACAAAAGTTGATTTTGTCAGACAAAAGTTGATTTTGTCAGACAAAAGTTGATTTTGTCAGACAAAAGTTGATTTTGTCAGACAAAAGTAATTCTGTCATAGACAAAATTACTTTTGTCTGACAAAAGCGATTTTGTCTTGACAAAAATTGCTTCTGTCAACAAAAGTAATTTTGTCATAGACAAAATTACTTTTGTCGAGACAAAATTACTTATCAGCCATTCTCCCTTAAGGGTCCACATAACGAAATTTGCGTGACCCTCGACCCCCTAGGGAAAAATACTGCATGAATACTGGCTTACTTGGTATCAGCCAGTAGCTAGGATCAATGTGCATCAGAGTCATGCATAACTTGTGTCCTAACTCTAGTAGAATTTTTTTTTCTGAGGCCGGAAGAGCAACATGGCGAAACGGACTAACGTGTCCTCAGCAAAGGTTTAAATATGATTTTGTGTGAAAAGATTAAAAAAACGGATTGTTTTAGGAAAACCTCATCTATATTTATTGGAAATATTTTGAATTTTGATATTTCTGACACAAAAACAGAATATTTCATTTTGAAATATACTTTAGGTAGGTCTGTACACGTGTCTTCAATTTTTGTTTGTACATTTCGCATCAAGCTATTTTATGCGGGACATGTACCATATTAAATAGTATTCAATGATTTTTTGGTCTCTACATCTGCGGAAACATCTCAACTTTTCGATAAAATAACAAAAAGTCTGAGACCAAGTTTTAAGAAAGGCCCACATACCTCGAAATGGGGTAAGGTTGGTGCGTATCGATAACAAGCGCAACTTACGATCGCATTATACCTCCCTATACATGTACTCGTGGAAGATCTTCTTTTTGCATCTAAAAGACCTTCAGGCACAGTACAAATAACGATTGTAATAAATCCAGAAAGAATTATTTCTAAGCCTGCAGGGAAGCATAAGTTCGAAAAACCGTCACGTACAAACGTTGTGTAAGTTTCTAGGCAATCTGACATTGCCATCTATCGACAAGCCTACAGACTAAAATAATGAGGTTATGGCCTCATTTTCATTTCTGACGTCAAGAGGGGATGTTAGGCCATGCTGCCAGACTCGTCAGAATCAGCGGTGAGTGTTTTTTTCATAAAATTTTTCGGTTTCTAATCATGGGATCTTTGAAAAATCGGTGTCATTTTAGGGGTAGGCTAGCATAGAAGCTCCGCTAACAGAAATTTTAAGATGTCTGTGCGTAATTTGCCGTAAGTTTAAACAACTTTGAAATGTTTTGCTCGTAAATGAATCAAAACAACATGGCGGGGGGGTATTTACATCTCGATTTGAGTTGAGGACATTTTCGTTACGTGTTGTTTCATTTGTGCGTTACGTTTTTGAGGACATGGCTTATTTTGACACTTTTCTTTACTTTTTCAGCCGGATAATGTATTCTACCCGGGCAAGACCCCTTCCCCTAAGCAATGCTTAGTGGCAACCAAGATATTGGGCGGAGAAACTTGCTGATCTGGGTGCTACCTTCATGAAAAGGGAAATTGAAAAGGTGAAAGGTGATCAAAAGAATGTAGCAGACATGAGATAAGAAGAGAAGGCAAATAACAGGAGGTTAACCAAAAGCTGAGGGTCAGGAGACACCGTAAGAAGAGACTGGAAGAGAAACTGGCTGCTCAGGCTGATGTGGCGGAAGATGAGGACTGGTCAACTGTCAATGGATCTAACAGTGATGATGCTGATGATGAGACGGAGGATGGTACTGGTCTAAAGTCTACTACTCAAAAGAGAAAACGTGTCGAAAAAGCTGTTTCAAAATTGAACCAACAGGTTAAAAAACATGAGGAACAGATTAAGAATCTCAAAGCTCAGAAACGGAAATACCAAAGGAGCTGCAAGAAGATGGAGAAGAAAGGATCAAGTGACATTACTGTTACAAGGACAAGTAGTAGTACTGTCACATCTCCAAGCCAGGGGACTACAGTACAGATCCATAGACCGTGGTCTCCAGTGCTTCCTCCAGTTCCAGTGGTAGTGCCACTCGAAGCTATGCAAGCTGAGCAAGGCATCACTGCTCAGACACCACGCAGCAAGACCATCAAGCTCATTCGAGACAGTGGCCTTACTTCAAGGAAAGTCCCAGCTGGCATCAAGAAGAAACTGATCTATGCGAATGTGGTGGAGGATGAACTACAAACTGCAGCAAGTAAAAGTGACCAACACAAGGAGGTACTCACAGAACCCCTCACTCCAAGTCCTGATGTCTTTGTGAAATCTTACCAGACGGAAGAGGCAGTTAAGGGGTTGGTGGATAAAGTCACAGCCACTGAGGTTACTGTCCAGCAGAAAGTTCTAGATGCGAGAGATGACAAACGCAGAGTCAAGGTTGTCAGTACTCAGTACACACAGCTACGCCAGCTGAAAGAAAACCTGCCAGCTAACCGCATCATAATCAAAATGGATTTTGCAGAAAACTTCACGTGTGCATCTACTGATGCTGTCCAGAGTGCATATTGGAACCAGGCTACTGTTACGTTACACCCCTGTGTAGTGTACTACAAAGAGGGAGAACAGTTGAAACATACAAGCTATGTTTATGTATCTCATTTGAATTATCACAACTCCAGTATGGTGATCACTATTCTGAAAGCACTCATGAAGAAGGACCTTCAAGCTCTGATCAGTGAAAAGGGAATCCAAATGGTCTATTATATTACAGATAGACCCTTCTCACAATATCACAATAGGTTGATGTCCGATGCTGTTGCTAATCCCAAAGAATTTTTTGGCATCGAGGCAAGGTGGAAATACTTTGAGTCAGGTCACGGGAAGGGCCCCTGTGATGGCATTGGGGGCAGTGTCAAAAGGATGGCTGAGCAAGCAGGCAAACATGGAACTCCTATGGCTGATGCAGATGACTTCTTCAAATGGGCATCTGAAACTGGTGGAGCTGTAAACTACACTTGGATTGGCCAAGAGGAGTATGATTTATCCCAGAAAGAGGTGAACATGCTTCAAGCCCAGATTGCAGCTGTGAAGGGCACTGGCATGCTCCATGCAGTGAGGAGTGGATCTGATGCACCCCATGGTTTATGGAGGGCTACTTAGACTTGCAATTGCATCCCAGGGTGTGGCAGTGAATGCAAGTGGGAGGAATGTAGTCTCCTTCCTCCTAAGGCAAAAGGGAAACTCAACAAATTCACCCCATGTCTTCAGTGTGATTGGCTCTGCTTCTGTCCCAATGGTCCAGTTGTATATGAGCCTGAAGCTGCTAGAAGGTTCTTCACTCTCAATGCTACCTCTCTGGATAAATTTCTGGCAATCCAGCAGACCGATGGGAAGTGAATAACTGGTTAGGCCACGTACAAACTAAGTGTATTCACACTTCATTTCCTAAGTTATTTCAAATGTTCTGTTGCATGTTTAAATGTTAAGGTTTCATAACTTCTATGCATAATCATTACATCTGTTAAAAGTATAAGGGATGCTGGTTTAAAGAACTTCTATGCATAATCATTACATCCGTTAAAAGTATAAGGGATGCTGGTTTAAAGTGTTTAAACCATTTTTATATTGTATATTTCTCAAAATGAGTCACAAATGACATTGTGAAGATGTTTTATCTCCAATAACATTCCATATATGTGATTTATTCAATGTTACAGTTTTGTTCGATTTTAGTTTGCAAGTATTACTCCAATCTAGTCATAACTTACTGCCTTTAATGATGTTCAAAGGTCCAATCATTTTGGAGAAGATCTGCGCAACTTACTTAACTTACTCAAACACTCCATTTTGAAGTTCAGTAGTAGTGTAAAAGTGCTGGGAAACTTGCATTATTTATTTTGTTTGTCTCATTCTGTTTTTATGAGTGGACTTTTAAGTATTTAAGGGTGCCATTGTGCCGTTATGTGATCATAAATGTGATAATTCCATATCTGTGTCATGAAAAAACCAGATATTTTGTGCTGATCAATGCTGTGCCAAAGCGATAATTTTGATGTGATTTCAATAGCACAATGTATAACTTTCCTATATATATGGTAAGAATGGACATTAGATGCTTACCTACCTAGTTTCAAAGCTTCACATTGAGATACAACTTAAGGTAGCAGACCTGAAACCTACAAACTATTTTAGTCAAAACTTCAATGCAGGTCAGTGTGAAGAGATGTTGTCCAAACTAGCTTCATGCAGTTGGAAATTGTTTCCATCATTATGAAAAGGTCAAATAACTATGAGTAGTACAATATAATTCACCATTATAGCCTTTGAAAGGTGTTGCCAAGCGAGAAGATATACCTCATTTTAATTCATTTTATTCTTTTATACTTTGAAGTGCCTTCTGGGTGAAATTTAACATACCAAAGTGGCTCAGCCTTGCCAACGATTGTTGGGATAGGTGCATGTGATATCTATGTATATTTTAATTTCGTATTTGACAGGTTTCTTCAATAAACCTTTTGATTTTTAGACTGTATTCATGTGTTTTCCATTTTACCATTTTCTGCAACCTACAAACGAAAAAAATCCTAGCCTCATCGCCAACTGCAATGAAGTCCAAATTAACAAATTAAGTTAATTAGGTGTCTTTAGGCCTATTAAGATGATTTCTGAACATAAATATTAATTTTGAAAAATTACAAATTTCTACATAAAAATATCGCAACTTACGAAACGTTTATCAATGCGCTTTTACCAGCGATGCTTTCCCCTATGCTCTACATCTTTTGGGCCAGTCCCAGAGCACTAATTTGTCATTTCCCTGAGATAGGTTAGACTATTTTTCAGAAAGATCTCTCACTTTTACAGCTAAAGTTATACAATACTTTCAGGACTTCATTGCAGTTTTGAAACTGTACCTCACAAAACAGTGGCAAAATGATGAAAAAACAAGTGAAATATATGCAAAAGCTGTATTTATTTGAACCATCATACAGTTTACTTCATAAAAATAGCGTACAATGGGGTATTAGCCTTTTCAATACATTATTACAAGCCTGAAATCAAATAAAAGTCATATTTTAAGTGGTCCTATGAAATTTGGATAGCCTCAACTTCAAACTGCTGTAAAAAATTTGTCTGAAGACTTTGTAGGCAGATTTTTTGGGCTTTTGCCCTTGAGATATACTAGTTTCAGAAAAAATGAGTCTCAGAAAGATCTGTGACACAAACCCTCGTGACCAACTTCCAGCCCCAATGTGGACCCTTAAGGGAGAATGGCTGTTATGTGTTACACTTGGCGAGACCACTCGCCAAGTATAACATTCAAAATTCTGTCCTAGTGCCTTGCATCGGTTATAGATGGCGTTGTACGTCCGCCTATAGACTGGTTGAAGCACTCGCCAACTCGATACACCATGCACTATCGTTGGGCTAGTACCAGGTCCGTGTCCAACGCTCGATCGGGATGCAGATGCTGCAGCCCGATCGAGATGCTCTGAAGAGTTTTAGAAAATATACATTTCCTGCCTGCATTTACAAGCTCAAAATACAGGCAGGAAATGAAATTTTGTAAAACACTTCAAAGCATCTCGATCGGGCTGCAGCATCTAGAACGAGATACTGCATCTCGATCGAGCGTTGGAGATGCTTCAACTCGTCTATTCGATCATGCCCGCCATCTGCCATCGCCGCATGACACTAAGACAAAATTACTTTTGTTGACACAGAAGTAATTTTGTCGACACAGAATTACTTTTGTCGAGACACAATTACTTTTGTCGAGACAGAATTACTTTTTTCAACAAAAGTAACTTTTGTTGAACGAAAGTACTTTTGTCGTGACAAAATTTGCTTTTGTCAACAAAAGTAACTTTTGTTAGACAAAAGTAATTACTTTTGTGTTACACATGGTGTAACCACTCGCCAAATGTCACATTTTGGACTTCTGTCTCGACAAAATTGCTTCTGTCGACAAAAGTGTGCATGTAACAAACGGCGCCCCATATTCCGTGGGTCAATTCTAATGCGGTTTGGGTTGTTAGAACCGCCACAAGTTCCTCTACATGCTTCTCAATTGGCTTTCGAATCTTTTACGAAATGAAGATTTTGCGCCAGGTTGAAATTATAATTTTCATGGCAATTTTTTTCGCTGAATTTATACTATCTTTTGCTCAGTATGAAATGAAATCATCTGGCGTTACGCCTTTCCGTGGGTCAATTCTAATGCGGTTTGGGTTGTTAGAACCGCCACAAGTTCCTCTACATGCTTCTCAATTGGCTCTCGAAACTTTTAAGAAATGAAGATTTTGCGACAGGTTGAAATTTTTGTAATTTTTTGTCACTTTTTTTTTCGATGAATCTATGCTATCTTTTGGTCAGTACATGCTTCTCAATTTGCTTTTTAAATCTGTTGCGAAATAAAGATTTTGCGAAAGGTTGAAATCTTAGTAAGTTTTATGCCAGCTTTAGTAGCGGTAGAAGTTGCCAGAGTAGTGGACTCAATGTTCACGGTATAAAATGAATTACTCGCCTTACCGTGGGTCAATTTTAATGCGGTTTAAATTGTTAAAACCGCCACAATTCATTCCACTTGCTGCTAATTAATTAATTTTAAAAGAAGGATTTGGCGATAGGTTGAAATATTAGTAATTTTCATGCCATCTGTAGTAGTGGGAAAAGTTGCCTGGGTGTTGGACTCAATGTTTACTGCAAAAATCTATGCTATCATTTGGTCAGTATGAAATGAAATCATCAGAAGCTTCGCCATTCCAGGGGTCAATTTTAATGCAGTTTGGATTGTTAGAACCGCCACAATTCCGTCTACATGCCTTAACATTTGTTTTTAAATCTGTAGCGAAAGGAAGATTCTGGGAAGGGTTGAAATCTTAGTAATTTTTTGACATCTTTAGTAGCGGGAAAAGTTGCCACAGTCATGGATTCTATGTTAACGGCAAAAATAAATTACTCGCCAGATTTCAAATTTCTAAACCTCGCAATTCGTTCTACTAGCCTCTTACTGCTCTCTTAATCCTATTACAAAATGATGATTTTGCGACAGTTTGAAATTTGAGTTCGGGGGGGGGGGGGGGGGGGGGGGGGTCCTGCATCTATATAGTAAATCGTATTGGGAAATTTTGCAGCGCCCTCTATTGATTATAACCGTAACTAAAAGACGTCGAGTGGCGACATTCCTCTTCTTCACATCTTCGGTCTAATACTAGCTGATTGATTCGTTCGCCGTTGATAGAAACATGGGGAGGTTGCTATCTTCTGTATCCTGTCTTTCCCCTTTCTGATGCGATTTCTGCATCCTGTATTTTTCTCTTTTGCCCTTTCTCATGTGTCTGCGCATCCAGTTTTACCTTTTACTTTTCTTCATTTTCTCTTCCTACTTATTTCTGTTTCATTCTTCAATGCGCTCTCTTATTATATTCGTTTTTTTCTTTGTGCATCATTTTAAAAAAAACTTTCAACGTGTGCCTCCGACTCCTGTATTGTACATTTTATACCAGCACCCTGCATTCTTTCTTTGTTTGTGCATCCTATATTCTCATGCATTTATTCTCTATTCTTTTTGTGTTTATTCCTTATTGCATTTTCTTTAATTTACAGATTTTCATTCTTTCATTTCTTGTGCATCTTCAAATCATCTTTTTTAAATTCTCTGTACATATTCATTATCTTTCTTGGTCTTTGTTGTTTTTTTTGCACTATATATCTTCAATAACTTCTTTATCTCCAGTATTGTATTCATTTTCAGTGTCCCAGGGTATACTTCAATAACAAAAAAAATTATTCACATGTTTTTAATTTAAAAGGTCAAGGGGGTATTTCTACTTGGTTTTAAGAGAATATTTTAGTTGATACAGATTTCTCTTTTTCTCTGATTTCCCCTTCTCAGCACGATTTGATTTATAGTTTTATTGCTTAATTTTATATCAGTTTTGTCAGAGCTGTTTTCTTCCTTTTATTTTTGCATTCTCACATGAATTAAACTAATATGTCGTAAATGTTGACTCTCTTATTCCACTAATTATCACTTATTTGAAATTACAATCCAAATCCGTGCGTAGCACGGCGGGCGGCTAGTGTCCATGGTCCGAGCCTGTAGACTCACACTAAGGGGCTGCACATAAGACATTTATCTCCTTAGTGGTTTGAAGTGCAATTATGAATTCAAACTTGGTAATTCGCGCCTGCAACGCTGTAGCATCAGTAACCGTGGCTGGATTCCAATCATTTCTATTGTGCATAATGTCCTCCAGTGATGTAACTACAGATTCTAAAAGCTCAACAAAAACATTCAGAGCATCATGGCGCTGTATCCAGCGAGTCTTACACATTTCTTTTAGCTTTGACTTCTTTGAGTCTCGCTGGACCGCTTGATCAATGGTATCTTCAAGGTTCTTCTGACGCTTTGGAGAGAAGTTGTAGAATCGTGTGACCTGATCTGCTGCATCCATCATGTTTCTAACACTAGGCAGGTCCAAGCCTTTGACAACAGGAAGATTCAATTTGTGTGAGTGCCATGTGTATATATTGCCAGACCATTCCTCTCTTGTATTCTAGCAGCCACTCCTTGCCTTCTTCCTGCCATATTTCCCGCCCCATCATACGTTTGTCCTCTACAGTTCTCCAGAGGGAGGTTCCAAGACTGCAAGCTTTGCAATTTCATATCACAGAGAGATTCACAAGTTGTGGCAAAAGAGTGCTGTATGCTCCTGGGAAGTTGGGTATGTCATGTTTTGGCTGATTTTCCTGGATCTTCCCCGGGATGAAATGTTTTCGGCGAATCAGGTCCCTTGTCACCCTGAAATTCCCCCGGTGAGAGGGGCACTCAGGTACAGAGGGGGGCAGCACCTTCGTTACGTATTTCGTGGAAGAAGGGGTCTTTTTTTAAGACCTCCGCATGTCCGCGATTTTGTAAAAGAAGGGTACTTTTTTGTACCCAGGTACGAAGTATGGGAGTCAAAATCCCCTTACAATCCACGAAATATACGCGCCTCTGACGCCGAGTGACTACCGAAGTGACTGGGCTTCCGAGTTTGCTGCCCGCCACTTGCTGCCGCTAAACTAGCAGAGGATTATAAAATCTTAAGTTAAAATACTTGTTCTTGTTCATCCAATGTCAGTGTTTTGATAAAAGGGGTGTTTATTTAGTGGAAAAAAGCAGCGTTTTATCAAAAGAAGGGTGCTTTTTTGGTCAGAAATCAGTGCTTTAGGGGTATTTTTTAATTTTGATAACGAACGTATGCACCCTCCTAAATACCCAAGTGCCCCCCCACCCCGGGGAAATTCCCTGCTATTGATAATATCTTTCATATTTTTATTTGTTGCCAGAAATTAAGGGGGGGGGGGGGGGGCAGGCCCCATGATTTTTTAACAAGGGGGGTGGAGGGGGCAGTGCCCCCTCGTCCCCCCTCCCCCATGGATCCGCCTATGCCATTTCTGAATCTAAAGTTAACTTATACCATTTGATTCTGCACTAAATCATGCCATGTGACCTACATTCAGTTTCTAGGCTTTATTATCAGTTCTCTTGCTCAAACATGGTTATTGGTATTGTAGACACTTAGGGAATAAATTTTAGAGAATTCTCAAACATTTTGAAACGGAGATTGCCATAACTATCTACCCGCTTTTCTCAAAAAAGGTCATTTACGTACAATATATGTACGGACATGTACGTAAATTGTAAGTACAGACCCGTACGTACATTGTACGTACAGACCCGTATTACATCCAAGTGTGAACCAGAACCATACACACATTGATTTTTGATTTTTGATTCGGATAAACTGTACGTAATCCGAATGTTCCGCTTTGGTACAGGGTGCGAACCTAAACTGGTCATACAATGTACGTACATTGTACGTACATGAGTGCGAACCTAAACTGTACAGACATTGTACGTCCAGTGCCTGCTGGGTTTGGGAATAATATTTAGAGAATTCTCAAACAATTTGACATGGAGATTACCATAACTATCTACCCGCTTTTCTCAAAAAAAGGTCATTTACTGTATTTACCGTATCTAGGTCGTTTACGTACAATATACGTACAGACATGTACGTACGAAACCGTACGTACATTGTACGTACAGACCCGTATGTACATCAAAGTGTGAACCAGAACCGTACGCACATTGATTTTTGATAGTTAGGGGAAAATCTATCTGAACCTAAACCGTACGTAATCCGAACGTTCCGCTTTGGTACAGGGTGCGAACTTAACCGTACATACAATGTACGCACATTATACGTCCATGAGTGCGAACCTAAACTGTACGTACAATGTACGTTTAGTGCCCGCTGGGTAGGTGAGTTATTTATTTCCATTCCTCCAAATTCCTGAATCGCTCAATCCTGCCATACTATGTAAGTTTTACTTCTTGAAGTTTTATTTGCTTCAGCTATTAACAGTGAATTATTGAAAAGGTAACTCTACTTTTTGAGTTCCCTTTTTTCGTGTACATATATCCAAATTAGCACTTGAGATAAAGTTTTCATGATTTTCGATGTACTGTATTATTAGATTTCACATACTAAGTACTAATATGTAAAATTCATTGTTGCAATATACCTTATTTTTAATTTTTCTCTGAGGAAATTTCCTCGATTGAAGAGAAGAAAGTGGAAAAATTAGAAGTGGTCACCGAGGAAATTTCCTCGATCAAGGAGATTTCCCCGATCAAGGAGATTTCCTTGGTTATCATTGGCAGCATCTCCTCCACTGAGGAAATTTCCTCAGTAGAGAAAGACCTGCTGTCCATTGTCACCAAGGAAAGCAAGGATGTGACACATTATAAGTGAGGAAATTCGGGTTTCCCGGGTACACTGAGGATATTTCCTCAGTGCTGAGGCAGCTAGCTGCATATATTACCAGTGAGGAAATTTCCACAGTTGCTGGGAACACTGAGGGAATTTCCTCGGTGCTTGGGCATTTAGCTTTACATATTACAAGTCAGGATATTTCCACAGTTGCTGGGAACACTGAGGAAATTTCCTCGGTGCTTGGGCATTTAGCTTTACATATTACAAGTCAGGATATTTCCACAGTTGCTGGGAACACTGAGGAAATTTCCTCGGTGGATGGGGCAGGTTGCTGCACATATTGCAAGTGAGGAAATTTCCACAGTTGCTGGGAACACTGAGGATATTTCCTCGGTGCTTGGGCATTTAGCTTTACATATTACAAGTCAGGATATTTTCACAGTTGCTGTGAACACTGAGGAAATTTCCTCAGTGCTTGGGCATTTAGCTTTACATATAACAAGTCAGGATATTTTCACAGTTGCTGGGAACACTGAGAAAATTTCCTCAGTGCTTGGGCATTTAGCTTTACATATTACAAGTCAGGATATTTTCACAGTTGCTGGGAGCACTGAGGAAATTTCCTCAGTGGATGGGGCAGGTTGCTGGACAAGTGAGGAAATTTCCACAGTTGCTGGGAACACAGGAAATTTCCTCAGTGCTGGGGCAGCTAGCTGCATACATTACAAGTAAGGAAATTTCCACAGTTGCTGGGAACACTGAGGAAATTTCCTCCGTGCTTGGGCATTTAGCTGTACATATTACAAGTGAGGATATTTCCACAGTTGCTGGGAACACTGAGGAAATTTCCTTGAAGGGTGGGGCTGTTGGCTGCACATATTGCAAGTGAAGAAATTTCCCGTTGCTGTGAACACATAGATACATAACAGACCTGGTTAATTTCCAACAAAGATTTAATTCGTAAATCTGAACAAACAAACAGTTTTTTTAACTGAGATATGACATCTGTGATTTCTCAAGGTTTCCCACCTCCTCTCAATGTTTTTCAAGTCTATGCATATTAGTAATGTTGATTATGTCGTATGTTACTCTTTTCACCCTTAGGCCTGTTTTAACTGAGATATGACATCTGCAATTAACTTAAGGGTTTTCCCTCCTACCAACCTTTTCCACCTGGAAATGTCCTCGGTGGCAAAGTGAACATAGATTGACTTGATCAACCGAGGAAATTTCCTCAGTGGCAAAGTGAACATAGAGTGACCTGATCAACTGAGGAAATTTCCTCAGTGGTAAAGTGTGCATGTCTTTAGTGACTTGTTTTTCCTCAATTATTTTCTCAAATATGTACTTTAAACCTTATAATACGTGTCCTTGAGCTTGTGCTTGAAGGTATGATTGAAATAATCACATTTGACCTTGAAATGACCTTTGAAGTAATGAAACATAATTGGAGAAGTCGATGATAAGTTCCTTTTAAGTTCTTCACAAGCTGTTTTTTTTTCCATAATTCTTACAGAATAATACCAACCAAGGTCATGTACCTGTGCACAAGGTGTTTAGCTACCATTTTATAACATTCACAAATTATCATCAACTTATATTTCCCCAATCACTGGGGATAACGCATTTCTCACACCCGTGTTGAATAACGATAAACAGCATTTAAAACTTAATCACTTTTCTGGTGAAAACTCCATCCAATGCTCAATTCACAGTATATCTGTTCAGTACTTTTCCCTTAGGTATTCTCCCATGCCCTCCATTGCCCCATCCCAGAAATCGTCTTCCCCCCCCCCCCCACCCCCCTCTAAGATAATTGTGCCATTTTCTGCTAGGCCTTTAACTCTGGCAATAATAAAATCTTCCTCGAAGCTATAGGTTGTGTCCTCCAGCTCAAAGGCCCCTTTGCTATTTTTGTAAGCAGTTACTTCGAATACGCCATCCACCATCTTAAAACTTCCAATTGGTTTTTTTGCGTGTCACATCCTTGCTTTTCTTGGTGACAATGGACAGCAGGTCTTTCTCTACCGAGGAAATTTCCTCAGTGGAGGAGATGCTGCCAATGATAACCAAGGAAATCTCCTTGATCAGGGAAATCTCCTTGATCGAGGAAATTTCCTCGGTGACCACTTCTAATTTTTCCACTTGTGAAGTTTAATAATACAGTACATCGAAAATCATGAAAACTTTATCTCAAGTGCTAATTTGGATATATGTACACGAAAAAAGGGAACTCAAAAAGTAGAGTTACATTTTCAATAATTCACTGTTTATGGTGATCAGGGATGAGCCAGGAATAAAAATTAGCAAGAAAGGGAAAGCCAGGCTTCCCTGTTAAGCACTGGTGACACAGGCTGGTGCTTAGAAGATGCAAAAACCAGAGTGCATCTTGGTATACATTGAAGCCCCCTATGGCTGCCTCAGGACTGTTACTAGCTGAACTTCTGTAAGCTATAACTGAGTAGTGCTGAAGAGGACAGGTTCGAGGATTGTCTTATTTGAAAGGTGACATGTATAAGCTCATTTTGAACCTAAATCATTCTGATGGTGCATTTGCCCTTTAATCACTATTATAGCATGCTGAAAGAAGAAACTATAAACTTGAAACATAAAACTTACTCCACTTTCCTGAAGTGCTCTAATACTCGCTCAGCAAGCCTGACCATGCTCTGGTATCGAGCTGGCACTGAGAATAGGAGACCCGATAGGGGTATAAACAGAACACAACTCAAACATTTGAAACAATAACAATTAGTTTTATATTTGTATAACAGATGTAGTAGACTCCTCAGGAACACAATTTAGCTGATATCAGGTTAGTACATTTATGTTATATATATTACAATATTAATCATAGTTAGACCAATCCACTTTATTCAATTTCATTTTAAACCTCATTTTGTACATGGACCTTGCTTCCCTGAACATTGACAGTTACATTCACTCGACCATGGAATATAGAGCCAGCAAACATGAACCGAGCTAGGTCTACAGAGGCAACTGATGGGGCATACACCCTTACCAAAAAGGTTTCTGACAACACACTGACAACATACTGACAATAGACTGACAACAAACTGACAACACAACCTCACATCTAACAACACACTGACGATAGACTGACAACAGGCTGACAAGAAAATCTCCCTTTCTGACGATACACTGGCAATATTGTCAGTCTATTGTCAGCATCTGACAATACACTGACAACAGACTGGCAACACACTGACATTATTTTTCCGCTGGCCACCCGAAAAATGAGTCCTCGTTTATTATCATCATCTGACAATACATTATTTTTCTGCAGGGCGGCATAACTGACAATACACTGGCAAGAATATTTTTCATTTTCCACCCGAAAAATGAGTCCAAGTTTATTATCATCATCTGACAATACACTGACAACAGACTGGTAATAAACTGAAACATTTAAAACCATGAATCATGGCACTTATGGTTCTCTCTCTCACTTCTCACTGAGCTGGAACCGATCTTTCTTTCCTTTTAAATTGACTCTTTTCTTCAGGAAACTTAAGCAAAATAGGTTAAAAATAGTTGTTGATAATTATAAGGGAAAATTATATATACATTATTATTTTTGTCCTCCATCCTTACTGTTATGTCATACCATAGTGATAAAGAGTACCAAGTTTTGAATAGAACAGACAATTTGAGCGGGAAAACTTGATCCTGACCAACATTGGCAAAGAGAGGTGAGTAATTTTACCCTTATAGATCAAATAAACATCTAATATAATTTGCACTGCCAGCATGATAAGAATATGTAGAGTATGTTAGGTTTCGTCATACTGAAGGGCCCAGTTGAGCCGCATAATAGCAAGCTGGCATCAATAACTATGGCTATGTCTGATGGATTCACAAATTCTTCAATACTTTTCTTTTCGGTATTCTTTTTTTTGACATTCCAAAAGTAATTTGGCAACGAGTCTCATTTGGGTTGAGGTAAAATTTCCTCTTCGAAGTTTATTTCTACTATTTTTAGACATCCATTCCTCTCCGAAATATAGAATGAGTCTATCCGAAAGTACAGCCATCTTGACTGGCCCTGGCTGCATCTTGTCCAAAACCTCACTTTTAAGGAGTGGGGAGGCAGTATTGTAACCTCTAGGAATGTCCCCCTTAAGAAGCTTGGCTCTCATTTTAAAATTCATGTTCGGCGGATCTTCAATCTCAGACAAAGCACAACACATTTTGCTTTGGATGTGCTTCTCTATTGCTGTCAACTTCATCCAACTGTAGCATATAGGGCAAGGCCCATACTCATCAATTTTAAAAGAATCAGGACGACGTGCCAGCGTGAGAACACCTTTTCCTTCTTCATGGACCTTGAAATTGTGTTGATGATTTCGGCGCAGTACTAATTTATGTATGGCATTGGACACAAATATTTTCATGTCTTTATCGCCCTTCCCTTCTTGTTCAGCTTTGAGGATTTCTTGAATTTCTTTCATATCAGTGTGTGCATTCCCCAAGTGGCGGGATAAATTGTTTCCTTCATATTCACAATACAGGCAAAAATCAGGGCAATTCCATTCTAACAGAAGTTTCAACAATGGAGTGATTGCATTCTTCATCAACAGTCAATTTCATACTTTGAGTCAACTTTGAGAAAGGAATCTCAATAGAGTCTGTTGAGTCTAAGCTATTGTCTATTATCTCGATATCTAAGAAATCCTCACTAGCCTCATTGGTGGTATGATTTTCTTCAATCTGACGTTGACCTAATGTTGGACTTATTTCATCTTCAATTATTTTTGTTTCCCATAAATTGCTATTGTGTGCCGAGGTTCTCATGGGGGTTTCACTTGTATCTCCATCTTCCTTTTTTAAGTTAACAGTTGTGGTAGAAGCTATTTCTGATGCTTCTGTTGTGTTTTCATCTGTGCTTTTACACCAATTAGTACTTGAGAAAGAATCTGAGCATCTTCTTAGACTTGTGTCATCCTCCAATGGTGTCTGTGCTCAATATTCTTTCTCCAGGGGTAATCAACCCCTTGTCGTAGTTATATCTGATTTCCACGCCTGGTTCCAGGACTTCAGCAGCGAAGAGGCAGATATGAGGACACTCATTAGCACCTTCACCACTGCGTTGGGCTTTTTATCCTCGTCATTTACCAACCTTCCAAGAGTCCCATCATCTATAGTTGCATCCAACCTGGAAAAGGAGAAAACAAATTTGATTCTAAAGTTTACAGGGTCAGACACCGCTTGTTCAACTCTAAACCTCACTCAAACAGTAAAACGTACAACAAGAGCAACGTCAGTGGCGTCTTTTCTGCATCAAAACAATTGGACAAGTGTGCACTGAGGCAACTGGGATTTTGAATGATGCAGCTTTATTTGTGCAAACTGGTCTTGATCCTAGTCTGAATAACATGCACACTGCATGATAAGGATATCAACCATTTTTTAAATGACATATCTTTATATTGTTATGTGATACAGAAAAATGAACACTGTTAAATAAGATAAAAAAAAAGACAACTTAAGCAACCTTTCTTATTGTCTTATTTGGTATTGTCAAAACTTTCAGGGATTTGAAATATCTAGGGATTTGGTCAAATTACTAAGGAGGGTCAGTGCACTTTTGACAAGTCTACTAGACATATTTCGGCAAGATTGTCATATGACAATTTGCTTCGTTTTAAGGGTTGTTGAATACTTTTTATAACTAGGCACATTCAAAAGAATAAGGTTCCAGCTCCATTCTGTGTATTGTGAAGAACATTCCATACTGAACCCACATTCGAAAGAATAAGGTTCCAGCTCCATCCTTTGTATTGTGAAGAACAATCTATACTGAACCCATTTCTCTTGCTCTTTGCATGATGAGGATGATAATAATATTACTTTCCAGCCATTCTCCCTTAAGGGTCCACATAACGAGATTTGCGTGACCCTCGACCCCCTAGGGAAAAATACTACATGAATACTGGCTTACTTGGTATCAGCCAGTAGCTAGGATCAATGTGCATCAGAGTCATGCATAACTTGTGTCCTACCTCTAGTAGAATTTTTTTTTCTGAGGCCGGAAGAGCAACAAGGCGCATTATTAATAATTGTAACCACCCAGCTGGTTCCAGGATGAAGTTTTGTAGACATCTGATTCTGAGAGGATTCTGACTGGTTCTGAGAGCCCTACTTGTTTCACTATCAGTATTCTAGTGGAAAATCCCCTAATACCGCTCACGTTGCTAATTATTGTCAGTGTATTGTCAGTGTATTGTCAGTGTGTGGCCAATTCCAGTCTGATGTCAGTCTATTGTCAGTCTATCGTCAGTTGGATCTATATTGCCAGTCTATTGTCAGTTGAGAAACTATGTTGTCAGTGTGTTGTCAGGTGATCTGACAATACACTGACAATACACTGACAACACTGACATCAGACTGGATGTGGCCAATTCCAGTCTGATGTCAGTCTATTGTCATTCTATCGTCAGTTAAATCAGCGCTGCTACTCTATTGTCAGTCTATTGTCAGGTGAAGCTGTGTTGTCAGTTTAAGCAAGTAGTTAATATATTGTAAGTGCAGCAGTAATATTATGATGCAGTACAGACTGACTGTCTGTCAGCAGGATGTATATTTAAATTAATGATTTACTGAATGGATTCCTAATGAGGAAATAAAGTCCTATTTAATGTTAATCTAAACAGCAAAAAAATCCTGGTGAATTATTCTCAACTATGATTTAATTATCGATGAAGAAAAAAGAAAATAATCAGTTGATATTGACATAAATTTATTTGGACTGTCAGTTAATAATTTTAAGTGAATTTAAGACCATTTGGGTCAGTCAGTCAGTCAATATTTTAGGGCATTGAGACATTGACATTTGAGGTGTCTGCCGGAGTGACTGCGAGTGTGACAAATTTATTATTAAAAATCAGCAGTGTGCCCGGACTCAGAGACGCCGCTTCATTTTTCATTTAGTCATGTCATAATTGACCACTGACAATAAGCTGGTAATACACTGATAATGCACTGGTTTCATATTGCCAGCCTATTGCCAGGTCTGACAATAGACGACCAACACACTGACATCACACTAACAATACACTGACATTACACTGACAATACACTGACATTACACTGACAACACATGATAATTTCGTAAGGGCAGTGAGAGATGAATTTGTGCTGCTGCTTAAGGCTACTGGGACTAAACTTTCAGCGTTTGAGGTTGATGGGACAGGTTTCGTTATGTTTTCTGGAGATGGCTTCCCTTTGCTATGCAGCATTTTAGAGAGCTCACGTTGCCTAGAATCACTAGGCTCTTTACAGTAATTAACAAGACTTCTTGTTTATGACCAGTGAGCGAGCAGATTTCACTATTCGACACTCCCTGTCTCTTAAGGAAGGTTACAGTAGATGCCCTCAAACAATGGTTAGTGTAAATAGTTGTGAGACCAGCATCCTGAGACAGTTTTTTCATATAACTACCTTACGTAGACTCTCCAACTGCAATATTGTCTTACCATGCTCCATTGGTGGTCTTACTTGGTCTCTGAATTAAAGTATCATTATCTGGGTGTAGCAGGGAACTATATTTCTTCAAACTGACAACAGGACAATCTGCCTCTCCAGGCTCTGCGTACATGCGTTAGTCTGTTTCAGCCGATTGCCGACTGTCTGTATCGGCCTGGTTTTTATCAAATTTATTGTATGCAAGTTTTGCATATTCGTTCCCTTCCCCATCTTTCAAAAAAACAAAGCTTCCTTTATGCAGTTCCCTTAACCCTTCCCTCCCTCGTCTTCCATATTGAAAAGTGATATCAAAGAAAACTTTCTGTTGGAGACCTATAGGTGTATCTATACTATTGGCAAAAATTCAGTCAGTTTTTCACAATCTGCACTTGAGAATGGAACTTTATGTTGAGTCTGATCCTTTCCTGATATTTTCAGTTTTTTCAGTTGGCCCGTGGTAGACCTGGTTGGCCTGTTGGAATGCCGAATTCGTCATTATGTTGAAGGTACAGCCATACTGGGGTGATGACAGGTGGCGCTGAAGTCCAGAACGTAGATTTATGTAGCCACTCTTCGAATACATGTCTCCTTTCTTGGTTCTAACCTCAGCATAGAATGTCCTCAATATGGGAGCCACCACATCTGGTTTCAGCTGTTCAAAGGAGACATCTTGAAACAAGTCATTCTGGAATAGATAGATATAATCCCAGATAGCAATATTACGTTGGACCAACATAAGAAAAATATGTTGGCCCAACGTAAGGAAGTACGATGGCTAAACGTTGATACAACTGCAAAATACTGGATGGCTGCTCGTTGGCACCAACAGTTGGGGCAACATTGACCCAACATTTAATAACATAACGTTGGTGCAATGTAAGAAAGCATGTTGGCCCAGCATAGGAAAGAATATTGGCACAACGTAAGGAAATCCACGTTATCACAACGTTAAAACAAAATTGAAATTCGGTTTCTTGGCAACATTGGCCCAACATTGAAACTACATTGGCCCTACATAGAAAAATATTGGCCCAACGTAAGAAAATCATATTGGCCCAACATTGGAACTACTGCAAAATATTGCTTTTTTTACATTGTTTTGCTATGTTGGGCCAACTTGGTTTTATGTTGGGCCAATGTGATTCCTATGTTGGGCTAAAGTTGTTCTAATGTTGTACTAATGTGCTGGGCCAACATGCTTTTCTTACCTTGGGCCAACGTTTTCTAATGTTGGTTCAAACAATATTTTGCAGTATTTGGCCTATTATTCTGCATACAATGTAATATTGATGGAACCATTGGGTCTACACTTTGCTAATAAGCAGCCACCAAAATGTTTTTTCTAGGATCAACATCATATATCAATAGTGTATCACCATATCACATGCAATGGTATGCTTGAAGTGGTAACTTTGAGACAAAAACAACAACAATGCATTTCTCAAGATAAACAGCTTTCTTTAATTGGATTTCGCTAACAAGATTATAACATTCCATCATAATTATGCAGGCAAACTAGCCTGATACAACATTGAATTGAAAAGACCATTAATCACAACATTCCAGACACTGCCAGATTTACGAGGCATGAGTCAAAATCTTCAGTTATACTCAATATCAGCCTAATTTCACCCAGAGGTCAATAATTAGACCTAATTATACAATTTATAAGATATACAAACCTGTCCTCCTAAAATGCAGTTCTTCATCAACTGCCGCAAAATCACCGGTGAAATGCAACCAAAACTTGTTATTGAAACAAAAACAACTCCTATACAGGAATCTCAGAATTATGTCTTCTACATCAGTCTTTGGGCTGGTCCCAGACACAACATAGGCGATGCCGTAGCAACAGGTTTTTAAAGTTTTATCTTTATCATGGACAGTCCATCCAGAAGAGCCTTGTACACTGTCAATGATAAATTGGCAGCCATAAAGTGGGCTAAAACTATTGGCAACAGGGCAGCAACAAGAAGAATATTTGTTACAAATGAATCGCAAGAGACGTCATGCATCACCATGCGTCCTTATTAATATACAAATTAGGCACTATACATGCAGAGAGCCTTGTGAAGTTACCCTGCGTCCTATACGTCAGTGCATCCTGTACACGCAAAATTACGGTATAGGTTGTCCAGTATGCTTTTAGATTGCAACAGGCAGTGACCATTATATATCCAGGAGTAGGCCATGGTTACTTTGCCTACCTGAGATTAGGTAAAAAAAAGTTCCAGTTATGAAAGCAAAGAAAGGAAATCAGCTCTAAAATATGTCAAAATGGACCTAGGATTGGAGAAAAATATGTCAGCTCTGAAGATGCCAGAAATAAACCCTGAACAGCAGTTAAATTTTGTATTTTCAGCTTCAGGTCATTCATCCCTCCCCACCTCCCGCCAATCCCCTTGTATGTTTAATGGTCGATGCCCTGGGTAACAATCTATTTTCAGCATAGGCAAACTAATTCGGATTTTCTCCCTCTCAGAACTTCTTACCTCACTCGAAACAGTGATGTAAACTTTATGATGTTAGGGATTATGTTGGATCATATGACCTGGTATTGAAGCATTTATTATTTATAAAAATATCAATTGTACAAAATCCGGACGATTGATGAAAATTTCAGCCCAGAAACCAGTTAATAAAATTATAGCTGATGAAGTAAAGGAAAAAAAAACAGAAACTAAATTTGAGGTATTTTATTCAACCTTGAAAGAGGCCAAAAAAGGAGGTCAAAAAACTTTATCCCTGGAATTTTAGTGGTTGATTTTTCAACATGCATTCATTTTTTTTTCAATGCAATACCAATAAACAAGGAATATGCAAAGACAAAAATATATAAGAATAAAGTAATTAACTCTAGGCAATGTGATTTCTGCGGGGGATTTTATGTGATAAGCCCTAATAGCCATGGTCAATTGGCAGTTGTGACCTACTTTACTAGTGATGACTGAGTTTCGAGATTTTTGGAGGAACATTTTCGAACCTTTAAACTTCAACCCGGTTAACTTAGTACTTAAAACCAGTAAGAGATTCTGTAATGCATGGCAACAGCTTACTTTTGAATTACCTCACAAATCGGCATATTAAGTGGGCATCCATGGTGTAAACGATAGTAGGAAATATCTGGAAAGCTCGCAACTTTTATCGTTCGTTATGAATTATCTGCACATATACCTTGCATACTAATTTGGTTCCTACAGGGTAATCTAACTTCTGTATTTAAATCATCCAGGGAGAGGTTGGTTCATGTTTCCCTTGCCCAAGATCCATTATTTTTTTTATATTTTGATAGTCAAGACTATTAGTTATGTCGAGCCCAGAAAAACTTCCAGAAAAGTAACTGCTTGAACATTATTTTGTGAGAACCTAACAAACATTCTGTAGTTTAAAGGATGCATTCCTTAATATAAGCATGAAAATGTTCAGGCTAAAATTTTATTTATATAAAATAGGTAGGCCTAGAGTTAGAAGATATATTTTCACATATGCAAATAAGTAAGCTTTTGGCCAACCATTCTAGCGAAGTACCTTACCTGTTCATGTATTGAAGCAGAGTACCACCATCTGCAGTGGTCTTATGTGGTAGAGTTCAAGGAATCGTAGCAGTCAAGACTGCTTGTCCGAACCAGCCCTTGAGATAAGGAATCCACGTTATCACAAGTCCACCTATCTCTGGAGTGGCACAACTGGCCAAAAAGAGAATGACTCTTGCAAGTAGGACACTCAACATTAGCAAAGAGCAGAACACGCATGTCAGAGATGGCCATTGACAAATGCAAGAGGTTTTGGCGGCAAAAGCGAAGCTGTCTAGTGGCTATCTAGGGAAGTTTTTATCTGTTAGTATGGGTGATTGGTAGTGCTGGGACGATTAATCAATTAGTTGACTCAAGCGGCAGATTCCCGAGCTCTCGAGTCAAAATTCTGCTGCTCGATTATCGGCCAATGTGCGCCGACAAGATGAATATACTTTCCAGCTGATGGTTTGGGAGTTCACCTACATACAAATTCGTTTCGAAGGCAAGTATCTTGGCAATATGCATTATACAGCCCCCATGACTGTGTAAACAGACCACGGCCAATTTGAAGCAGTTTCAGTGGTGGACGCCATCTTAACGATCACATGCGCATGTCCCGCACTGATGGATGGGAGACTTCCGCACATGATCGTTAAGATGGCGGCCACCACTGCCATTGCTTCAGATTGGCCGTGGTGTGTTTACACAGTCATGGGGGCTGTATAATGCATATTGCCAAGACATCTTGACTTCAAAACGGCACTGGATATTCAAGTAACATTAGCGGTTGAACTACTGAGCGATGTTATCCATCGGCTGGAGTGGATATTAGGATGTTGTGTATAGTTGTGTACGGGTTTGAGTGACTTTTCGTTGCGGATCCTGTGAATCTGAATAATCAATTATAATCGATTAATCCCTCGCTGATTTCGGCGCGTGATCAAGCCGAAAAATCTGGATGATTCCCAGCACTAGCGATTGGGATCGCAAGCTTCAATACATGATCAGGTAAGGTACTTCACAAGGAATACATAGCTATTATGTATTTAATCCTATCCACCTTGATAAAGTCAATCACTTGGACAATCTGACTGGACTGCTACTGTCTTGTCCCGATTTTTACGATCACCATCTCTGCCTTTGGCAAATCGCAGCCAGCTTTTCACCACTTCTTCCACATCAGCGTCAGATGCTTCCTTCAAATTTCTGTTCTTTCGTGCAACAGCTGAAATAATAAAATTGAATTAACGTCATTCATAATGAACATATAATTTCATCTATTTCTTGATTTATAATGTGCAATGTATTATTACTATATTGAATAAGCAATTGATGGAATGAAAAGGAAATCATAAACATAGTAGTTGAGAGTTCCATATCTGGCTCTGTGTACAATGGTGGTGTCGCTTGCCTATACCCCTGCTCCGTTTAATTGATATTCATGAGCTGACGTCACTAGTCTTCTTCACTACAATCGCCGTAGTGGCACATTCAGTTTTGCAACATTGTATCTTACTTGGTCAGTTTTGCAACATTGTATCTTACTTGGTCTATACCCGTGCTCGGGTTAGTTAATATTCATGAGCTGACGTCACGTAATCCTTTGCAGTTCTCATTGGGAGTTCTATAGTAAATAAACACACAAACAAATAAAAATGTTTCCATATATCCTGGCCTTCTTGACGAACAAGTATTTTCAAAGGTGAAATAAGTTGTTTTTGTTAACCATCATGTTATACAGCCGTATCGTTCCCTTTTCTCGTTTACTTTTCACCGGCTTTTTTCCTGGTTTGTATAAAATGTTGCATAACGGTACATGCCACTATGGCGATTGTAGTGAACAAGCGATACCACTGCGTATAATTTACTTATTGACTTCGAGAGCTGAACGTTTGAATGGCAAGGCCTTGTGATTTACATGTACAATTTTTCATTTTCGGGATGTCTTATAGAGGAAAGCATTATTTTAGAATGATGGGTTAAATAGGGTACTGTTGACCTTCTAATGACTAGGAAGTGATAGAATAAGGAGGGAAGAGAGGAAAGGTGACAAGGGAAAATGGGAGAAAGGGTGAGAAATAAAGTCGTTCAATTTGCAGGTCATTTGCTATTCATAATAGATACATACATTTCAATACGTCCACAATCTTTAGGCCTTTAACTCCTTTCTTCTGGTTCTTTCCTTTCCAGTTGAGCTTGGTAGCAAGGTGATTTGTCATCATGAACGCAAGTGCCCTCCTCACCACATCTTTTAGGTTATTCCCACCTATTTGTCGCATTTGACTGATCTGAAATGTGCAATACGTGTCAGATATTTATAAACATTCTATAATTAATCATAAACATGAAAAACCATGGCGCGAATGTCAATGCTTCAAAATTCGTTGGGAAAAGCATCAAAAGTACCAACTGTGAAGGTACATCTCCAAATGCATCAAATGTAATAGTAACAAGAGCGACGCCAATGGTATGAATGGGAAGACTGGCAATACAGACGTTCTACTTATGTTCCATGAATCACTGTGGATGTTAATGTTTTGTGTATGTCTGTATATATATATATGTAACTGATTATATGTGTATGTGATTACATGTGTATGTGTGGGTGTGACATCAGAACAAGATATTTTAAGTAGAGCCCACTATAAATTAATGGCTTCTCCAGAAAAAAATGTGGGAAGGTGGACATGGTGGAAGGCACATTTAAAAAAAAAAATAATGATGGGGAGGGTTCTAGGAAGAAATCAAAAATCATTCCAGTTTTTAAATCTTTGTATGGGGGGTCCATCAAAAAAAACTGAAATTAGTGTGTGGGGCATCATGAAAAGTCTAAAACATCAGAGTGGGGTCCTTTGGTAATTGGAAATTGGGGGTTGTAGAATGGTAAAACATTGTTGTGGCATCTCCAAGCATGGTGAAACATTGGTGGCGATAAAATGCCAACCTAAGCAACCCACTTTTTTTTGGAATAGCCTATCGAAAAACACGAAAATCACACTACGGCAGCCAGCTTGTTCGTTTTACAAAAGATGGGACCTGCAATCATTCATTCATTAGTCTGGAGGAATGTAGTACTGAAAACGCAGAAAAGGCCTGTGGTCTTACCAGTTTTGACATAGATTTTGGATCTGCTAATTGCCTCTAGTTCGTCCAAATCTTATAAGGTGGTCATGGGAAGTTTGAAGATGTCATGAGTAAGGCCTTGTTCTTCATCCATTCTTGCTTTACCCCAGTCTTCTATCGCTTTCCTGTTAGTTCTCACTTCATCCCGAATTGTCTCCAGTAGCTCTATGATCTTTTTTTCTTGAGCTGAAACAAAAATGTAATAAGTCATAAAATCAGTGTTATCAAAAGTGTATATATCATGCTAAGGAGTGTATATCACGCTAAGGGATGTGAACATTCTACAGTAAAACAGTCTGGTAACAGTACCATGGGCTTATAAATGGGTACAAGTCTGATACAAGGGTTTTTTATGCTGAAAAGAGGGTTCGGCCTATATACACAAGCTAATAGTGTTAGGAATCGTTCTGTGATTTTGGCTCGATTAATCGCCGATAAAAACGAATGATTGATCAATAATAATTGATCATTTTATGAGACATTGCTGTGGCAAACGTTTGCTTGGCAATACTTGCCATTTTGTTGGCTAGACGAAGTCAGAGCATTTCCAACCGGTCGCCGGCCTCATCGCCATGAATCAAGTGTCATGGCGCTAAAGTGGAGTATTTACCAGCTTATAAAAGTGATCATAATCCGATCTGTTTAACTTTCATTAAATCTAGGCAAATCAGAGGAAAAGGACTCTGGAAATTCAACAACAAACTATTACAGAATCAGGATTTTATTAATATGATAAAAGAAGAAATCTTCTTGTCCAAGAGCATTTATGCTCTTCCTATATATAATCCTGAATATATAAAAAGTAATAATGATGAATCCTTACAGTTAATGATTTCTGACACTCTATTCCTTGATACTCTCTTTTGTAAATTGAGAGGTGCGATCATTGATTTTAGTAAAAAACTGAAAAAAAAGGAAAGAGCAGAGGAAAAAGTTTTATTGGATCAGATCACTACTTTGGAATCAGAAACTGAAACAAACTCTCAGAAGATTGAGGAATTACTCAATATTAAAGATCAACTGGAAAATATCAGAGAAAATAGGATAAAAGGAAGTATGATTAGATCAAGAGCGCAACTCTCCCAGGATTGGGAAAAACCGTCGAAATATTTTTTAAACCTAGAAAAAAGAAACTACATCAACAAGAGTATTCCATCCCTCACCATAGACGGTTGCAAGATTACTGATAGCACTGAAATTTTAAAACAACAACATAGATTTTATAGTGACTTATACAGTTCTAAAGGAGTTAAGGATATGTCTACAGGTAACTTTGCTTGCTATATTGAAAATATGAAAAGACTCTCAAATAAGCATAAGGAGAATCTAGACAAACCTTTAACACTTGATGAGTTAGAAATAGTAATAAGAGGTGGCAAACTCAATAAAGCCCCAGGGCCAGATGGGTTCTCAAACGAGTTTTTTAAAACATTCCTTGAAGAACTAAAACACTGGATTTTTAGATATCTCTTAGAAAGTATAGATAATCAATACTTCACAGAGACTCTAATAGAAGGAGTAATTACTTGTATACCCAAAAGTGGGAAACTACGCAACGACCTTAAAAATTGGCGCCCTTTGACTTTGCTTAACTGTGTGTACAAATTTTTTTCTAGTATGATCGCAAATAGACTTAAACCAGAGCTTCCTTTTTTGATCAATGAAGATCAAACAGGTTTTATATCAGGCAGGTTTATTGGCGAGAATACCCGGACTGTTTACGACCTAATAGAACATTGTGAATCCTTCAATAAGAAGGGTCTTATTTTAGTATTAGATTTTGCTAAAGCATTCGATACGATCGAATGGCATTTTATCAACAATATTTTTAAATTTTTAAACTTTGGAGAGACCTTTTGCAACTACCTTAAGCTACTTCAAACAAATTCTTTCTCCAGAATTGAACAGAATGGGTATCTGTCAGATCGGGTCTCCTTGTCTAGAGGCTGTAGACAAGGTGACCCGATCTCACCCTATGTTTTTGTAATTTGTGCTGAAATGCTATCCCATATACTTAGAGAGTGTGAGGAGGTGAAGGGCATTGTGATACATGATGTAGAAATGTTGGTGTCTCAGTACGCTGATGACACTACTGTATTCTTAGATGAAGATCTAAATAGTTTCAATTATACTGTGAGAATTCTTAAATGGTTCGAAGGTAGATCCGGACTTGCTATAAATAGTGACAAAACAAAGGTCATTAAACTTGGGGCCTCGAGAGGCAAGAGCATACCTTGGCAGGGGAAGCACGGTTTCGAATGGACCACGACTTTCGAGATCCTAGGAATCATTTATAACATTGAAGAAATGCAAGACATCACTAAATTAAATATTTACAGAAAAGTAGGGGAGGTTAAAAAACTTATAAGTACTTGGCACTCTAGAAACTTAACACCGTACGGGAAAATTACCATAATAAAGTCTCTATTAATGTCTAAATTCACCCATATGCTCTTGTCTCTCCCGAGCCCCAGTGAGGATCTGGTAGAAGAACTTAATGCTCTTTTCAAAGGCTTTCTATGGGCCGGCAAACCCCCAAAATATAGAAGAGAGATATTGGAAGCGGAAATCAAAGATGGTGGGTTGAAGCTTCATAACATCAAACTCTTCGATAATGCTCTAAAACTAGGCTGGCTGAAACGTTACTTGAGGAGTAATAGCAAGTGGACTTTATTTCCAAAAGATTTTGATATAGACGGTGTATTTATTTATGGTCCTGACTATATCGATAGGCTGGAAGCTATTATTTCTAATCCGTTTTGGTTAGATGTATTAACTGCTTTAAAAACACTATGGAATAGTAACTTCATTTCAGAAAAGACTGTAATTATGGAAACTCCAATATGGTTAAATCCCACATTTAAATTTCATATAAGAAGAGAATGGAAGGAGAAAGGAATTTCGGTTATCTCGGACTTCATTGATCATTTGCGTACACCCTATACAATGGAAAGCTTCACTGAACACTATGGAGTTAAAACAAATTTCCTTGAATACGCAAGATTTTCTGTTTTAATTAATGAGTACCTTAGTTGGAAAGATACCCCAGAGACGAAAGAACCAAGACCAAAAAATTCCTTTCTCAATATCATTCTATCTAAAGATTTAAAAGGAGTTTCCAATCTTTATAAACAAATCTTCCCCAAAGGTAACCAAATAATTGGTGAAATATCTACAAAATGGCAAAACAAGACAAACATTGAGATACAAAACTTTGATTTTCAAAAGTCATTTTTATTACATAACAGAACATTCACCGACTGTTTTCTGAAATACACTCAATTCAGAACTTTACACAGGAGATTTTTCACTAACGATAAACTGTCTAAAATGGGTATTAAGGCGTCAGACAAGTGTACATTCTGCAAGGTTTCAACAGACAGTGTTGAACACATGCTGTTATATTGTCCAATAATAAACCAACTATGGGATATGGTTAATCAATGGATTACAGAAATCGGCTTTATAGGTTACAATCTGTCTATCTATAAAAAAATAATAGGGGACCTAGAAAATGGTCCAATCTTGAACTCAATCATTCTCATTACTAAAAAAGTCATTTATGACTCGTTCAAGAAGGATAAAATACCATCAATTTTTCAAATAAAAAGTGAAGTAAAAAACCATTACTACTTAGAAAAATACACATACAGAAATAATGGCAAAATTCAATTGTTTGAGAAAAAATGGCACCTCTTGACTTTAAAATATGAGAATGCTTGAGTTCATACATCCTTTTTTACAGCTACAATATAGTTCTATCATACAAGAGGAATTAATATACCATTATGCTGTACTACATTGTCACTCCTTTCCGATGTTTGTAAGAGCACACATAGAAAATCGTTATTAATATATCGATATTTATTAATGTCACTACAGTATATTATTCCGTTACTCGTGAGATATCATATATTTTGTATCACACTGTCATTCCATGCGGTTGAATAAAAATGTTTTGAAAAAAAAAAAAAAAAAAAAAAAGTGTCATGGCGCTGTTGTATTCACCGGGAGGACACAGCCACGGAAAAGATAAGAACACAGGCCAATCTCGTTTATTACATTCTGGTCAGCCATTCTCCCTTAAGGGTCCACATTGGGGCTGGAAGTTGGTCACGAGGGTTTGTGTCACATCTTTCTGAGACTCATTTTTTCTGAAACTAGTATATCTCAAGGGCAAAAGCCCAAAAAATCTGCCTACAAAGTCTTCAGACAAATTTTTTACAGCAGTTTGAAGTTGAGGCTATTCAAATTTCATAGGACCACTCAAAATATGACCTTTATTTGATTTCAGGCTTGTAATAATATATTGAAAAGACTAATACCCCATTGTACGCTATTTTTATGAAGTAA
>OZ012696.1:34689552-34743740 GCA_963942565.1 Maea johnstoni
TCAGTCGTGATTGACTTTAAAGCACTTCTTTGAAGCAACGTCCTTTTGCATTTGACGAATTAGGCCGATTTTGCAATTTCACTAAACGCGCATGAGATCGATTGAAAATATCGAGCGCCATCTATCTTTAAATGTGTGAACTATGACCAGGTATGCTACCTTGAAATAAAATTCTACTAACGTCGGGATCAGATGTGAAAGCCTATTGTATGTTATCCTGAATAACCAAACAGACTCACTTAACTTGCTGTGAGTCTGTTTGCTAAGTTAAAAGCCGTAACATACAATTGGTTTACATCAGATCCTGACGATAGTAATGTTTATTTCACATTATTTGATCAGTATTTTGTATATATATATATATATATATAATATATATATATATATATATATATATATATATATATATATATATATATATATATATATATATATATATATCAATGGAACGCATCTTATTACCTAGGTGACTTAGAAAATAACATTCTTTTCAACGTCGCTATAGCAATTTCAAAGGGACTTATGTATAATGCAATGGAGTCGGATGAGAAACCACATAGACAACAGGTTATCAATGATGTGAAACATTTATTATACGGAAAGATACAAACAAGCTAAATTATGCAAGCAAGCCATTTATGACATAAAATGGATCTTTATCGTTACTTACATAGACAATAATTCGTACGAATGAATACAATACAATATAAGGTATGGTTCATAATCAGTTGTTAGTACAGTGGAACCTGTCTACATTGAACACTCACGGAAAATGAAAAGTGCTCAATGTACGCAGGTGTTCAATATATCCAGGTTCTGAATATTTGGAGGTCGGGTGAAATATAAACGAAATCAAGGGTAATAAGAGAAACATGATCATTTCATGTCTGTACCTCACTTTCTTCATATACATGTAGTTAAAAACTTCACATGTTCAGCATTTGAAAAATATCACTTGACAAAATAGTTAATCTTATATATCTTATACCATATTTTCAGTGAAAAAGTTCAAATCAGTAAAGAATGTCAAAGTAGACAGGTTAAATGTGGCCCGCGGGAACAAATTTGGTGTTCAATGTATCCAGGTAGCCTCCCATTGATTTTCAATGGGAGTGTGCCGGGACATGAAAAAATTGTTCAATGTACGCAGGTGTTCAATGTACACTGGTGTTCAATTTGACAGGTTCCACTGTATATTTTCTTTATTGTCTAATACAGGTTAGAGGTTTACCATTGTGGGTTATCAAGTATTCTGTCACAGGTACATATCATCTACGTAAACCAATACTTTCAACTACCAGCCCGATACAACATATTCCAGCCATTCTCCCCTTATGGGTCCACATTGGGGCTGGAAGTTGGTCACGAGGGTTTGTGTCACAGATCTTTCTGAGACTAATTTTTTCTGAAACTAGTATATCTCAAGGGCAAAAGCCCAAAAAATCTGCCTACAAAGTCTTCAGACAAATTTTTTACAGCAGTTTGAAGTTGAGGCTATCCAAATTTCAGAGGACCACTCAAAATATGACCTTTATTTGATTTCAGGCTTGTAAAAATGTATTGAAAAGGCTAATACCCCATTGTATGCTATTTTTATGAAGTAAACTGTATGATGGTTCAAATAAATACAGCTTTTCCATATATTTCACTTGTTTTTTCATCATTTTACCACTGTTTTGTGAAGTATAGTTTCAAAACTGCAATGAAGTCCTGAAAGTATTGTATAACTTTAGCTGTAAAAGTGAGAGATCTTTCTGAAAAATAGTCTAACCTATCTCAGGGAAAGGACAAATTAGTGCTCTGGGACTGGACCAAAAGATGTAGAGCATAGGTGAAAGCAGCGCTGGTAATAGCACATTGATAAACGTTTCGTAAGTTGCGATATTTTTATGTAGAAATTTGTAATTTTTCAAAATTAATATTTATGTTCAGAAATCATCTTAATAGGCCTAAAGACACCTAATTAACTTAATTTGTTAATTTGGACTTCATTGCAGTTGGCGATGAGGCTAGGATTTTTTTCGTTTGTAGGTTGCAGAAAATGGTAAACTGGAAAACACATGAATACAGTCTAAAAATCAAAAGGTTTATTGAATAAACATGTCAAATACGAAATTAAAATATACATAGATATCACATGCACCTATCCCAACAATCGTTGGCAAGGCTGAGCCACTTTGGTATGTTAAATTTCACCCAGAAGGCACTTCAAAGTATAAAAGTATAAAATGAATTAAAATGAGGTATATCTTCTCGCTTGGCAACACCTTTCAAAGGCTATAATGGTGAATTATATTGTACTACTCATAGTTATTTGACCTTTTCATAATGATGGAAACAATTTCCAACTGCATGAAGCTAGTTTGGACAACATCTCTTCACACTGACCTGCATTGAAGTTTTGACTAAAATAGTTTGTAGGTTTCAGGTCTGCTACCTTAAGTTGTATCTCAATGTGAAGCTTTGAAACTAGGTAGGTAAGCATCTAATGTCCATTCTTACCATATATATTGGAAAGTTATACATTGTGCTATTGAAATCATATCAAAATTATCGCTTTGGCACAGCATTGATCAGTACAAAATATCTGTTTTTTTCATGACACAGATATGGAATTATCACATTTATGATCACATAACGGCACAATGGCACCCTTAAATACTTAAAAGTCCACTCATAAAAACAGAATGAGACAAACAAAATAAATAATGCAAGTTTCCCAGCACTTTTACACTACTACTGAACTTCAAAGTGGAGTGTTTGAGTAAGTTTTGTAAGTAAGTAAGTTGCGCAGATCTTCTCCAAAATGATTGGACCTTTGAACATCATTAAAGGAAGTAAGTTAATACTTGCAAACTAAAATTCAACACAACTGTCACATTGAATAAATCACATAGATGGAATGTTATTGGAGATAAAACATCTTCACAATGTCATTTGTGAATCATTTTGAGAATTATACAATAAATAAAAATGGTTTACACCTTAAACCAGCATCCCTAATACTTTTAACAGATGCAATGATTATGCATAGAAGTTATGAAACCTTAACATTTAAACATCCAACAGAACATTTGGATTAACTTTGAAAATGAAGTGTGAATTTGTCAAAGTCTTGGACAAACTTGTCCTTGAATTCTGACAGTGGCATGTCGGTGCTGACAATCTTGACTTTGCGCTTGCCATCTCTCGCATCTAGAACTTTCTGCCACTGCTGGACAGTAACCTCAGTGGCTGTGACTTTATCCACCAAGCCCTTAACTGCCTCTTCCGTCTGGTAAGATTTCACAAAGACATCAGGACTTGGAGTGAGGGGTTCTGTGAGTACCTTCTTCAGGGATCTGAGAAGCAAGGTGGAGTTTTCATGCTTCTAGCACAAGCAGTTGTTCGGCTTCAAGCAATTGGAATGTCTGATGTGCTTGGGTCGCAGCTTGTAGAAAGATGACTTGCCCTTCTTCACTTGTGGATTTTCAGCAATGAACTTCTCATATAAGATGTATAGGTAGTCATTGAGGATCCTTGTTTGGACCTTCTCTCCATCAACTGTCAAGCAGTCCTGCTTGCCAGGGTTCATCCTAGAGTTGTCGTCTCTCTCTAGGAAAGACCTAACCTGTCTCTCTAGCACAACCACTGGATCTGGATGAAACACTGTAGTCCCCTAGCTTGGAGATGTGACAGTACTACTACAAGCACTTGTAATGTCACTTGATCCTTTCTTCTCCATCAGTTCCTCCAGCTTCTTGCATCTCCTTTGGAATTTCTGTTTCTGAGCTTTGATATTCTTAATCTGTTCCTCATGCTTTGTAACCTGTCGGTTCAATTTTGAAACAGCCTTTGCGACACGTTTCTTCTTCCTCTTTTGAGTAGTAGACTTTGGACCAGTACCGACTTCGGCGACATGTTTCTTTCTCTTCTTTCGAGGAGACTTTGTAGTGGCTACAGCTGCAGCTTGTCTTTTCCTCCTTCTGGGGAATTTCACAATCAGTGTACCTGAAAGTAGACAAATAAACAAATGTATGAATAAGAGGAAGAAAGTGTGTCACGAAAGCTGTTTCAAAGTTTAACTTAGACAAATATCAGGTAGGTATGTGGTTATAATATTTGCAATTGTAATCATTAACAGATCAATTAATATCAGCATCAGTTCAGAACATTACTCCAAGTGGGATTCAAGACAAATATCATTAATTAACAGATCAATAAATATTAGCATCAGTTCAGAACATTTCTACTTCTAAGCAGATTCAAGACAAATATCAGGTAGGTATATGTAGTAAATGATTAGCACCAGTTCAGAACAGTACATACATTCAAAAGTAAATCAGCAGGTAAACAGGAATATAAAACACTTACCTTATTATTCACAGCGAGAAAATCTAAGTGCATGAATAAATAAATGAATAAATGTTGAAATACATACCTCTGAGTTCCTGCGCTCCATCACCACCATCACTGCTGTCACCACCATCATCTGTCTCATCATCATCATCATCACTGTTAAATCCATCAGTTGACCAGTCCTCACCTTCCTCCACATCAGCCTGAGCAGCCAGTTTCTCTTCCCGCTTCTTCTTACTGTGTCTCCTGACCCCAATATTGGTTAACCTCCTGCTCTTTGCCTTCTCTTCTTCTGTCATGTCTGCTATCTTCTTTTGATAACCTTTCACTCTTTCACTTTCTCTTCTCAAGATGGTATCACCCAGTTCAGCGATTTTCTTCGCCCTATATCGCCCTTGCCGCTCTGCATTGCTTAGAGGAAGAGGTCTGGGCCGTGTAGAATACATTATCTGGCTGAAAAAGTAAAGAAAAATGTCAAAATAAGCCATGTCCTCAAAAACGTAACGTACAAATGAAACAACACGTAACGAAAATGTCCTCAACTCAAATCGAGATGTAAATACCCCCCCGCCATGTTGTTTTGATTTATTTACAAGCACAACATTTCAAAGTTGTCTAAACTTACGGCAAAATACGCACAGACATCTTAAAATTTCTGTTAGCGGAGCTTCTATGCTACCCTACCCCCAAAATGACACTGATTTTTCAAAGATCCCATGATTAGAAATCGAAAAATTTTATGAAAAAAACACTCACCGCTGATTCTGACGAGTCTGGCAGCATGGCCTAACATCCCCTCTTGACGTCAGAAATGAAAACGAGGCCATTACCTCATTATTTTAGTCTGTAGGCTTGTCGATAGATGGCAATGTCGGATTGCCTAGAAACTTACACAACGTTTGTACGTGACGGTTTTTCATACTTATGCTTCCCTGCAGGCTTAGAAATAATTCTTTCTGGATTTATTACAATCGTTATTTGTACTGTGCCTGAAGGTCTTTTAGATGCAAAAAGAAGATCTTCCACGAGTACATGTATAGGGTGGTATAATAAGATCGTAAGTTGCGCTTGCTATCGATACGCACCAACCTTACCCCATTTCGAGGTCTGTAGGCCTTTCTTAAAACTTGGTCTCAGACTTTTTGTTATTTTATCGAAAAGTTGAGATGTTTCCGCAGATGTAGAGACCAAAAAATCATTGAATACTATTTAATATGGTACATGTCCCGCATAAAATAGCTTGATGCGAAATGTACAAACAAAAATTGAAGACACGTGTACAGACCTACCTAATGTATATTTCAAAATGAAATATTCTGTTTTTGTGTCAGAAATATCAAAATTCAAAATATTTCCAATAAATATAGATGAGGTTTTCCTAAAACAATCCGGTTTTTTAATCTTTTCACACAAAATCATATTTTAACCTTTGCTGAGGACACGTTAGTCCGTTTCGCCTTGTTGCTCTTCCGGCCTCAGAAAAAATATTTCTACTAGAGTTAGGACACAAGTTATGCATGACTCTGATGCACATTGATCCTAGCTACTGGCTGATACCAAGTAAGCCAGTATTCATGCAGTATTTTTCCCTAGGGGGTCGAGGGTCACGCAAATCTCGTTATGTGGACCCTTAAGGGAGAATGGCTGATTCGTAAAGAACTATGGATCATCCATGTTCATTTATTTTCATATAACTTATATAACTACCTATATATACAATATTTCTTACACAATAACAATGTCCAACTTATCTCTTCTACAAATGTCATTATCATGACAGGTGTTACCTCCATACATAACAAAAAAGACAAACAAGACACCACTTAGAAATACATTAAGTTGCCGGATTAAGTTGTTATTTTAGAAATCTTTCTATTTCTTTTACCCAATAAACCACTACCTCTTTGAATATTGTCTAGTTGAAAATTTCACCATGATTTACGTACTTCAATGAGAGCAGTATCTACATGAAGGGGAGCCTTGTCAGATACATATCCCAATCTGTGGATCCATAGGTTAAGGATAAATAAAGGAATTGTTCAAAGTCAGTTTATAAGGCATATCTAGAAAATACAGCTGTATAATAATGATATAATTATTGGTTTCATCCAAGCGGGAACTGGACGTACAATGTACGTACACTGTACGTACAGTTCGTACATTAAGCAAGTTCCACTATGCCGTGTACGGCTCCAGCTACGGCTAAGGATAGTGCCACGTCACGCAAAGTGATGCATCGTCATCACTTTGCGTGTAGCCTGGCGCTGCCTGGCGCGGAGACGATCTCGTGAACCGGCTGAGACACGCTTTAGGCCGTAAGTCCAAAACGGCGCAGCTATTTGAATAAATGTGGAATATTAAATTGATAATCCACAAAAACGTTGATTGCAACATTGAGTTAAATATGTTAACTCAACATTGACCAAGCGGTTTAAAAAAATTCGCCAGTTTTGATATAGAAATTTCAAATATAAAAATAGGCTCCGTTTGGCAGAGATGATCGCCACTTGATTTCTTTAATCAGCTACGGCGTAGCCGTAGTCCCGTCGTAGCGTAATTATATTTGTACCCACCCGCCTCCGCCTACGGCTCCGTACAAGCTTAGCTGTTCGCGGAGGCGTTTACGACATAGCGGAATCTCTCTATTGTACGTCCAGCGCCCGCGGGGTCATTACGGGATGAATGATATAGGCGATATACATTGAAACAAAGAAAGCAATTTCCCTTCTGTTTTCTTTCTGTTCTAGCTTCATTTTCTCTTAAATCTTTTGAGTTGAAGGAAAACAAACTTGATACAGATATTTCGCTCAAGAATCTCCTGTGCGTGTTTCTACCAAGTAATTCTGATTCCAATCCGTAGTTCAAGTCGTAATCCTCTTCCAGAAAATGGTCAGAGCACACATGGGCATGCTTTAAGGTGCTGGCCCACTGCGGTCGTTATGTACGATTTTTTTAAATATGTCAAATCTACGACAAAAGCTACGAATTTGTTAAAAAATATTGGTGAAAACCACGTTTGCAGGATGTATACGAATTGTGCGAAAAACATACGAAATTATACGAAATCCCACGACACTAGGACGATTCATGTTCGACAACATCCTTATATGTGCGACACAGTACATTTTTAAACATAATTTGTCGTAATTAATAATAATAATTGATAATAATTGATATTTGATATAGCGCCCTTTCCACCTATAATGTTCAAAAGCGCTTTAGAGTCATTGGACAGTTGTCATGGTCCATATAGTCAATTAAACTCCTTTCGAAATAGCAATGTTTTCAGCTGTTTCTTGAAGTTTTGCACACTATCAGCAGCCTTGATGTTGTCAGGGAGCTCATTCCAAAGGCGTGGTGCATAGGCACAGAATGCTCTGTCGCCAAACCTTTTCAGATTAGTGAGTGGTATCTGTAATAAGTTCTTAGTGTTTTATCTTAGAGTCCTTGTATTAGCTTGTTTGACTAACAGTTCCCTCAAGTATAGAGGGGCACATCCTTGCATGCATTTGAAAGTCAAAAGCAGAATCTTGAACTCAATCCTTTTCCTGATGGGCAGCCAGTGAAGATCTTTTAGAACTGGTGTAATGTGATCATACTTTTTGGAGCCACTAACCACTCTAGCAGCATTGTTTTGGACTTTCTGGAGCCTGCATAGCAGCTCATCAGTAATTCCACAGAGAAGTCCATTACAATAGTCAAGGCGTGATGTCACCAGTGAGACGATGGCACTCTTGGTTGTATCAGTATTGAGAAATTTCCTTATTTTCCCAATGTTCCTAAGGTGGTAATTTGCAGACTTGATACCTTTTGATACATGTGCAGACATATTCATGTTCGGATCAGCGCCCAGATTACCGACGGGTTCATTAAGAACTGGTACTATTACACCATTTACGGTAATACTAGGAATGGAGATTTTCGCCCGCATCTGTGGGGTACCCATGACCAGCACCTCTGTCTTGTCTGCATTCAATTTCAGTTTATTTTGAACCATCCATGTGTACAGTACAGACATTTAATTCCTGCACCAGTCGACCGGACGTCTGCCAGTGTCTGGTTGTTCAAATACCCATTGAAAACATGTCAAAAATAAGTCAAGCACATTAATGATACAGGTAGCTTGCGAATTAAAGCTACGTTCAGTTGTGAGGTCATTCATACATCCATGATCAAGAAACTGGGTTACAATCGGACGTGCGGTCGTGTATTATGCTCGGGCTGCCCACGCACTTAGTGCAGGAATTAAATGTCGTCACTGTAGATGTCAGTGAGGCAGTTTTCCAACTTAGCTACACCTTCGTCCACTACACGCTGATTGATAGGTTTGATAGAGATGTAGAGTTGCGTATCATCCGCATAAGCATGGAGTTCTAGACCATGCTTTCGTATCAGTATTCCTAAGGGTAGGAGGTAAATCAGGAAGAGCAGGGGGCCCAACACTGATCCTTGTGGTACAGACCATAGGATTTCCTGTGATGCGGAGAATGAATCATCTATCTGAACTCGAAGAGTACAGTCACCCAGATATGAACGGAACCATTCAAGGGCTGGCCCTGTTATACCCAGAGTGCTTTCCATTCTAGAAAACAGCACATCATGGTCGATGGTATCAAATGCTGCACTTAGGTCAAGGAGGATCAGTATAACAATTCCATGCTGGTCAATGCTTGTAAGAATGTCATTCTGTACCTTCACCAGTGCTGTCTCTGTGCTGTGACCGGGTTTATATGCCGATTGAAGGTATTCATGTAGATTGTTATCTGTCATGTAACTTGTCAGTCGCTGAGCAACCACCCTCTCTAAGACCTTTGATACAAACGAAAGGTTGCTAACAGGGCGGTAGTTTTTTTAGTATCTCAGGGTCTAAGGTAGCTTTTTTAAGCAGAGGGGTGACCACAGCTGATTTCATAGATGTAGGTACTTCACTTGACCTCAGTGAAGCGTGATTTTATCAAACAGGTGGTAATTAGGCAAACATAAGCATACTTATGAACGAATATCAAGGTGCGCATGTATGCGCGACTATATAAGAACTAAGTACGAATGCATACGACATACATACGCATATTTTCGCGGCTTGTACGTCTATAATTGCGACAATATTCGTCAAAATACGAACATGTTCGACTAGAAAATCGCAAAATTCGTAACAACACTACTAAATTTGTTTAAGTCACCACTGTTTCGTGACTTCGTATGTTCATTTTGGACGAATAGCCTGTTATTTCATGACAAAGTGGGTCATGTAAATCTCTTTTGAATGTTCAAGTCAGAAGGTACCTTTAATTTCTGTACGATAGTGTACGTCAAGGTACGAATACATACAAAAATGTACGATATGCCACGAATCGATGTTCAACAATCTACAACAATGTACAATGATTTCCGAAAATATACGAACATGTTATTAAACGAAATGATGTTCAACTAAATACGTCAATGTGCCACAAAAAAACACATCATTACGACATAAATGTTGTCGCACACAAAAGTTTTACATGTAAAACCTTTTTTTCTAAATCACGGATTTAGCTACGAAAAGCTAAGAATAACTGCAAACAACCGCGATAAGCTTAGTAAAGCTAAGACAAGCTGCGAATTTCCAATTTGCAACTTGTCTTACCTTAAAAGTCGTAAGTGGGACATCACCTTTAGATTAGGTGGCTTAGCAAGTTCAAGTGCAATAATCCACAATTTATGTGTCTCTTTATCACATGGAATCTTGTGAAAGCTAACGCCACTTCCATATCTTTTAGTACAGCCAAAGGCAACACATGAATTCATCATCATGATAAGTTTACTATCATCAGCTTCTGCAAGTCCATTCACCTCAGCCAAAAGCTGGAAACTGAGAGAAAAAAACCTGAGTATATACTGTCTATATACTAGCTTATCGTGTCATGCCCACAAGGATGAGTACATCCTGGCACCTGCAGAATGTGCGAGATATAGCGGCCTACAGGGAGGAAATGGGTTACTGGAATACATACTATTCCTGCCCAGTGGGGCCCTAATCGGATTGGGTGTTTTTAATTAATGACTTAACAAGTTGTTGTTTATCATATAAACTGGCATGTATTTCAGGGTTTAGTGCCCCTCTAAGTCACGTAGCTTAGCCTCGAGTATTCATATATATATATATATATATATATATATATATATATATATATATATATATATATATATATATATATATATATATATATATATATATATATATATATATATGTATATATATATATATATATGTATATATATATATATATATATATATATATATATATATATATATATATATATATACATGTATATATATATATATATATATATATATATATATATATATATATATATATATATAAATATATATATATATATATATATATATATATATATATATATATATATACATACATACATACATATATGGGTTTTCATGTCGCTTTCAACAGCTTAGGTCATATTGCGATGAGATAGAAACCCAGAACCGAGTAGATATTCCCTTCTCCTCACTACTAGTTGCAAGGGGTCGTTTAGTTATAGAACACCATAAACAGCTCTCCACAACGCTGCATATTTGTATAGCGACCTGGCCAACCCACCTATGTGGATACTAATGCCTGCAAACTCACGCTTGGGAGCAAGGCATCGTAACCACTAGATCAACAGCCGATCCTTTTAACACAGTGAGAGCCATTCGAAAATCATTTGGGTCAGGCTCAGGCTCAGTTCATGCATACATAAAAAGAAGAGGAATGTATTCGTATGAACAAATGATGAATCACACTTAAGTCACTTGGCTCAACTGCAGTATGTATACACAAATATATATATGTATCACAATATAATGAGAGCCATGCTAACGTTATGGGGCTGAGACATGCATACACACCTTATCAAACTGGAAAGGTTTCAAAAAGTGCTCGAAAGCGACCTTTTGAAAGCTCACTGATGCTCCTGAAAGGTTTTTGCGACAATTGAAAGCCAAATGCACCATCCGAATGATTTAGGTTCAAAATGAGCTTATGCATATGTCACCATTCAACTAAGACGTCCCCCAAGCCAGCTTAGGGTTCCTCAGGTGCTAGCTCCTAATGCACACCATTGAGCAAGCCAAGAGGGTGTGGTCCTAGCGGGGTTGTGAAGATGTATGCCTCCCCATGGCTGTCTCAGGCCTGTTACTTGCGTGCTTATAAAAGCCATAACTGAGGAGTTCTGGAGAGGACAGGTTTGGGGGAGGTCATATTTGAAAGGTGACATGTATAAGCTTATTTTGAATCTAAATCATTCTGATGGTGCATTTGCCCTTTAACTTACTTACGGCCGAAATATTTATGAGGGCTCGAAAGCTTTCAAAAGCTCAATAGTATTGCATTCATTGAAATCTTTCAAAATCCCCCTTTTGAATGGTTTTGATATCATTCAAGAGGTATTGAATGATATCATGTAGCTCAGACTCACATAACACATTCACAAATACAAGAATATATTACAATATGGTGATTGCCAAGCTTAAGTCATATGGCTCAGTTGGGTATCATGCATACACGTAATACAGGAATGTATGACAACATGATGAGAGTCATGCTTAATCCATGTGGCTCAGGCTCCCATTAGTGTACTGGCCAGCCCATATAACCCATACTGTGAACCTGCTATGTCTGATACAGTTAGGTTTAATGACTGAACGGTGTTGTAAACATCCCAAAGGTGCAGAAACTGCTGGATGCTAAGCTGCAAATGTTCTTAAACTTGTATACTTGACCTAATTAGCATATCAATTAGGTCAGATCAAGAAATGATACAAACTTCTCTCAAGTATTCATTCAGATACCAAAATGTGTCAAAATTTTGCAATTTGGCATATCAAGTTCTAAGATGCAGAGACGCCCAATGGCTTTAAAAATTATTTTATATCAAAGTAATAGAGCTAAATTGATTATCAATTAGGTTGTCAGTACCAAAAATGATAGTTTTAACATTGGACTACTTGTAAAGTGTCCTGGCTTTTCTAAAATTATATATGACAACTAAGCCAGGGCTATGTTGCAAATGTAGAGCAGGGGATGTTTGATGCAGATCTAAATGATGAGGGTGCAGCCCAAAACCTTTAGAAAGGCACCAACAAAATGCAAAATTCTGCAGAACCTTATATTTCATCATCAATATACTTTACCAAACATCAGGTGAAGCTCTTTTTTAAAGTTGTGTCCTGTCAAGCAATGCAGATAGAAATTCACTGAATGGTTTGCGAGTCGAACAAGGCTTATGATAATCCAAACACTGAATTTGGAACAAGGTGGTTCTTGTCGCAGGTCCAAATATGCAAAGTCATTATTCAACTTTAGAAGGATGTACATTACCCCAGTAGGCACAGTGCAAAGGATGAATATAAGGCAGACTGCAATCACTACTGGCAAAGCCCTCAACGTCTCCTGTACACGTTGTTCAACGATCGGAGATGTCGAGTTAACAGCTTTTAAGCGATCAATATTCTTAACAAGCTCCCTAATTAGCAAGATATTCATAAATGTTATTACAAACAAAGGCACATAAGAATACAGAGCTGAAAGAAGGACTATGTAACTAGCGGGTGCTTCTTTCCCTATACACATGTAAATATAGCGTCCATAAGTGTTTCTTACATCATCAGACAGGAACATTATATTTGGTAGAATGTAAATTAGATTCAAGACAATCACAACAGCTATACAGATACAAGCTGTTCTGCTGGACAACCAGGCCTTACTTTGAAGGGGAAAACGCACAATAATGAATCTTTCACAGCATAAAATGGACAGGAGTTGAGACGATATTGAACCTGATAGCACCAGAATGGTGCGAACTGCACCGCATGCCATAACCACTTCGAGCATGATAGAGCTTCTGGAAACTGCAGATGTCATGATAAGTGAATACTGCATGGACAAATGCACAAAGTCAGCAACAGAAATAGCAGCAAAATAATTACAAATCGTTTTTTTCCTCATTGACTTCCGAAGCATTATCAAGAAGAGGAGGATATTTCCAATGGCTCCCATGAAGTAAACAAAGGACCCAACTATTAGCACTAACCAGTAGGCAGTGGGGCATTCCCTGAACAGTATAAGTGATGGGTAGGGTACAATGAAAGATGAACTTGAATTCAGAATTACTGAATTCGGAGATGTAATAGGATTCAGTTGAGCTGAATAGAGAGATGTATTTGAATTTTGGAGTATTGGATAAGGAGATGTGCCTGAATGGAGAACTGTTGAATAGGGTGATGTACCTGAATTTACAACTGTTGAATAGAGAAATTTACTTGAATCCAGCTCTGTTAAATTGAGTGATCTACTTGAATTCAGAACTATTGAATTGGTGATCCTCTCTTGATATTCTCTGGCTGTAGTCAGGGTGGAGGAGTTTGGATAACGGGCGAGGGTTTCATTTTCCCCAGCCATGTCTGAATGTGTGAATATTATATCGTAAATTCGGAAAAGATTGCGTTGGTTTAATTTTTGCGTTTTTTAGCGTTTAGCCTCATACGCAAAATTAAAGTTTGCAATGATTAGTGCTGCCACTTTAAGTTTATAACTGGCACTCCATGTTGCCGCCAATTCACAAAGTTAAAAAATGCAAAAAGCGATTTTCTGTATATTCGCAAAATTCACTCTACACAATCTTTTGTGAATCTACAGTATCAAAAAGCATTTTATTGACTCATATTGTTGATTTAAATTGGCAGGCTATCAGTGCAAGTGTAGAGACAGTCCCTATAGCCGAGTGGTTTGAAAAATTGTCATGGGCCTGTGCTAATCATCAAGTGGTCTATGGCATTGCCATGCACCGAACACTGCCTCTGGCCCCTTTAGTCAATAGGGGAAAGGGATTTCCATTTGCTGTCACTCACCTACCTTTGACAGCCTGCATCAATTGCTGAGTGTCTTTCCTTTGGCTTTGACACATACCAATCATCACTGTCTCTCACCACTGAGGGCCCGACTCTACAGCTGACCGGTCTGAGGCTTTGTCATGCAGTGATTGCTCTCTCTCCCTCATTACTGAGGGCCTGTCCCTGTCCCTGTCTTTTTTGCCATCAACAAGCACTGACCACGGGCTCTAACATTCCTCTATATCCAAATGTTCTTTGGCGTTGCCACACACCGATCACTGTCTCTCTCCTCTCCGGGCCTGTCCCTATATCCAAGTAATGTTTGGCGTTGCCACACACCGATCACTGTCTATCACCTCCGTAGGCCTGCCCCTATAGCCGAGTGGTCTGAGGCCTTTCCACACACTGATCACTGTCTCTCTCCTCTCCGGGCCTGTCCCTATATCCAAGCAATGTTTGGCGTTGCCACACAATGATCACTGTCTATCACCTCCCTATGCCTGCCCCTATAGCGCGAGTGGTCTGAGTCCTTTCCACACACTGGTCACTGTCATTCACCTTTCAGGGCCTGTTTCTCTAGCTACAGTCTGAGGCAGTTTCCATACACTAATTGCTGTCTCTCCCACGGCATCTAACCAGGCTCCAATGAGAAACTTGTAACTGTCTTGCACTCTAGCTATAACTTTCTTGGGGTGCTCCACTTTCTCCAGCATTGACAACTGGACAGTGATGACTAAGGCTAAATATGGCAAAAAGTTTGAATAATTCCAAAGTTCCTGTATCTCAATATGCCGATTATGCCATCTTGTGTTCTTAAACATTAATGTGCAAAAAGGAGGTTCGAATTAAACCATACTAAACTCCCACTTGTCAATCCACTGCGCCTTTTGCTAGAAAGAGTCATCATCTACCAACCACTCTGTGTGTCTTGCCTACTTAAGGAATACGTGTGTGACCTTGTATAACACTCTCATAAAAATAACGCTGACATATTGATATCTTGTTATTAGTCACCTAGCTTCAAACAAAGTCTGTGTAAGCTACCTGAACTCAAGAATATCTATTACACATATCACTATCAGTTGTTCCAGTATCCCTTATTGAAATCAAAATCTCTTTCCAGCATCCTATGTCTCAATCTCTCAAGCAACAGATCTTCTCTTATGATTGCCCTAATGGCAAATGGAAAGCCAGGACCCTGCCGGTTCCTAAGCTGCCATCAGTGTATTGCCTGCAGCTTGAAGATGGTTGCAAGTTTTCTCATTTTTTTATTTTTGGGATTATAAGGCTATTTATTTTAAAAATGTCACCATTGACAACCGTCAGCAGCCATGTTATGGGCCCCACCTATTGTCAGAAATATACAATTTTGCAATATATGCAGCCCCATTATTGGCGCCATCTATTATCAGAGATACGCAGCTTTGCATTGTGTGATGATGTGTGTTTCTGAAGAATTATGTATCCACGGATCCTTGTGGTGCCAGCTTTGGAACATTGGTGACGATGGCAGTGTGGATTTGGGGGGAAAATATGATTGTGTGGCCCCTGTGCATGAGGCAGGCTGATTATTATTATTATGTTTGATAGCTCGCGCAGTATCAAACATAGCGGCGTAGCGAGCGTTTACGGTATATATAGGGTGATGGCAGGATACATACTGAGACAGGTTTTTTGGTGTTGGCGTCTGTCTGTTCGTCGTCTCTTATCTCGCTCGCTTGACGATAAACTCGCGAGAAATGAGCATAACTTTTTGCTTTAAGAGCACATTTTGCCCCCAGATCGTTTCATGTTTTAAATATTTCTTAATCAAATAATAAATATGTATGTTTTCCTTTAAATTGTATCAAAATAGCGTTTTGGTCGCCGATGATCGTGCAACACAGGCGGCATTATGCAACAACTGAAACATCCATGCTCACGTGCGACACATGCTGAAGTCACGACGGAATTCCGCTGATTCTAAAGTTGTAACTTCGATGTTCACTGTAAAAATGAATTAACTCATCTTCCCTTGAATCAATTTCAATGCAGTTTAAATCGCTACAACCGCCACAAATAATTCTACATGTCTCTTAATTCTAGTTGAAATCTGTCGTGAAATGACGATTTTGCAACAGGTTGAAGTCGTAGTCATTTTTATGCCATATTTTCGGTCAATCGCTACGCATACTGTGTGTGGTTATTGCACAAATATGAAGCTCATATGAAGGGGCTTTCAATATGTTTCAGCGAAGTTCAAGTAATGAATGACGTCACGGATAACAATAACAAACACTTTGTGACAGCATTTGAAGGGGAATGCAGAAATATCATCGAGCTGCGCGAGCATTTAAAGCTTTGCTTTCTCATCATAATATTATCATTAGTAGTAGTAGCTTGCGCAGAGAGCGATGTGTTGCAACTGACGTTTATGGCAACAGCATCTCTATCTAGCAGCATACAGGCTGATGTCTTGAAAACTGTGTCGATATGTCTGTCTGTTCGTCTCTTGTCTCGCTTGACAAAAATCTTGCATGAAATGAACATCATCATTTGCTTTAAGAGCGTGCAATAACGTCATGGTACAACGAAATCCCACCCTGAAAAAGACGGTAGTGGCGCCATCTACGGTGAGATGTCGATACTAGTAATCAGTGATGGTAATGTAGTAACACTGAAAGAATGAATTACTCATCTTTCCGTGGATCAATTTCAATGAGTTTTTTTTAAACGTTGGACTCGCCACATTTGATTCTACATGCCTCTTAGTTCTAGTTGAAATATGTTGCAACAGGCTTCAATCATAGTAATCTTTATGCCATATTTACGGTGAACCGCTACTCAAACCATGTGGTTATTGTACAAATATAAAGCTTATATCAAGGGGCTTCCAATATGTTTCCGCAAAGTACAAGTCAAGAATGAGGTCAGGGATAACACGTGTAACTTTGTGACTGCATTTGAAGGGGAATGTAGAAATATCATTGAGATGCGTGAGCATTTCAAGCTTTGCTTTGTTGTCATATGAGTAGAAGTAGGAGTATTAGTAGTAGTAGTAGAAGTAGTAAACGTAGTAGTAGTAGTTTGTAGTTTAGTAGTGGTAGTAGTAGTAGTATGGTAATAATAATTTTGCTATTATCATTATCATCACCTTTTGCATCATCATCATATCATTGAAGGGTCACTAAACCCTGAAATACATGGCAGCTTATATGAAAGGAAATACACTCTTTGTAACCTAAGATACTTGTTGGATGTCTGAGGGGGCAGTTACAGAAGAAGGGTTTGAGGGGAAGTTTAAGTGGCTGGGGGAAGGAAAGGGTTAAACACAACCTGAGAAATCTTCTTTCTCAAAGTTTTATTAGATATGAATAAATACATACATGGATGGCGACTAGAACACACAGGATCCTGTTGCTACTGCTGAAGTACCGTTATGTAAGTGGAAATGCCCTAGGTATGAACAGGTAACTGTAACTGTTCGAGTATTCATTGGTAACTTTACATGCACACTCACTCTGCAGAATAGCAAGACCAAGGGTTTCAGAATGTGACAGAATATCAAGATGCAAGCATGGTTTTTGACTCTTCTCCATATTCAATATTGAAAAGAACATAGTTGCATCTAACATATGTTTGATATAACATACTTGTATATTTGCAGTATGATTCTTTAATAAAGTTACTCGACTGCAATCATTAGTGGGGTTGATTTGTGAATATAGGGTCATTTGATGATTTACACACAAGTTTACCCATTGATATTTAATAGTTCCTCCAGAAATTGTCGTCTGGATCGAAGATACTTTTGACAATAACTTTTGAATTGAGAATGATTTTACAAAATATTTGAAGGGGAGTTGTTGGAAATATTCTGATCAGCATTTCTCCTTCAAATATTTTACCAATTTTGCTTTAGCTTGCAAAATTCCATCAAAATTGTCAGGCTGGTTTTGGCCGCTGTGAGCATTAATGGGTTAATGCAGAGGCACGAAGGACGTGTCTTCATGTCTCTGGTTATAGCCTTCCCCCTTGTCCTCATAATCACCAGAGATAAAAAGACAATATTTTCAACAATCACTCTGCATAATAAAAGAACAAGTTTTATAAAGTGTTACAAGAATAAGGTAAAGCAGAATATGGCGTGCCTTTTGTACACGCCATATTCTGCGAGACTGAACCAAAATGGCAGGGGAGTACCAAGATGGCTCAAAAGATAAACAAAAGTTAGAGAGTGAGAAACAGGGTTCATGTGAACCCTGGAAGCCCCTTGATCTGCCCTTGTCGTGTTTATAATTTGGGCATGTCTACGCTAAACCCTCCCACCCGCATGTTACTTTTTGTTGTCATACACCACTCGCTATGAGTTTTTAACGGCGTTACACCACCAACAATAATTCTTTTATATGAGTGTATTCCTGCCCATTTTTTTCTGGAATAGTCCTTAGCATAGACATATGAATATCTAACTCCCATATCAGCACGGAATAAAGACATGTTATCATTGCTACTACTACTACTACAGCTGCTGTTGCTACTACTCCTGCAGCCACTGTTACTGCTATCACTAACTTGTAAATGACTCTTACCATGAATCACTACCACAACTCTAACTACAACTACTGCTACTACTATTACTTTTAATCAAAATACCACTACTCAATATCTACTACTAGTTATACTCCTGCTACTTATCACAAACACACTACAACTGTACTACAATTTTACTTCTTCCACTACTACTACTACTCATAATGATAACAATGAAAAGAATGGATATCATGATAATAACAATTATCATCATCATAAAAGCGGGAACTTTAAGTTGACCATGGAAAATGATTGTTATTAGACAATCTCCATGAAATGTCTACAGTAAACCGGTCAAAATCGACCCTCCTATTTTCAGTAACTTGGCAAAATCCCTATATATTTTAGGGATTCACATATATATATATATATATATATATATATATATATATATATATATATATATATATATATATATATATATATATATATATATATATATATATATATATATATATATATATATATAAATATCTCTCTCTATATATATATATATATATATAGATAGATATATAGATATATAGATATATAGATATGTATATATATATATATATATATATATATATATATATATATATATATATATATATATATATATATATATATATATATATATATATATATATATATATATATACATATTACATTTGTTCCATATTGTGGTTTATTCGTGACTAGCCAGTTGTAAGTAGTGGAGGAAAACGTAGTACCCAGCGAAAACCACCGCCTAACTCCAAGTCACTGGCAACTTTCCCACATGCCCAGGCCGGGATTCGAACCGTGGCATTGGTGAGAGACAGTGTGCAGTCAGTGGCGGCGCCTTAGACCACACGGGCATCAGAGCAGGCCCTTTATCTGCGTAGTGGGCACCATTGATTTCCATATAAGGTTTTAACCAGATTTGTTTAGATGTCAAAGAGAGAAATGAAATCCCATCTGTTCATGGTCTTGTCACTGTAAAAGGGCCTGATGAGTGGTGTATGTTATTGCCACTGGTTGCTATATGTCTCAAATACAGCCAGGTTTCAGAGAATGTGGAATGGTTGCGAGTGATGTTAGACAATGATTTCCCCCGATTTCTCTCATTCAATGCACTATTAACAACTAGCTAATCACATTTTCATCTCAATTCATCATAAAAAGTGACTATAAATGATAATCCAAGGTATTTAAGCTCTATTAAACCACATAAAGATGCTGTTTCCAAATTAGTATTCTATTTCTAACCACTTCCCTTTTTTCGAATCTGACAGGACGAAGAACGTTTTATGATGCGGCAACATTGCAAAATTTGGAGTTGTACACGTTGTGGCACGATTACCCGACATGCAACACTACTGGACACGCCGAGGTCGCAGAATACCATCAGGTGAGTAAACAACTGTATATCAAACTGACAGAAATGGCGGGAAAGGGGGATCATCATACACACACACATTATATATATATGTATATATATATATATATATATATATATATATATATATATATATATATATATGTATATATATATATATATATATATATATATATATATATATATATATATATATATATATATATGTATATATATATATATACATACATACATACATACATACACACACACACACACATATATATATATATATATATATATATATATATATATATATATATATATATATATATATATATATATATATATATATATATATATATATATATATATATATATATATATATATATATGTATATATATATGTATATATATATATGTATATATATATATATATATATATATATATATATATATATATATATATATATATATATATATATATATATATATATATGCGTATGTGTGTTTATATAATCAGGGTATGTTGTGTTCAAACAATTTCCTTTTAACAATTGAAACTAAAGCAATGAAGTTTATCAGCCAAGAAAAAGTTCGAGAAAAAGTAGGCGGTGGATTTCATAGATTGAACCACATTTATCATGTAAGACATTTTTCTTTGGCGAAGGGTTTTTCTCTGGAGAATGACACCAGTAAATGGTTGAAGGGTGGTTTGCGTGAAATCGTCAGACGTGAGGTGTTCTTGAGATAGTTTCAATCAACAGCAGTGAGATTAGACACTTTAAATTCCATGTCTTCAGCCAGAACGTACCCTATGAATGCCTAGCTTTTTTTTGATCTCTACTATGGGTAACTAGTTAGGCTATAACACACAGGAACTTAAGGCGATTTTAAGTTTATAGATAATGGATTATTTATTAAAGTGCACTTCTGGGTATTATTCTACATAGATTCCAGCAAAAATATCGCTGTCGCCAACTTGACTGGCCATATCGTAAGACAAGCCGCATCATTGATACTATCAAAGACATCCATACTCACGAGAAAAATAGCCACTAGGCCGCAATATGAGCTGGTATGATTCTGACTTTGGTCTCCATTTTCACAAGCGTGAGATCTCGCCTTAGATACCCGCTGGATTAGCGGCTTCAGGCCTAGTCTCAGACATCAATCCTAGATAGGGAGTTGCTGCTCTAAATACAGTCAAACCTCTATTAAGCGACCGCTCAAGGGAAATGTCAAAAGTGGTCTTTTAAAAAGGTGGTCTCTTAAGAAGGGGTTGAGGGTCTGAGCGAGGTTATGAAAAAACAAAGAATTTCCAACAATGACCTGGAATTATTGAGGTTGTTATGTTTATCTGCGTTTGTTGAAATTTCTTCATTGAAATTCTAAGAATAAACAATTCAGAAAAATAAAAGTTGAACTATATCATTAATTGAGGACCCTCAGAAATGATATACTTTCAAATTTCTACCGATTTTTTCATTATTCTATAGTGTCCTTTCCAATATACAAGGCGTCTAGGCATTCAAATGACCGTTGAATAAAGGACCAGTTACTCGTAGGGATAGGATTATATGGCCGTTGGTCGCGTCAAGCAAGTGGTCGCTTAATCAAGGTAAAATATACAGGGAATAGCCTTGGGGGGATTTGAAACGGTCGTTCAAGGCAAGTGGTCGTTTAAGAGAAGTGGTCGTTGAGGCAAGTTTGACTGTACATTGGAACCTGTCTACATTGAACACTCACGGGAAATGAAAAAATGTTCAATGTACGCAGGTGTTCAATGTATCCAAGGTCTGAGTAATTGGAGTTCGGTTGAAAAAGAAACAAAATCAAGGGTAATTAGAGAAACTTGATCATTTCATTGCAAACTCTTCTATGTCTTTACCTCACTTTCTTCATATAGTTAAAAACTTCACATGATCAGCATTTGAAAAATATCACTAAACAAAATAGTTAATCTTATGTACCTCATCTGTCCTCATTTTCAGTGAAAAGTTTCAAATCAGTGCAGAATGTTCAAAGTAGACAGGTTAAATGTGGCCTGCAGGAACAAATTTGGTGTTCAATGTTCAAGGTAGACAGGTGTTCAATGTATCCAAGTAGCCTCCCATTGATTATCAAAAGGAGTGTGCCGGGACATGATAAATTGTTCAATGTACGCAGGTGTTCAATTTGACAGGTTCCACTGTAATTATCACTAGAGGGGAGAAGGCCAGTCTTTGACTCATACAATACATGAACTTTGTATTCGGTCAAAATATATAACTCAGCAGAAGTTGATAATATTTGCTCTCATAAAACTACTTTCTTCACGAAACACTAACGTCAATTTTGCTACTTATGCATTGACTATTGTCCCAGTATACTCTCACAGATACAACTGGCACCATATTTTCTTTTTCTTTTTTTTAGTGGAAAAATTTTAACTATGCAAATGCTTTTTAACTATCTTTACTAGTATTCAACAATAAAATGTTGCGTATTATGTCCATTTACCAGATTATCCTATTTCTAACACCTGCCTCTCACCTTTAAAACAAACAAGTTTACAAACCATCTTGTAAATTAGAGTCTTCCAGTCAAGAGTGGTGACAGGGCCCCATCTCCTATGGGGGCAGTCTTAATCTATAAAACATAGAAATGGAGCCAAGTCAGGAAATAACAGGCAACGATGTTGCAGTTGATACCATATGCTACCATCCCACCTACTGGTCCAGAACCCTGGCCATATTATATGATCTCCGGCCAGGCGCAAGAAATGGACTATTCCAAAAGTAACTTTCTTCGTGTTAACATGAATTGGCGAAATATTTTACTATGGGCACATAACAGGGAGTTGAAACTTAAAACTCAAGGTTTGATATGTCCAAGTCATCTGCAAAGGTTCTGTGGTGTTGTAATATATCATTAATCAGAGTATGAACACCCACCATATATATATATATATATATATATATATATATATATATATATATATATATATATATATATATATATATATATATGTATATATATATATATATATGTATATATATATATATATATATATATATATATATATATATATATATATATATATATATATATGTATATATATATATATATATATATATATATATATATATATATATATATATATATATATATATATATATATATATATATATATTTATTTATGTATGTATGTATACACCAGAAGAAAGTTCATCTACAAAAACCAAGGTTGTGTGTGTGTGTGTTAGGCCTATGGGTTGTATTCGTAAATGCTGTATCCAGTTGCACGGGTCGTTTGTGCCGAGGAGTTGTAAGCATACATTTCACAGCTGCGAGAGATGGTGTTGTAGACGATAGACCAGCAGATCACGTCACGGGCACACTCGATTGAACACTCAATGCGAGATCCATACATTAATGGACGTGTTGGTATTGTGAATAGTCGGGCATCCTTTGCAACCAGTTGAGTGTTCATCTCTGTATGAAATGAATACAAAAATAAGCTTAGATAATAAAAAAGAGTGGTTGATGAAACGCCATACTTTTATTCACAAAGGTATGTCAGCCGAATATTGCATTGTTAGTGAAGAGAAGATATTATTTGTTATACTAGTAATAGAAAAACACACTTTAATCAGTATTAAATAACCTCAAGAATACAATGCCAAAACGATCAATCCACCACATTGTTTGTTTAGCTCAAAAATTATTTAGAAAATGGAGATTGTCTTATCCCTGCATGGATCCGCCAAGTGCTTACGATACTTGGCTCACATGTTCAAGGATCCTCACAAGAGGGTTGGCTTGGTCGCTATATAAATGTACGGTGTTGTGGAGGACTACCTATAGTCCTTCTGCAACTTATTAAAGACCCCTTGGAACTATTCGTGAAGAGAAGGGAACTTCTATCTGGTTCCGGGTATCTATATATATATATATATATATATATATATATATATATATATATATATATATATATATATATATATATATATATATATATATATATATATATATATATATATATATATATATTTATATCTTTTATTGACTGTATGAAAATACAAAAGTAAAATGTTGTTGCGATATGACCTACGCTGTTGATAGCAACGTAAATCCCATTCTTTCCTTCCTTCTTTCCTACTAACCACTCCATTGATACTCCTTGTATAACTAATATGACAAATGGATAACACGGTGCATTATCATATAAAATGGCTATTTTGCGATAAGCTCTCATAGGCCCTGTCAAAAGGTTCTGAATGAAAATGTCATGAGTTATAGCTCACTTCAAAGTTGAGATATTTTCTTGATATTTCCAAGTCATCTGCAAAGGTTCTGTGGTGTTGTAATATATCATTAATCAGAGTATGAACACCCACCATATATATATATATATATATATATATATATATATATATATATATATATATATATATATATATATATATATATATATATATATATATATATATATATATATATATATATATTTATGTATGTATGTATACACCAGAAGAAAGTTCATCTACGAAAACCAAGGTTGTGTGTGTGTGTGTTAGGCCTATGGGTTGTATTCGTCCAGTTGCACGGGTCGTTTGTGCCGAGTAGTTGTAAGCATACATTTCACAGCTGCGCGAGATGGTGTTGTAGACGATAGACCAGCAGATCACGCCACGGGCACACTCGATTGAACACTCAATGCGAGATCCATACATCAATGGACTTGTTGGTATTGTGAATACTAGTAGTCGGGCATCCTTTGCAACCAGTTGAGTGTTCATCACTGTATGAAATGAATACAAAAATAAGCTTAGATAATAAGAAAGAGTGGTTGATGAACGCCATACTTTTATTCACAATTATTATTATTATTATTATGTTTGATAGCTCGCGCAGTATCAAACATAGCGGCGTAGCGTAGCGAGCATTTACGTTATATACAGTGTAATGGCAGGATACATACTGAGGCAGGTTTTTTGGTGTTGGCGTCTATCTGTTCGTCGTCTCTTATCTCGCTCGCATGACGTTAAACTCGCGAGAAATGAGCATAACCTTTTGCTTTAAGAGCACATTTTGCCCCCAGATCGTTTCATGTTTTAAATATTTCTTAATCAAATAATAAATATGTATGTTTTCCTTTAAATTGTATCAAAATAGCGTTTTGGTCGCCGATGATCGTGCAACACAGGCAGAATTATGCAACAACTGAAACATACATGCTCACGTGCGACACATGCTAAAGTCACATTGCGACGGAATTCCGCAGATTCCAAAGTCGTAACTTCGATGTTCACGGTAAAAATGAATTAACTCATCTTTCTGTGAATCGATTACAATGCAGTTTAAATCGTTACAACCGCCACAAATAATTCTACATGTTTCGTAATTCTATTTGAAGTTGGTTGCGGAATGACGATTTTGCAACAGGTTTAAGTCGTAGTAATTTTTATGCCATATTTTCAGTCAATCGCTACGCACACTGTGTGTGGTTATGGCACGAATATGAAGCTCATATCAAGGGGCTTCCAATATGTTTCCGCGAAGTACAAGTAAAGAATGACTTCACTGATAACAATAACAATTACTTCATATTAGCGAGCGCAGTGAGCCGGCCGAAGGCCGGTGTAGCGTAGCGAGCATTTACGGTGTATATACATGTAGTGTAATGGCAGGATACATACTGAGGCAGGTTTTTTGGTGTTGGCGTCTGTCTGTTCGTCGTCTCTTGTCTCTTTTACACTGTGTGTGGTTATCGCACGAATATGAAGGTCATATCAAGGGGCTTCCAATATGTTTCCGCGAAGTACAAGTAAAGAATGACTTCGCTGATAACAAGCAACGGAAAGGGTTAGTGTGGCAGACTATTTGGAAGCTTGAAGATAGCGATTGTGCAATCCTCTACAAAGATCCGAATCCCAATATCACCTTATATAATGTGATGGATGGGACATACTACCTGGTGTGGTGAATCATATCCGACACTAAACCTGAATTAATAAGTACTTGTGAGGATATGGCTAGAATAGTCTGCGACACTAGTCTATTGAAGGCCAATGACTACAGATTAAAAGGGAAAACATATGGTACGAAAATCTGTACAAGATGTGACCTTGGTATACTGGAAAGCGCACACCACTTAATAATGCAGTGTCCCTTTTATGAGAATGAGAGAAAAACAATGTATCATGAGATAAATCTCATTGAAGGTGACTGGAGGGAAGACATTATGGCGAATAGTCAGGAAATGATGTATATTCTACTAGGAAAACACCCAGAAGGGACATCCTTCAGCGAAATGATTCAAATCAGGACAATTTCTGGTAAACATATATCTGCTATGTACAAATGTGTCATAGCTGGTAGAAGCTAAATAACTGGAGGGGAAAAGTCAAAGTAGGTAGTGATGTTTAAACAAGTTTATTCAATCCTACATAATTCTCTTGAAGTAATACCCGTAAGGTACAACATCCTCCCACAATTAATCAAGTAATGTAGGCCACAGACGGGTTTTTGTGTAATGTAAATAGGTATCTATAAGGGAAGAGATTCTCATGATGAGAATGACACTTGATTTTTTTTCTCTTTCTAACCACCTAGTAAAGTGTAATTGAGGATATATACTTTCACACCTAGAAAGTTGAACTAATACTAGTAAATGATATTTTTGTTATGTTGATTCAGTATATGTACATGTTTTGATATATAATATTTGTATTTGTCTGCTTTTGTTCAAATCGCACAGTCAATAAACCTACAACTACAACTACAATAACAAACACTTCGTGATTGCATTTGAAGGGGCATGCAGAAATATCACCAAGCTGTGCGAGCATTTAAAGCTTTGCTTTTCTCGTCATATAAGCGAGCGCAGTGAGCACTTACGGTATACTGAGGCAGGTTTTTTGGTGCTGGCATCTGCATATCGTTTTGCTTTAAGAGCACATTTTGCCGCCAGATCGTTTCATGTTTTAAATATTTCTTAATCAAATAATAAATTTGGATGGTTCCTTTAAATTTTGTCAAAATAGCGTTTTGGTCGCCGACTATCGTGCAACACACACTGAACTATGCAACAACTGAAACATACATGCTCACGTGCGACAAATGCTGACGTCTTAAAATGACGTCATGTTACGATGGATTTCCGCGGATTCCAAAGTCGTAACTTCGATGTTCACGGTAAAAATGCCGGGTAGAAATGACTTTACTCATCTTCCCTTGAATCGATTTCAATGCAGTTTAAATCGCTACAACCGCCTCAAATAATTCTACATGTCTCTTAATTCTAGTTGAAATCTGTCGTGAAATGACGATTTTGCAACAGGTTGAAGTCGTAGTCATTTTTATGCCATATTTTCGGTCAATCGCTACGCATACTGTGTGTGGTTATTGCACAAATATGAAGCTCATACGAAGGGGCTTTCAATATGTTTCAGCGAAGTTCAAGTAAAGAATGACGTCACGGATAACAATAACAAACACTTTGTGACTGCATTTGAAGGGGAATGCAGAAATATCATCGAGCTGCGCGAGCATTTAAAGCTTTGCTTTCTCATCATAATATTATCATTAGTAGTAGTAGCTTGCGCAGAGAGCGATGTGTTGCAACTGACGTTTATGGCAACAGCATCTCTATCTAGCAGCATACAGGCTGATGTCTTGAAAACTCGGTCGATATGTCTGTCTGTTCGTCTCTTGTCTCGCTTGACAAAAATCTTGCATGAAATGAACATCATCATTTGCTTTAAGAGCGTGCAATAACGTCATGGTACAACGAAATCCCACCCTGAAAAAGACGGTAGTGGCGCCATCTACGGTGAGATGTCGATACTAGTAATCAGTGATGGTAATGTAGTAACACTGAAAGAATGTGGATCAATTTCAATGAGTTTTTTTTAAACGTTGGACTCGCCACAATTGATTCTACATGCCTCTTAGTTCTAGTTGAAATATGTTGCAACAGGCTTCAATCATAGTAATCTTTATGCCATATTTACGGTGAACCGCTACTCAAACTATGTGGTTATTGTACAAATATAAAGCTTATATCAAGGGGCTTCCAATATGTTTCCGCAAAGTACAAGTAAAGAATGAGGTCAGGGATAACACATGTGTACCTGCATTTGAAGGGGAATGTAGACATATCATCGAGATGCGTGAGCATTTCAAGCTTTGCTTTGTTGTCATATGAGTAGAAGTAGGAGTATTAGTAGTAGAAGTAGTAGCGTAGTAGTAGTAGTAGTAGTAGTTTGTAGTTTAGTAGTGGTAGTAGTAGTAGTAGTAGTATGGTAATAATATTTTTGCTATTATTATTATCATCACCTTTTGCATCATCATCATTTACATTGAAGGGTCACTAAATCCTGGAATACATGGCAGCTTATATGAAAGGAAATACACTCTTTGTAACCTAAGATACTTGTTGGATGTCTGAGGGGGCAGCTACAGAAGAAGGGTTTGAGGGGAAGTTTAAGTGGCTGGGGGAAGGAAAGGGTTAAAGACAACCTAAGAAATCTTCTTTCTCAAAGTTTTATTAGATATGAATAAATACATACATGGATGGCGACTAGAACACACAGGATCCTGTTGCTACTGCTGAAGTACCGTTATGTAAGCGGAAATGCCCTAGGTATGAACAGGTAACTTGCAATTGAGAGGGGCATATGTTCGAGTATTCATTGGTAACTTTACATGCACACTCACTCTGCAGAATAGCAAGACCAAGGGCTTCAGAATGTGACAGAATATCAAGATGCAAGCATGGTTTTTGACTCTTCTCCATATTCAATATTGAAAAGAACATAGTTGCATCTAACATATGTTTGACATAACATACTTGTATATTTGCAGTATGATTCTTTAATAAAGTTACTCGACTGCAATCATTAGTGGGGTTGATTTGTGAATATAGGGTCATTTGATGATTTACACACAAGTTAACCCATTAATACTTAATAGTTCCTCCAGAAATTGTCGTCTGGATCGAAGATACTTTTGACAATAACTTTTGAATTGAGAATGATTTTACAAAATATTTGAAGGGGAGTTTTTGGAAATATTCTGATCAACATTTCTCCTTCAAATATTTTACCAATTTTGCTTTAGCTTGCAAAATTCCATCAAAATTGTCAGGCTGGTTTTGGCCGCTGTGAGCATTAATGGGTAAATGCAGAGGCACGAAGGACGTGTCTTCATGTCTCTGGTTATAGCCTTCCCCCTTGTCCTCATAATCACCAGAGATAAAAAGACACAACATTTTCAACAATCACTCTGCATAATAAAAGAACAAGTTTTATAAAGTGTTACAAGAATAAGGTAAAGCAGAATATGGCGTGCCTTTTGTACACGCCATATTCTGCGAGACTGAACCAAAATGGCAGGGGAGTACCAAGATGGCCCAAAAGATAAACAAAAGTTAGAGATTGAGAAACAGGGTTCATGTGAACCCTGGAAGCCCCTTGATCTGCCCGTGTCGTGTTTATAATTTGGGCATGTCTATGCTAACCCTCCCACCCGCATGTTACTTTTTGTTGTCATACACCACTCGCTATGAGTTTTTACACCACCAACAATAATTCTTTTATATGAGTGTATTCCTGCCAATTTTCTTCTGGAATAGCCCTTAGCATAGACATATGAATATCTAACTCCCATATCAGCACGGAATAAAGACATGTTATCATTGCTACTACTACTACTACTACTACTACTACTACAGCTGCTGTTGCTACTACTCCTGCAGCCACTGTTACTGCTATCACTAACTTGAAAATGACTCTTGCCATGAATCACTACCACAGCTATAACTACAACTACTGCTACTACTATTACTTTTAATCAAAATACCACCACTCAATATCTACTACTAGTTATACTCCTACTACTTATCACAAAAACACTACAACTGTACTACCATTTTACTTCTTCCACTACTACTACTCATAATGATAACAATGAAATGAATGGATATCATGATAATAACAATTATCATCATCATAAAAGCGGGAACTTTAAGTTGACCATGGAAAATGATTGTTATTTGACAATCTCCATGAAATGTTTCCAGTAAACCGGTCAAAATCGACCCTCCTATTTTCAGTAACTTGGCAAAATCCCTATATATTTTAGGTATTCACATATAATTATATATATATATATATATATTTATATATATATATATATATATATATATATATATATATATATATATATATATATATATATATATATATATATATACATATATATATATATATATATTTATATATATATTACATTGGTCCATATTGTGGCTAATTCGTGACTAGCCAGTTGTAAGTAGTGGAGGAAACTGGAGTACTTGGCGAAAACCACCACCTAACTCCAAGTCACTGACAACTTTCTCACATGCCCAGGCAGGGATTCGAACCGTGGCAGTGGTGAGAGACAGTGTGCAGTCAGTGGCGGCGCCTTAGACCACACGGGCATCAGAGCAGGCCCTTTATCTGCGTAGTGGGCACCATTAATTTCCGTATAGGTTGGGTCATCCATATAAGGTTTTGACCAGATTTGTTTAGATGTCAAAGAGAGAAATGAAATCCCATATGTTCTTGGTCTTGTCACTGTAAAAGGGCCTGATGAGTGGTGTATGTTATTGCCACTGGTTGCTATATGTCTCAAATACAGCCAGGTTTCAGAGGATGTGTAATGGTTGTGAGTGATGTTAGACAATGATTTTCCCCGATTTCTCTCATTCAATGCACTATTAACAACTAGCTAATCACATTTTCATCTCGATTCATCATCAAAAAGTGACTATAAATGATAATCCAAGGTATTTAAGCTCTATTAAACCACATAAAGATGCTGTTTCCAAATTAGTATTCTATTTCTAACCACTTCCCTTTTTTCGAATCTGACAGGACGAAGAACGTTTTATGATGCGGCAGCATTGCAAAATTTGGAGTTGTACACGTTGTGGCACGAATACCCGACATGCAACACTACTGGACACGCCGAGGTCAAAGAATACCATCAGGTGAGTAAACAACTGTATATCACACTGACAGAAATGGCGGGGAGGGGGGATCTTCATACACACACACATTATATATATATATGTATATATATATATATATATATATATATATATATATATATATATATATATATATATATATATATATATATATATATATATATATATATACTCACACACACATATATATATATATATATATATATATATATATATATATATATATATATATATATATATATATATATATATATATATATATATATATATATATATATATATATGCGTATGTGTGTTTATATAATCAGGGTATGTTGTGTTCAAATAATTTCCTTTTAACAATTGAAATTAAAGCAATGAAGTTTATCAGCCAAGAAAAAGTTCGAGAAAAAGTAGGCGGTGGATTTCATAGATTGAACCACATTTATCATGTAAGACATTTTCTTTGGCGAAGGTTTTTTCTCTGGAGAATGACAGCAGTTGGTTGAAGGGTGCTTTGCGTGAAATCGTCAGACGCGAGGTGTTCTTGAGATAGTTTCAATCAACAGCAGTGAGATTAGACACTTTAAATTCCATGTCTTCAGCCAGAACATACCCTATGAACGCCTAGCTTTTTTATAGACTCTACTATGGGTAACTAGTTAGGCTGTAACACACAGGAAGCCGATTTTAAGTTTATAGATAATGGATTATTTATTAAAGTGCACTTCTGGGTATTATTCTACATAGATGCCAGCAAAAATATCGCTGTCGCCAACTTGACTGGCCATATCGTAAGACAAGCCGCATCATTGATACTATCAAAGACATCCATACTCACGAGAAAAATAGCCACTAGGCCGCAATGTGAGCTGGTATGATTCTGACTTTGGTCTCCATTTTCACAAGCGTGAGGTCTCGCCTTAGATACCCGCTAGATTAGCGGCTTCAGGCCTAGTCTCAGACATCAATCCAAGATAGGGAGTTGCTGCTCTAAATACAGCGGAACCTGTCTACATCGAACACTCACGGGAAATGAAAAAATGTTCAATGTACGCAGGTGTTTAATGTATCCAGGTTCTGAGTAATTGGAGTTCGGTTGAAAAAGAAACAAAATCAAGGGTAATTAGAGAAACTTCATCATTTCATTGCAAAATCTTCTATGTTTTTACCTAGCTTTTTTATGGACTCTACTATGGGTAACTAGTTAGGCTGTAACACACAGGAAGGCGATTTTAAGTTTATAGATAATGGATTATTTATTAAAGTGAACTTCTGGGTATTATTCTACCTAGATCCCAGCCAGAATATCACTGTCGCCAACTTGACTGGCCAAATCGTAAGACAAGCCGCATCATTGATACTATCAAAGACATCCATACTCACGAGAAAAATAGCCACTAGGCCGCAATTCGAGCTGGTATGATTCTGACTTTGGTCTCCATTTTCACAAGCGTGAGGTCTCGCCTTAGATACCCGCTAGATTAGCGGCTTCAGGCCTAGTATCAGACATCAATCCAAGATAGGGAGTTGCTGCTCTAAATACAGCGGAACCTGTCTACATTGAACACTCACGGGAAATGAAAAAATGTTCAATGTACGCAGGTGTTTAATGTATCCAGGTTCTGAGTAATTGGAGTTCGGTTGAAAAAGAAACAAAATCAAGGGTAATTAGAAGAACTTGATCATTTCATTGCAAAATCTTCTATGTCTTTACCTCACTTTCTTCATATAGTTAAAAACTTCACATGATCAGCATTTGAAAAATATCACTAAACAAAATAGTTAATCTTATGTACCTCATCTGTCCTCATTTTCAGTGAAAAGTTTCAAATCAGTGCAGAATGTTCAAAGACGACAGGTTAAATGTGGCCTGCGGGAACAAATTTGGTGTTCAATGTTCAAGGTAGACAGGTGTTCAATGTATCCAGGTAGCCTCCCATTGATTATCAAAAGGAGTGTGCCGGGACATGATAAATTGTTCAATGTACGCAGGTGTTGAATTTGACAGGTTCCACTGTAATTATCACTAGAGGGGAGAAGGCCAGGCTTTGACTCATACAATACATGAACTTTGTATTCAGTCAAAATATATAACTCAGCAGAAGTTGATAATATTTGCTCTCATAAAACTACTTTCTTCAGAAAACACTAACGTCAATTTTGCTACTTATGCATTGACTATTGTCCCAGTATACTGTCGCAGATACAACTGGCACCGTATTTTCTTTTTCAATTTTTTAGTGGAAAAATGTTAACTATGCAAATGCTTTTTAACTATCTTTACTAGTATTCAACAATAAAATGTTGCGTATTATGTCCATTTACCAGATTATCCTATTTCTAACACCTGCCTCTCACCTTTAAAACAAACAAGTTTACAAACCATTGCTGATTGCTGACGTCATGACCTTAACAGGTTAACACGCTTTTCTCTTAAGCTCCGTCTTCTGAACTTCAAAATCTCTCAAAATCTGCAATTGGCTATGCAATCCAAAACATCTTTTGGCGAAATCAACTAACACACACGGCATAGAATGTGCCGGGGTGAAAGTTGTGAAGCTAAAATCTCAGATTAGAGCATAAAAAACGCATGATTTATGACTGAGATCAAAGAAGCCGAGAACAATACTCTCTGACCCCAGGTCACGAGAAAAAAACGTACAAGACATCATACTTGGACAACACATAATCTATTTACGAAGAATGAACACGTTATTCAACATCTGAATGACAAGGTGAGCACGAAAACGGATAAATCCAACATATCTGCCCAAAAAGGTCATATGGGGTAGAGGCTATAAATCAGAGCTGCCATCTTGACAGCACGATACAGTGTACGCGCATAGCAGTCCAGCTAAATCCAGCTAAATCGGAAATATGACAGAAACAATGGCTGTTACATACTGAGAAACTGTAGAACACCGTTTCAACAAAGTCTCTGTCGAAAAGGGACAGTGAGAAACAGAGGATTGAAGGAGGGCTAAAGTTTGAATAGTCCACACAACGTAGATGACAGTTCTCCCCCTATATGGGGCCACGTGGATGACAGTACGATCCAACTAAGGGCTGCCAGATGACAGTACGTCACTTTCTATAAGTGCAACGCAGATGACAGTTCGTTATATGGTTCAACAACTGAGACAGCTTTCCAACAACGTATACAACGCCGGTGGTCGCCGCTCAAAGACAAATCTATCTCGCGAACTTTATAGTGGGCGATAATCGAGGATCTGATCCGCCATCTTCTTCAAGCACAATCGCCGGTGTACGCCGCTTAGATAACTGATAGACTTTTCCGAAGTTACTCAACACTGGAGTTCGCGGAGGACTCATGACATCAATCGTCTAACACACAAAGGCAACGCAAGAAGTCAAAGGTAATATCAATAAATCATTGTATACTTGTTTTGCTGTTGTGTTATGTAATGACAAGTAGGGGGCAGAAATCAAGACTAAAATCTAACAAGTTAGAACTACAGGTCGATAGTGATAGAAGGAATTCGCTTAGATCGTCTAAAACCCTCAAAATGTCGGTGAAACCCGGTCAGCCTGACAAAGGCAGCTTTGATGAATTGAAAGATATGCTAAAAAGGCAGAATGGGTATATGGAGACACAATTCAAAGAAGTAAAGGCAAATGTTAGGGTAACAGACGATAAGATCACAGCAATTAATGAACACTTATGCAGTGTCCAATCTGAAGTGGGTCATCTCACAGAACAACAAGTGGTTGGGGAAGAAAAGATAGCTACCCTAGAGGCTAGACTAGAACAGGCTGAAAAGCTGATTGAATATATGGAAGACAAACTAGCGAAAAATAAGGTTTCAATTGAAGAGCTGACAGAAAAGTCAAAATAAGTGATGAGGTAAACAACAGACTGAAATTTCTGGAAGAGTTCAGGGTAACTTCTCTAAAAAAAGATGAAGCAAGTGAACAACATCAAAGGAAGATGAATCTTTGGGTATACGGCTTACCAGAAACAGAAGAGAATGAGGACACTTGGAAAAGAGTGAGATTGTTCATGATTGAAGTTTTAGAACTGGATGTAGAAGATGTTGATAACATGGATATCAGAAATACTCACAGGGTTGATGATAAAAAAAAGAGAAGGAATAAGACCAACAATAATTGCCTTCCTTAAATGGACTGAAAGACAGGTGGTCCTAAGAGCCTCTATCAAGATAGCTCAGTATAATATCAAAAACGAAACTAGGTTTGCAGTCAAAACCGACTTGGCCCCAGTAGCAAGGGAAAAGAGGAAGTCCTATCAAGCCATTTCAACTAAGATCAGAGAAAACAATGAGGGTCTGGCTAGGGCATGTGATGATGGCAAGGGCAAGGTGTGGCTTGAGATGAGACCTGATACTAAGGTCAAATGGGTGAAACATGACAAACCCCCTGAAAAGTATATGCATATGGTTAACACAAATCCATATGGAATACCAAATTTGGTAATTCAACAAAACTAGCTTACATATCTGCAATACCTGCTTACAACTTAACCCAATATGTTTGAACATATTTAGTCTCTCCCTCATAGACCACACATTGTCCCTTATGCTTTTCCTCAGTTATACTGTGTTATCCGCACAATGCATCTGTATCACTATATCACTGTAAATCCAAATGGGATTTAATTGTAACTCATGTGTCTGTACAATGCAGTTATATCACTGTAAATCCAAAGTGGATCTAATATCAGCATATTATGCACATTCACAGTTTCACATGTATACCATGTATGTTCACAAATCTGCACAATGTATTTATACCACTGTAAATCCAATGTGGATTAAATAGTGACACAGGTATATGCTTATGCATATTCACAGTTCCACATGTGTATCATGTGCCCACACAAAGCCGTACAATGCATTTATATCTCTATAAATTCAATGTGGTTTTATTAATAACATAGGTATATGCTTATGTATAATCACAGTTCCACATGATTACCATGCATATACACAACTCTTATATTTTCTTTAATATTTATTTTTTTGTTCCTAATTTGTTCTTTTCAAATAGAATATAATACTAGCAACATACTTATATGCTTTGGCATATTCATAGTTTCTCCTGGACAATATACACACTTAGATCTTTTGTTAACGTTGCTTAATCGACTGTTTATCAGTACGGTACCACCCAAGTTTATTTTGTTATCTTTTGCTCAAAATTGCTCTAGCAATTGAACTTCCCCTTCTACTTTCACCCCTACAGGGTACACAAATTAGTCTGTATATTGTCCTTGACAATGGGTTGCAAGAGTCAAACAACTTGTTTGGTACTAAACAATCCTCTTTACTCATCACATGTCTATTTAATATACTTTTTAATGCATGCGTGCTGGTATCACAGTGTAATTGCACTTGCAATTTATAACCCTAAATCAATTGTCTTATATATGACTAATAAGCATAAAACCTATGCTTGTTTTGTCCCTGCAAAACTTGTCCAGTTCCTACTCCCTGAAATATTAACATATTCATCTGATATATGACTAATAATCATTGCTTGTTTTGTTTTTACCAAACTTGTCTTTTTCTTACTTCCTGAAGTGTTAACCTATACATCTGAGAATTTCTTCCTATAACCATGCACTTCTAACCCTTCCTTTTCTCCCCTTATTACAACAGATGGCCAAGAAGCTGTTAAGTAAGAAGATTCTCGATGACGAAGACTTCTGGGAAGAAATTGACTCAGCAACCAAGAAGAGAATCTTGGAGAAAGCAAAGAGAGAGATGGCTAAAGACTCAGTGAAAAAAAAAATCACTCATCAGAGAAAAGACAAATCATCACCCTCCAGAACAAGAGTTTGTCACGATGTAGAGTCTGATGAGATCTCTAAGAAGCAGAAGCTGAAGCAGTCTGTCAAAAAGAAAGGAGAGCAATCCCTTCACAAGATCTCTAAGCCAGTCATCAGATAGAAGTCAGCTGAAGGCAAGACACCAAGAGGTATCATAACAAAGTAAGGAAACTACAGCTTAGTAGAAATAGACTTTAAACACATAACACCTAACAATGGACACCTGAGAGTAAATGGGGTCTTTGATCACATTCCAGACAGCCCATCATCACCAGTGCCATCTGTCTCAGGAAGCTGCTGGGAGAGATCTGAACTGAAAGAGACTGATTCCTTGGTGGAGACATCTGATAGCCAACCCATAGAGACACTTCAATGTGAAACATCAGTTAAAAACACCAAGGATGTTACAACCAGCATTGGTATAGATGTCACCACCAAGGATTTTATTCTTAATAACATAGGCTTTCCAGATCAGCACCCAGATACAAGTTCAGTACCTGTATACAGAACTTCAGGTTTCTCAGAGAGGCAGTCAACATCTACACCTAGGGATGGAGCTATTTCACCTATCACATACCCAACCAGTGACACTCATAGTATAGTGAATAGTATAGATGACTTTCTCAGTATGGCCAAGGCAGATTCCTACAAAGAGGATTATCTAAGTCACACAAACCAATCAGACAAAACTGCCTCAGGAACATTTAAATATAGCTTTGACTACAATCATGGCCACGATACATATTCACCAAAGAAAGCTTCAACTTCAGACTGGGTGTATCGACAAGATAACCTTCATATATCTTCCTTCTCATCACAATCCAAAAGTGACTACAACCCATCTCAACAAACCGGCCTTCCTCAACAGTTTACTACAATCAAGATAAACTACAAATCTCATCGTAGAGTCCCAATCAAATATACCTTCATCGAACAATTCTTCACACATAACTAGGAAGGTTAGCCTGGTCAATACTAGTGCACAACGTCAAACAAGTGTCATCCTTATAGATAGGAAATGCTTTGTGTGCGACAAAATTCAGACCAACATGAAGAAACATGTAGCTTCATCCCATTTGGGGAATGCCTGGTGGGGAGTTATAGCAGACATCACATGCTGGAAGTGTAGACAATATCAAAACAAGGAAAGCATTGGAAGATGCTATGGCACTTTCAATCAAGCACAGCACAGTCATCTCCTCCTGCAAAGACATCAGGCTTTCTACCGATTCTTGATGGAAGACCTAGGGTGTTCCACTCCACAACAACTCATCGCACTGGTAGTCCGAGAAGGCCTATGTGTCTGGAGCACCACTCCTTATACACAAGAGGAAATGAACTTCCTAAATGTGATCGACAACATGATGGGCGCAGATTCTACTATATATAGGGATCCACAAAACCCTATTCGCCTGACAGATCTCACACACTGGAAGACACTGGCCAAGATCATCAAATATGCAAGCCTTAACGGCACCATCACAGGCCCCGCCATACCCGCTAAGAATATAGCGATCATCGATACCAGAAGTGACATCACAGAGTTCTACCAAATAACCCGATACCAAGGCTGCCTGGAAAATCATCCTAGAATGCAAATGTCTGGCCGCTTAACAAACTTCAACATCGCTATTACAGACGTAATAGACCCTGCCTTGGTGAACTCCCAATTGTTCAACACCATGATGGGCGATCCCAGGATCCTCACTCACTCTAGGAGCCCGACCCACAGCTGACCCAAATGGGACTCTAACAGTACACATGGGCCAAAGCCAGTTCAAATACTCGCCTGGGATTGTAGCGTATGGTGGAGTAGGTCTGGACATATCAGCAGGCTACAGCTCTATGACAAATCAGGTAAAGATCCTCAGAACTTATATGACAGCTGTTCGGGAAACAGGAATGGCACTGAGAATATACACCTTGGGGTGTCACGCAGAACTACTGAAAGAGTTGGAGACGGGTGTACCCAAGAACCAGTTACTGCACTACCTGAACTTCCAAGGCACTTACAATGAGGCATTGGAGTACGGTACCTTCTTCGTTTCCCCAACGGCTACCTTGGAATTGGAAGAAAACTGCTGAAACCTACACCCGATATGGTAGAGATAATCTTGAAGGTGGATACTACAAGACTACTGCCAGAATCCAACGCACCCTACCACCCTCTGGAGTATGCAGACATTTCAACACCACCAGAAGTCGCAGAAGTCATCTCCTGTATTGCTAACATCAAGGAAGTGGATCGGCTATCTGTTACCAAAACTCTCCGTATGAACATTCATAGAGTCTACAAAATTTGAATCACCTGCAACTTCAAAGAGATGCATCGTCCATTTGCCAACAAAAAACTCATCGTATGAACATTTAGAGAAAATACAAAATCTGAAACCTAAGACACTATTCAATTAACATTCGATCCAATCTACTCCTCCTGACTAATTCTACTGCATTCAAAAGAATACCTGCACTATTAACATCAATCTGTAACTTTTATACAATATTTGTATACAGCTGGTTATGAGTTAGAGTCTCATATTGATTTTTTCTCTAAAAACCTCACTTGCAATATTTTAGTAAATGGGTCAGGGAAACTAAAAGTGCGTAAAGCTTCCCAGTATCCAATACATGTCAAAATACAGTGTGGTCTATGTATTATAGCTAGGTAACTACATGGTCATATAGGGTAACGACTGTATTTATCCACTTTCTACGCAGTAGCGCTCAAAAGTGTAACTACTTATTCATATAGGATAGTGACCCTAAATCAATATCCTTATTTATTTTTTGTCTATTGTAACTGTACTATTGTTTATACGTGTAATATATGGGAAAAATGTGCTGCCCAGATAACTTCATGTAAACCTAGGGCAATGGTCCTAATTGATAATTCTATTTTTATCCAAATGTTGATAAGGTATAATAATACATAACACATGGTACAACTACAGTCTGATAGTATTTCATTTTTATCAAGGGCACATGTCCCAATTCATTACTTTTAAATTCTTATTACTTTGTCAAGGCACAAAAATGTACCATACATGCATAACTTGTGGCACAATTAGTGGCTAATAAGTATTTTAGGCACATCTAGGGCGGTACCCTCTTTTTTTCTTAATACTCATTTTCTATCTTTTCCTTTGACAAGGTAAATAGGTGTACAATACATTTCACAATGATAAAATTTGTGCTTTCCTTATTACTTTTGTATGCATTTATCCACAGTAATGTGTACATGGACATGTCACTGCAGCATATGTGGTCACTTAGTATGCCTACATGTACTGCTTTGACAGGTCTAATATCTATAATTCTATTTCTTTTGGGTTTATCAGCAGGAATGCTGTTTGATTTATGTGTTTTACACTGTCATATGTGTATAAAGACAAGTCATTGCAGGGTATGGGGACATTTCTTTAGTGACTACATATGTTGCTCTGACTGGTCTAATATTGGTTATCATGTGTCTACCACTTTGCAATATTATCAGATGTGCTGCTTGTTTTACTTGTCATACCCTGTCTTATACCAAGTATCTACAGTGCAATAGGCAGCGCACCTGTAATGTATATTTGATATATTAGGTACCATTGGTACTATAGTCATCTTTATAAACTTTCTTACTACTTGTACTAGTGGTGTAAAGCAGTGCTTCACCAAAAAGTATGCAGAGGATGTTCTGAATTCTAAATTTTTATTTCTTTACATCACAGTAGACGGACTTTTGAGTCCCTATTTCCTATTTTTTTTCTTTCATCCTTTTTCCTTTTCGCTTATCACTTAAGTAGCGAACTCCACTCCAACAAGTTTTTGGATATTTTTCTTTTTTTTTCTTTCTCTTTGAAAATTGCCAACCACAATACATCTTTAAGATATTAAATTAAAATTTATTTCTTTCTACACTTATTTTGTATTTAAACATACCACTTTAATCCAACCTTTCTGCCATTAAGTACAGCTCAGATTTAATCTAACTGTACTTTCTTTACATTTCTTCACTTATTTCTTACTGTATTTCTGTATTCTGTTTATAGCACTACTATACAGTGTTTTAGTGTTATGCCTGTTATTAAATATGTATTTTTGACATTTATAGAAAACTTTGTTTGTCACGTGCCAGCCCCTCAACTTGCCCCCCCATCTCTGATGCATGGATATCCACCCTAATCGATTGATTATTCAATCTGTTAATGCACGGGGTCTTAGACAGGAAAGTAAAAGATTTGACTTATTCAATTCTTTCAAACAACAGATAATGGTTTGCAGCTCAATTCTGTTTCTTGGCATACATATCTATATTGACACCTAAAGTCAATTGACCATTCATGAAAATAAAAGCCTTAGATTGATGACCATTTGAAAATCATTTCTAGGGGAAATATTAATCACACCCCCCATCCATCAACTGTACAACAAATATTTTGAAAATATATATTCAAATGTTAGGTTATTTTTCTTCGGTCGCCCCAGGAGTATGGGTGTGATGGGATTACGTGACCCCAAGATCTGTTGACTCCCAGTCACTGAAACCTAGGCTGACATTGACACCCTGGGGTAGTTACTCCTAGGCATCAGTGACCTACCCCTGAATAAACGTGAGTATGTTGGCCTCCTTGTTTGTTTTCTAATAGAAACATTGTTTTAGTTTTGAGTTTATGTCTCTTATTAGAATGGAATAAATAGAAATTTCGTTTTAAGGAGAAACAATATATATTCTAGGCTACAGTGACCAATAAAATCAGTATTCATGATTTATGTTTCACTATTCATAATTCAAGGTATTTATGAATACTGAAAAATGAACGAATATTAAAAAAATGAACAAAAAAAGATATTGAAAAATAGATTAATGAATACTACAAAATCATTACAAATATTGAAAAATAACCTTGTATTTCTAATACTCATGATTCATTTTCCAATATTCCTTATTCATTTCTTTAATATTTGTAATCATTCTTTAATATTCATGAATGGTCTTTATGAATATTAAAAAATGAATAAGGAATATTGGATTATTGATTATTTATATCTAAAAATCATTAATGATTATTGAAAAATTACATTGAATTTTCAATAACCATATCCATTTTCCAGTATTCATAATCCATTTCGTCAATAACAGTAATTCAGTTTTCAATATTTCTAATTCATTTTTTGATATTCCTAAATCATTTTTCATTATTCTTAAATGATCTTTCAAAAATTATAATGTTCTTTCATGAAATATAATTATGAATATTGAAAAATGAATTACGAATATGGGAAAACGAAATCATGAATATGGGAAAATATTCATAAATAGGGGGTAAAAACAATTCTGCTGGTCATACATTTTAGGTTGATTATGAGCCCATTGTTTAACAATGAAATTAAGGGGTAATTTAATGATCATTAAGGGGTTTGTTAAAGGCATGACAATGTTGTTACCGAACTGTTTTGGTTCCTTAATTATAGTTAATGGAATAGTATGTTACTTAGTCATTACCTGCCCAAGTCATTATCTGTCCAAGTGACCTTAGATACCTTATAAACTGGGAGGTCTCTGTCATCTGTTACACCAGGAAGGTATTTCCTGAAGAACATGGTAAAACAATAACTGTTCCCTGGCCTGCCCGTCTCAAACCTGCCCAAAAGTGCAGCATCAGTGAGCCGCCAAAACGAATCAACTTGCACATTCAGAAATAATTCAACATGCATTCTTCGACATCTGGCAGAATTATATAGACAAATACAAGTTGAGTAGTATTCGTCATGTTGAATTGTTTCAAAGTCAAATTGAACTCTTTTTGCATGTAAGTTAAATTGTATTCCGTCAGGTTGAATATTTTCCCACAAGTTGAATTTTGGTCATATGGTGTTCCCCACTGTGATCTGTACTTTCTGTTGATCTTTACTTCTCCTAAAATGTTGATTTTGCTCATTAGGGGCTATTGTAAAATTCTACGCGACATTGCACACATTAGCAGCGTTTGTAATGGGGACATTTTATAATGGGATCTAATAAACAAAATCAACATTTTACGGAGTTAAGACATAAAGTTATAAATAATATACTGTATTTCTCCGTTTAAGAGTCACCAAATGGTGTTGGAAAAGTGAAAACGTTCATCAATTGATAAGCACGATACATCAGCAGTATCACTTAATAATTTTATCCCTACCAACCTTCAACAGACAACCCCCACCCCCCTCCCTCCTGAGGAAAATACACCCATGCTATGAGCACATACACTGTGATTTGAACCGCTGAGGGTATATTAGAAATATGTGTCAAAATTTTCAAATGGGAGGGTTTTGAATATCAACTAATGGACTGATATTTTGTTCATGCAAAGATCTACGGAATAAAAGCTCTTTGCCTTAAATGTTCGTCTCAGGTAACAAAAGACAGTTACCTTTCAATAACCATCTTTATATCATCTAAAGCATATCACCCACAGGTGTAAGGATTCTATCTGAAACGAAACATGAACATGGCGTCTAAGAGAAGATTTATCTCTCCGTACGCTCTCCATTCTGACTACCATATCAACTGTCACCTTCCTATATAGATGGCGCCATCTGTCTATACAAGTTCGTGTTTGAAAATATGGAACGTTCATTGTGTTCTTAACTGTCCGCTTGGGTCTCTAGCGCCCAAGGGCCAAAACAGCAAAACCACTAACTGATGAGATATAAAGGCTAGAACATTGGTGTTGTCAGGGTATAGTGAGATTAATGGGAATCTTTGCCTTTTTGCCTGTTGATTTTGGCGTTTAAGCATGATCTTTCAACTTTGAACATAACCCATCAATAAGAGCTGTATATCAAATGCCGACATTTAATTCCTGCACTAAGTGCGTTGGCAGCTTGGGTATAAAACACGACCGCACGACGGATTGCCACTTGGTTTCCTGGGGGTGGATGCATGGATGACCTCACAAGTGAATGTAGTTTTGAATCGCATTTTAATTGCAGAATCTGCCGCCAGAGCGTGGGCTGCGTTTAAAGTTAGCCAACCCACTATAGAAAACCGTTGCCAACTTTAAAGCGCCGATGATTACTTCAAAAAGCACACACCTGTATTCAGGCGACAATACAGTGAGGTAGGTTTCAGAAATTATTTTATTAGCGTTGGATCTTCATTTCAAAACTGTAGAACAAATAGGTGCAAACACTTGCTTCAGGACTAATTCACCTCCCTGAGGCATGTCCGAGGACAAGACGTAATGTTATAAAATAGACATTTGTAAATAACGGTGAACAAATTGTTATACTTAAAATTTAGTAAAATACAGATCACTTTCAAAAATCCAAAACAACAGTGCATAAACGCATACTGTAGAACACGAAATTCACGCGTGTCCCAAGTATAGCGAATTTGGGAGTTTTGCGTCATAGCGTATCTTTATATTAGCGTCTCTTTACCGTAGCCGCAGCCGCTGACAGCGCCATCTGTCGCAAAAAAGACGAACTAATTTGAGCAGAGAATGCTTCCAGTTTGATTGAGCATTCTCTCAAAAGGGGGCGCCCATATTTATAAACAAAGGGTTAAACAAAGGAAATGGGGCTATAAACCCTATCCATGGTGGCACAACAAAGGGGCCATATCAGGTTGTATTAAGTGTAATTTTCGGAAAATAAACAATCAAAACAGATCACAATGATTTTTCTTTGCTCTTTTAACATGTCTTTTGCTTCCTAAAGCCAGAAAAACACAAAAAAGAATGGTTCAAGAGGGGCTACGTATGCTTCATGTTTGTACTAGTGGCGCCATCTAGCGGTCACCACGAAAACGAAAATGGCGTCTCCAGAATGTTCGTCAAATGCCTGTGCTAAAGGCATGCTAAAGGTGCCATTTGTTGTTTTTTTTTTGTTTTTAGATGGAATGTTTATTAATTCAATGGAATCATGAGCTAGTCCACAAGCCCAGAAACCGATTTTGAAAAAGGGTTTCAGCAGGGCTACGTATCTTCTATTAGATTTACTAGTGGCGCTATCTAGCGGCCACCACTAAAACGAAAATAACGGCTGCACAAGAAACCTCCAATTCTTGCTTTAAAGGGGACCGTCTCATTGACGTCAGCGCCACCAGTCGCTAAAAAGAAAGACAAAAGTACAGCGTTTTAATATATAGCGAAGCGGCACCAGACGCTAAGTACGCTATATATAAACACACGCGGAAATTTCGTGTTCTACAGTATCTCATATTGGCATACGCATATCTCTAATGCAAAGGAACGGGGAAGCTGTACTAGCTATGTACCAATATGCTTCAGGTGCCAACATCTTTGAAACGCAAACGTTTAAAAATCATTCTGATATTTGTGATTCATTCAGCTAATAGTAAGTTAAGTAATATGAATCATATTGAAAGCGCTCCTAGGGAATATTTAAAGGAATAAGATCATTTCCTTTCAGACGTATTATGAATGTAGTGCCGAATCTTACCTCATTTTTGTGAAATTTATGAAGAGCTTTACAAACCAAGCTGTGGATGGAGCCGCTCTACTCAATGTAAATGGTGGATAATATCAACATTACGCCATAGGTGGTACTCTTTGAAAAGAATGGGACAATGGCAGCCGCTGTTGAATCATGTTTAGAATAGGGCACAACCCAAAAACCCTCCCTGGAAAGTTTGAATGAAATAATGTTAGAAGTGTGCGAACCATTGCTCAAAATGATGGAGCGAACGTCTATGGTAGTCTTCCTAAAACATGCTCTAAGACAAAACATTTTCAAGTGAAAAATGTAAGTGAGCCGAACCCTAATTTTTCTTGAATCATACAGACAAAGATGTTTGTTTTCACGTTCCAGGTGAAATCGTTTGATGTCACCTTTATATATTTGTCATAAAAGGGTTGAAATAAAGGCCTTTTCTTGTTTTCTAAATGACCTTAGGAAGGGACAAAAACAAAACAGTACTTTGAAAAGAGAAAAGGTAAGTAAATGATCGTTTCTATTTGATATATATAAAAAGATACAATATCAAAGTGAAACGGTGAATTTCCGTTGGTTTATTCATCAGAAATGAATTTCCGATAAATGTCTACAGTAGGTACATTTTTTTCCAAGTATCTTGGGCGGCAGATCTTGAGCCTGCTGTGCATGGCCTGGGAAGTTGGTCATGGTCATTGATGTGCTTGTCCTATTTCTTCGACGTTATAGATGGGTGTATGTACAACCAGACACAGGTAGACGTCCGCTTGACTAGTGTAGGAATTAAATTTATGAACTGTATTAGAATTGGAGTTTTATACATAGAAGGAACAGCAGCTTTCAATAGAATATCCACAAAAATAATCATTTGTAACCAAGATATGTCCCCGAGTGTCAAATCATGTGTACGCTCCTGGTGGGAAATGTGATAGGATCATACAGATAAGGAATGTATATTACCTAATAAACAAACGTCACACAGCGTGCATGGCTATAGTTCGAGGTATATTATTCGAATAGTTGTTAAAACGGGTGTTTATAGGGTCTTACCTTACATGCCTCACTCTGCGTACTACATGTACGTAGGACAGTCCATTTTGTTTTTACACTGGGTCAGAAAGCTTCAGAAATGGACAAATATCAATATGTCTAAGATGTCAAAATGATTTCTTTCGATACTTGGAATATGCAGTCTATGAGAGAGAAGAATAATTTGATAAATTATTTAGCCTTCAAATGACCTTGAACTATGAAAAAATCAAAATATTTTGGCCCTTGTTTTTATGCAGAGAAAGTCCAGATTCGTAGATGATAACATTGCCTTATCAATACTCAAGTTAATATGTTCAAAAAGAATATTTTGAAAAGGCATTATTGAAATTGTATATGGAGCATTTATAAGGCAATGCTATCTTTTAAGAATTTTGATTTTCTGTTTATAAATGCCTGAAAAGATAGGCCAAAAAACTATTTTGTGTTTTTCCATAGTTCAAGGTCATTCGGAGGTCAAATTTGCTTATCAAAAAATATTTTTTCTTTCATAGACTGCAAATCCCAAGTATCAAAAGGAATCATCATGGCATCTTAGACATATTGATAAGCGTCCATTTTTGAGACTTTCTGACCCAATGTTTTTAGAAAGCAGCCTTTAGTTAGCATATTCAAAACCACAACGCCCTCCCTGGAAGATTTTTGACACATATATCTTACACCGTCAGCGGTTTAGATCACGTGTACGCACTCATATATCTTTCCTGGGGGGGGGGGGGGGCGGAGGTGAATTTTAGCATTTCCCAGAGTTTAGAGGTTGGGGTGAAGTTTCCGAGTGCGTTTGGTATTGAAAAGTCTGTGTTACTCCAAATGTACCGTGCTTATCAACTGATCAACGTTTTCACTTGTCAATACCATTCAGTGACTCTTTATTTCCATGTTTGCAGAAAATGTCAAAAACATTACAAGGTTAGCAATTGTTCGCCACTTTTTGAAAATGTTGTGGGGGACTAAAGGTGTACAAAAGCATTCCCTGCTGAATGAAACAAAAGAGAGTTCAGTTGATGGTCTGAGCATGATTTCATAGCCTTTCTTTTCTTTTCACTACCCCTATTTCTAAAAATGACCCCCTCCAAAGAAAACTAGAAATGACAGGTATTTTTTCCATAATTCAATAAAAGCCTGTTTGATATAAGAAACACCATCGTAGTGTTTCTTTGACAAGAGAACAAATCCATACATACTACAAATGTTTCCTCTAGAACACAATCTGCATAAATGGATTAGATTGCATTAGATTATACTGTAAGCATAACACGCATAAATTAAAATTTTGACAATGTACATACTACTTATACTCAACTTAGTGGACCCTTGTAGCATTAGATGTACTTTGATGCAAAGTCAGAGTATCAATCTCTTTGGCTTATTCAACAAGCTTTATTAGTATTGCATCAGCTATCTCCTCCTCAAATCAGAATGCTTCATTTGTACCATGTGACCACGTTATATGCTCATAAGGCTTCCTACTCAGTTTACATTGCCCAGGCCTGCTCAGTCATGTTTACATGTCATGTTTGCCCGCTAGTTAATTAGGTCATTGATAGGTGGCATCAGCTGAGCAGATTTGCCATATGCTATATGTTAATGATGCTTCTATATATATATATATATATATATATATATATATATATATATATATATATATATATATATATATATATATATATTAATTTTCAAGTTAAGCGTTAAAATGTAGTTAAGTGCTGGTATTTAGTTCATGCACTGATTGCGTTAACAGCATAGGCATGATATACGACCACACACCCGATTGCCACCCAGTTTTCTGGGAATGGATGCGACCACAAGTCCCGGAACTCGCAACTGAACATAGCTGTTATTCGTAAGCTACGTGTGTTATTGATGTGCTTTATTTAACTGTTGTGCCGTGTTATCCATGGGTGTTTTTACTACCAGGCACTGGTCTACTAGTTCAGGAAATAAATTTATGTACCTCCAATTTATTGTTTTACGGATTTCAGTTTTCACAACTAAGTTCAAAGACTTTTACTGTTTGTAACCAATCCCTTTTGGAAGGACATTATTATTTCTATTAGATGTAAATTTGGAAAGAGCAGTGTCATATGATATTCAGATTTGTTTGGAATGCCACTATGGTAAAATGATATGTTACGTCTACATTTGAATAGACAATGGTATGAAAATGGTTTCTCATTAGTTGTAGACTTTTTAGATGAGAACGCTGAAATGTTAGAGCTAGAATATTTACAGGCTTCTCTAGGCCTCAAGGTCTATTTCATTCAATAAGGAGAGCTGACAGCTAAGATGAAACCTTTACTATCAAATTACTATCAATTAAATAGATATCCTACTTTACTCTACCCAAATAACAGACCCATCCATTCATGTGTAAACAACTTTATTAATAAAGACAAAAAGGGTGGCAAAATATTTACAATATGGCAGATCCATCCGATACTGAGAGTATTAAGTAGAGTATTGGAAAATGGGACTCTGCAATGAATATTACAATAAGTTATGAGGAAATGGGTGAAGTTTTTGTTTGCAATCATAAATACAATCAAATTATCTACTCAAGATATATTCAATATAAAGTCCATTATCACAGAATATTCACAAGAGATAAATTACTCAAAATGAAAATCATTGATAATGATAGCTGCCTAAAATGTCAACTACCTGACAGAATTGAACATTTATTTATCAATTGTGAATATTCAAAAATATTGTGGACAGAAGTTCAGAAGTGGATCGATAGTATTGGATTTTTTCAAATTACAAAATATATAACAAAATCAAAATTCCTGGTGATAGGAAAAAGAAATAATGTATTATCAATCTTATACTGTTATCTACCAAACAGTGCTTACACGTCAACAGGGAGTCTAAAACAGGTACAAACATTCACCATGTAAAAGGAACTTTGAAAAAATGGTGACCGAAAAATATTAGGCACAAATAAATGATTGCTATGAGCGATTTATAGGTAGATAGCATTAAGTAATTCTGGAACTGGAGAGATTCAAATAATGTTTTTTTCCACCAATGAAAAATGTTTCAAAGTAGTTATGTTATATATATAATTTTCTACTTTTTTATAATGCCTATGTTTTTTGTCAATAGTGACGAAGATCTTTTAATGTCCACTGGATTTTTTTCTCTCATACTGTTGGTATGTAAAATGAGACGAGATAATTGTGCTTGTTGAGATATGCAATAAATAAAAACTTAAAAAAAAAGAAGTTCAAAGATAGAAATAAAAATGAACTATTAATGCTCACACTCAAAAGAGGAGATATTATTTGTTATCCTTGCTGTGAAAAGGCCATCAGGGCAGGCCCCTCAGCTGCTAGTAACAGATTGGAGCAGATGATGAAATGTGGTGCCATATATAGAGGATTGCAGTTCTTCACTGGTAGGTCAACTCTGTGTATAAACCATTTTCTATCTCTGTGCAGTAGTTCCTAAGTTTCCATTTCATAATCAACTTGAAGGCTACCATAGAATCTTGGTACTTTAATGCACATTTTCATATTCTCAATTTGCAAACTTAGTTATTTTGGATTGGATTGTATTGTAGGTTTATTGACTGTGCTAATGATACACAAAATCATACTTGATGCAAGAAAATATCTTAGAACAAATAACATATTAGATTCGAGAGAACAAACATGAATAACTACTCTTAAATATAATAAAGTTACATTCTATTACACACATTAGCAAGACGTAAGAAGAACTTTGCCTTGCATAGTTTCTGTCATAGACAGAAGAAAATCTCATATGTTTTTCTACTAAGAGAACTAAATCAATGGCCATGTGTGTACAACAAGAGGTGTTCCTTTCTGTTACGTTACTGAGCTATTTTTATCGTTCAGTGGTACCATGTAAGTGTTCTTGTTGCTACTCTGCTCTTAAGGTTTTGCGTCTGTACATTTTAGATCTGTACCGACTACTTATTCTCCACAGTATTAGCATTGTCTCAAAATCAATCTCTTGTGGATGCCTCCCAATCAGTACATAGAAAGGTCCCTGGCACTCACTCATAACACGGGCTACACCATGACCATTTAAGCCATTTAACTCATTGTACATCTCCAATCTAATCAGATCACAGCATCGCAATATGCCACAGACCTTCAGTGATGCCAAGATCACATCTGCTGCACATCCTAGTGCACATCATGGCCATGATGAGAATTCAGTGTGACTTGCAAGGCCACCTGTATCACCTGAACGTCAACACGAAAACTGTATGTGATTATAGTATTGTATTATAATATTGGATACTAGTACCAAACTTGTACCATCATAATATGGTACTATAAGTTATGCGCTGTTGAAAAGTGCAATCCGGCCTGATATCCAACTGAAGTCATCTATATATCATGAGGAGGAGCCGAGTGGGATCTGGATGACAGAGGGCGGATAGCAGGCCGGATTGAACTTTCCAACAGGGCATAACGAAATTATCACCTGCTCTTTTATGCTGAGAAAAAAAGAACAATGAGCCGTGAGGAGAATCTCAATAGGGCCAGTGCAGACTCCCTGCTGCTAATTTGTCAGTGAAGCATGGGAAAATCAACAAAATACAATCCATATCAGTTCTGACCCGTCTTATCTTCAAGTTCCATGCAATTCTACAGATATTCATACTCTGTTCAGTCAACTACGACTGAAAATGATGTTGAAGCGACAAAGAGCACCATGCTTTTTGCCATTTTTCACACAAATGCCCATGCACACCATTGGAGGTCAGAACGACGCTGGTGACCTCTAGGGGTCAGATTGCTATAACCAAGTAGTAATATCAAGCTACATGTACAATATAAGATTCTGCCGTTCGATATTCAATCTACAAACTCTACAAGATCTACGGCTCCAGGTCTTACACATATTTATGAATCAGCATTATGAATCACAGCAGAGCAGGTGATAAAGGGAAAACTAACCATATTTGCATCGATTCAATATTTAATTTAAAGTGACGATACTTCCAAACTGCATACAAGATCGCCACTGCATCCTATCTGAAGAGACGTGAACGACAAATCCTCTAACAGCATTGGGAATACTGGAAAAATAAAAAGAGAATATATATATACATATATATATATATATATATATATATATATATATATATATATATATATATATATATATATATAAATGATTTCTTAAAAGGGCAATAATTGATTGGAAAGGATAGTTGATTTGATGAACTTTACCTTCATCAAATCGTTTTTAGCATTATTTGATGATGAATAAATCAGAAGGGGTGAGAGTAACTGGATCTCAAGTCAATGGCGACTTGTCAATGCCGGCCTGTTTTTGAACTACAGCAGTAGTGGGTAACAGGAAGTAATACTGTGGACCACTTGGCTCCTTTGAAGGCCAGGGGTAAGATATGCCTAATCCATGAAATGTTGTGGCAAAGTGTAACAGGTGTGTACTTACTCTCCTGTTTACTGCTACAAGCTTCTTGAGCAGTGTCCATAGTCTTAGATCCCAGTGCAGCATGCTCGATGAACAGTACACTGAAAGGAAATACCAGGTAATGTTACTTGACCGACATCTTTTTGTCATACCTTTTAACACATAAGCGTTAAATACAGATGGACAATTTTGTCGATTTCTTAAAAACAGAAGCATATTCCGCGAAATATTGAAGTAGAAATTTCAATTACGTGAATTCCCATCATTGTATTTAAATTGAAAGTAATTGAAACTGGTGTCGCAAACATGTTATTTAGAGTGTATTATAGCAAATGATCTGTCAGATGATGAGGATATAAAACGTCAATACAGATCATTATGCGGAATAGCTAACATGCTGATCAGAAAGTTTCAAAGATGCTTGGAACAAGTCAGGTTCTTCCTCTTTAGAGCTTATTACACGGTACTGTATTTTGCCCCTCTGTGGTGTATCTTTGCTAAAACACATACACCTAACTCAGAGTCTGTTATAACAATACCCTCAGTGGATTCTAAACCTGCGAAGAGTTCTTTCTGAATAGAATCTCTATTTGTGGGGAATTTACCCGGAAGAAATATTTACCAATTCAAAGCTTGAATCAATAACATTGCCAGCAGTATCCTTAAAAGAGTAGAACAGTATATTATAGATAGTAGTGCAGGTAAACACTGGGAGACCTCCCGGTACCTATATTTATGGACCGCTTGTGTCTGAAATAAAGCATCGAATTGAATTGAAACATTAGAACATTACGAATGACTACCTTATAACTTTTTTTAAGTATATGTTCAAATTGTCATAGATCAAGACGACACTAGGTGGAATTTGATGTATCTGCATAAAACCACCCACTAACCCAAAGGCAATGACAGCTTTCCCTCCTGCAACCTGCAACCGTCTGAAAGTTTGCAAAAGGTATTGCTTTGATATAATTGTTCTAAATCAATATCCAATATATCTATATTTATATATTTAAACATTAACTCAACAAAAGACCTATTAAGTGCAGTTTTAGTATTACTCTTATTGCTACCTCAAATTGCTCCCCACATACTCCTATAAGAAAAACGAGTCAGCTAGTAAAATCCGAGTAGTTTTGAGTAATATTTTGACAGTTGTACTTACGCCTCGTCCGTTGCTATTGCATCGAGCAGGTTCGTCAGCACACTTCATTATCTTCGTATATCTCCTTAAACAACATTCATCGCCGCATTTAAAACACTGCAGATGAAATAATGAAATGTAGAACGGTATGGGCTTAATTATCTAGGCTTGAGAACAGGTCTGGCAGGTTAGCAAACGAGGTAGTGACGTCATTCTTTCATAAGGTTCATGTGAATCTTCTTGCTTATAATTAGTCATGTATGCTTTTTAGAGTGAAGTAAAATGGAAAGGATACCTTTCTCTTAAATACAATTTTCTGATGATAGAAAATCAAACCCATCTTACCCCATCCTCATTATTCACAGTTGGAATATAAACCTTATTTATTTATTTGTTCATCCATTTCGTATTTTGACATACAGTTTGAACTCTTAATTAGGTACATCATACTTATTAACTTTGCGTCAATTGTAATTAAAAAGCTTATAAGATTGAAATATTGGTGAAAGGTTATAGGACAATAATAATCTTACTTGTGATCCATTGGGTTTTCATGCCTGCGTGGGCAACGCCATGCCCATCACTGTGAGACAAGCTAGGCGAAGGCGAGACGACGACATGGCGACATGTTTTATGTGGCCACCACTCCCCAGACGACTGACTAACAGTAGGGTATCACGGCATTCTATTTCAAACACCCAATCGAAGATATGTACACTGTATTTCTTATACTTAATTGTGTATCAAAAGTTAATCTTAACAGTGATTACAATCCAACATAATTGATTGTAATAGGGATCTTTCTACAATTGGCCCAAAGTGGGGTATCTCTTGTTTACTACTCTGGTATCTGTTATGTCATAGTCCGCTTCCACCTCATAGTATAGCAGGTTTCTTAACTCATTCACAACTGGAACAAACATTCGATTCGGCCCACACACAAATACTTCATACATACATACATATATACATACATACATTTTCATATACATACATACATAGATATATACATACATACATACATCGTATATACATACATATACACATACTTACATCATATATACATACATACATACATTCGCACATACCTACATACATAAATACATCTATCTATCTATCTATCTATCTATCTATCTATCTATCTATAAATATATATATATATATATATATATATATATATATATATATATATATATATATATATATATATATATA
>OZ012696.1:34743940-34817059 GCA_963942565.1 Maea johnstoni
GAAGTCTACACGACTGTACACGAAGGTGCTGACTTCCACTTCGCGAAAATTTTGAGGTTTTGTAGCCACTCGACTATACAACACGAAGCGTACACAAGGACAACACAAAGCCAACACGATTGAATATGTCTTTACACGAACACAACACGTATATAGTACGAAGTGAATGTGAAGTGCACACAAACCTATATGAACTATCAAGAAGACAACCAGACCAAACATGACTCAACCAGAAGATAACGCGATGCTAATGGGAACTTAGCAAGAAGTGATCACGAACACAACATGAAATTAGTGCAAGGCATTAGCCTGGATTTGTGTAGCCATAGTTATGTAGCCATTTCACTCATACTGATAATTATCTCTTAAAAATGATTTTCACCCATGATATATTCTACGCAACATTTGTACAATAGTTATGAACATATTTATGTCATAAATAGCTTGATACCAAAAGTAAGTAAATATGTGTAGCAATAACAATAGCAATAGCTATTATCGCTTTGATGATGTTTCAATTATAAAAATGTTCAATAACCATAGGGAAAACATTAGAAAATGATGAATACAAATAATGATATACAATACAAATATTATATTAGTATAACATAAACGATAATTAAAGAAAAATTTTTTAAAACATTAATATTTTTATAATGTTTGATAACATTACACCATCTTTAATCAACATTTATAATTACTGTTTTACATCTGCATATTACAAATAAATTACTGACATACTTTAAATTGCTTCTAAAAAGTCTGAAAAAGTCAAAATGATTTATGTATATATATATATATATATATATATATATATATATATATATATATATATATATATATATATATATATATATATATATATATATATATATGTATATATATATATATATATATATATATATATATATATATATATATATATATATATATATATAGATATAGATATATATATATTTAGATTTAGATATAGATATAGATATATATAAATAATATATATATATTTATTTATACATATATATATATATATATATATATATATATATATATATATATATATATATATATATATATATATATATATATATATATATATATATATATATATACATATATATATATATATATATATATATATATATATATATATATATATATATAAATATATATATACATATATATATACATATATATATATATATATATATATATATATATATATATATATATATATATATTTATATACATATATATATATATATATATATATATATATATATATATATATATATATATATATATATATATATATATATATATATATAATGTAAAGATGTTTCTCAGAAATATTTGATGAATAATCTTTGCATTATTGTGTAAATGTTTTCCAAAGTGTATTGACAATTAAACTTCAAATATAATAAGTAGTAATCAATTTTTTTAACAAATATTTTCAGTGACATTTCACAGATATTGGGTAATTCTTTTTTTATATACATAGCACAGATGTTTTGTGTTTACTGGGTAGTATGTAGAATAAAGAAAATTAAGTGCCTTATATTGGGTCGTTCTGTATTTATGCTAGACCATATTATTGTTATGTATTTACCTTGGTGCAAAGTAAAGATGGTATATTATTTGTTATGTTTTACCTAGTATTGTCTTCGATGTGGTTTTATAGGACCACAAGTCGATATATTATAACTATTAGAGACGTTAAAGTGTGTATAGGGGCAAGAATCAGAAGAATGTGAGGAATGAAAAAAAATTGATAAGCTAAATGAGTTTTTTGTAGATGAATTACAGACAGAATTTGAATGCTTCATTCTCCTCAATTAGCTCATTTTGGTTGGATGTTGAACGTCACGTGATCTACTGGTTGACTACGTGTTGGTGTCGCGGTACTTCATGGTACTTGGTGTTGGCTTCACGTTCACTTCGTGTTTGAATTTGGATATAAAGTGAACACGAAGTAGCACGATGTCAACCAGTAGTCAAACAGTGTTCTGCGAAGTGTACATGAAGTTAACATGAAGTTGACACGATGTGTTTCTAGGTCAAACTTCATGTGGAGTTCATGGAAATCTTTAAACAGCCAGAAGATTTCAGCGCGGACACGTAGTGAACAAGGTTAATCCCGAAGTGAACACGAAGTTTCAGGAAGTGTACCCGTTTTATCGCGAAGCCTACACAAACCTCCACAAAGTCTACACGGAGTGAAAAACGCCAACTTCGTGTACAGTCGTGTAGACTTCATGGTCTTATGTGAGAGGGGCTTTAGAATGTTTCACTCAAAGATCATTAAGAAACTAGGGATTGGCTAATCCCATCAGGGCCCTGTCGTGGCTAAGGGTTTACAATGCCTGGCTACCAAAAGTAAGTGTTCAGGTCCAATTTTCCGCTGTATGCCTATATGTGGGTTAGCCTGGTCGCTATATAAATGTGCGGCATTATGGAGGGCTATCTATGATCCTTCTGTAACTGAAAGACCCCTTTGTGAAGAGGGGAAATTTCCTCCCGATGCTACGGGTAATAGCTCATTGGAAAGCTCGAATGTTGTCTTAGGTATGCAGGAAATTCATATGGAATTCTGGTTATTGTCACTTTTTTCTGTTATATTGGTGGTATAAACTCGTGACTAATCAGTTGTAAGTGGTGGTGGACACCCGAGACAACGGTGAAAACCACCGCCTAGCCCCGAGTTACTGGCAACTGTCGCACATGGCCCGGATGAGAAGTGAACCCAGGCCTTGGTTAGAGACAGCAATCAGTCATTGGAAGGCAAATTTAATTTTGTTTTTAGTGTTCCTTATTTCAGGCTAGCACCAACTCAGCGAAAGGCTTGTAAACAAACGATTGCTCACCACACACTCTCCCCTTCCTGGGTAGTATTCATTACAACGATGCGAACAGATACGATGGCGCAGGTGTGAAAGGGAAAATAGTATTATCCTAATGTAGTTTGGGGTAGGGTAAGTAAAAAACTTTGTTTCACCCACTCGCAAATGTGACAGAGGGAGGGTGAGTAAAACGTTTTTACCCACCCACCTCAGATGTAGGGTAAATAACTATTTTATATATATTTCATTTTCTCTGTAACACCTGTACCATCTTAGATAGATGGTAATATTTGAATATCGGCTTAATACATAGTGCACTCATAAGGGTGAAATTGAAACTACTACAAACTGTCGTCTTGTTATTGACCTGGTAGTGTCACAAATTGGATCAACTATATTTTTTGATGATGAAAACTGAGGTATTCTAAACCTATCCGAATGCTGAGGCATGTTTACAGGGAAATACCTTACCTGTTGGTTTTGCCTCGCTGCCAAATACTTGTGCCTCACACAATGTTAGGAGATCGTTAGATGTATTAAATGTACTTTGAATGGTGATCATAACATAACGCGCATAACGAGTCTTGCACAGCCATGTTTCAACTGCAGATGCTGCCCCCTGACGAAAGTAGCAATGGTTAAAGGAGTCTCGTTGGATGTTGTTTACATCAACATTATTGCTTAGCAACACTTCCACGTCGTGAAGGCGATCAGCTGAAGAACAAAATTAAAGGAATGTCATTGTACCATTACAACTTTATTGACAATCATGTATTGTTATGACCTCATGTGTTTGAGTACACATGACTGAAAACTCAGAATGAATTGATATAAAACGCACTAGTTGGTTTCAACATCAAGAAACAAAAAATGTATGCTTCTGTTCTCATTCATGGAATTGAAAAGCCCGTTATTAAGTTCTAATTATGAATGTTATAGTAAGGTGCGTAAACTTTTACTATGTATCGATATAATAGAGGCATGTCCTGATAGGCAATACAAGTAGTGGCCAAGGGTGTTGTCAATGGCTCAAATACCCACCGGGGTATGTGACAAAATAGCCATTGACTTGGGGTTTGGCAGTGGTTCTCCCGGGCTAATGCAGTTTCCTCCACCACCTAGAACTGGCTAGTCATGACTTAGCGGCAGTATGGTAGAAAAGGTGACGATTGACAATATCAATTGAATTGATGAATTGTTGATTAATTTTCAATAGTTTTGCCTCATGGAGAAATTGAATACAGTTGCGAGGGCAACGAACTACAGTATCGATTCAATGTATAAAATTGAAAACTCATTGTTCTAGTGTACTCCCGCTGTGTTGGAAATAATGCAGACACACTACTATGGCAACCTGCTATAACATATATGAAAGATAATATTTCGACCTCCATAAATTGTGTATTCTGGCTTAATGAAGGGGGTCGGCTAACCCCTCATGGTTCTGTGCAGAAGGTTAATGGTTCCATTAATAATGGTGCTTTGCAACTCTTCTGCAACTGACTATGAAAGATTAGACAACTGATCGTCTATGGTAGTAGACACTTGCTGAGTACATCTCTGTTGTACACTGTGAGATAGGATATTGAACAATGACGGCCGAGGTCGACTATCCACCATGGTGATGCTGAATAGTTGGTGTGCGAGCAGGATGCGCCGCCATAAGAGCTTTCTGTATTGCCATCCACAGCACGCGCAGCCCCTGTTGGGAAGCCTGGGTGGTTCCAGTTACTGCTCTGGTACGCATCTTTCCCTAGTGCCAAATTCACATCTGCCTGTGCACCTATAAAGTGAATAAAAAAGTGTTGGTTCGTTTACGGTTGAGCAAACTCACCTCTGACATTCCATCGAGAAACATACTTTCATGCAAGCACAGGGGCGAGTATACAATATCAAGCACCATTGACAAAACGTACAAATATAATGTAGGAGTACGAATAGTCTGCCATGAAGTAAAACAATAGGGACCAATTCAGATATGTGGCACATAAACGTACTGTAAAATCATACATTGCATGTATATACGCTCAAGGGCATTTATCTTATGCCATCTAGCATAGCTAAGTATAAAGAATGTTTGTTTAGGAAATGGTTATGAGTTGACTGTCTTTAGGTAAAATGGCATAAATCATTGAAATTGATGAAGACATGTGTCCCTACACCACCATCCAATATCAAAACACTCATGTACAAGAGTTCCTGCAGATGTTGTTGTCAGGATCCCCGATTCTTTTGACAGTAATTTTGGAATTGAGAATGATTTTACAAGGTATTCGAGGAGAGTCAATGGTAATGTTCTGGATAACAGTATTCTTTTAGATATTTTCCTAACTATGCTTTGCTTGCGAGATTTCATCAGATCTTTAGTCTGCTTTTGACTGTTGCGAGCATTACTGGGTAAGCAACTTGTTGGTGACATTGTTGATGCATCCCTAGTTTCTACCTGGGTCGATAAGCCATTAGTAATCGTTGTTGGCCAAACTCTTACACATGCATCAGCGGAGAATTTATTTTATATTTTTGATGCATCCCTAGTTTCTACCCGAGTCAATTAGCCACTAGTAATCGTTGTCGGCCAAACTCTTACACATCAATCCAGAAACGATTGTATATAACATCTAGAAAAGAAATATGGAAGAGGTCAAAGCGTTCCTGGAACAGATGGAATGCTTAACTCCTTGGGCCTTTAAGTTTCTTTCTTGCAATAAATACACTGATACAATCACTACGGAATATAAAAGATCATTTATCATCACTCTGTTGTCATATTGAGGCTAAGTGGTGATTCTCCCCTAGTTAATTGTGCTTGAAAACGCAGTACCCAGGACAACATCAACCATCTAACAGCAAATCAGTGGTAACATTCACACATGCCCCAGGCAGGATTCGTACCAGCAGCTTTGGGTGTGCCATGATAAAACTGTTGTCTAGTTCATGAATGACATGGACTATTTTCTGTCGTCATTCTATCTGCCATTCATACTAAATGATCATTTGGATGTAGTTGTGACATAAGCCTGATTCAAAACCCGTGTTTTACAATGTGGTAAGACATTTCGTTTGGCAAGTGGACCACTGGGCCGTGAAGGTTGTCCAAGTGCCATCGGTGGATGTGTGAACAATTATAAGCCTAGTAAAGTTGAGAGCAGCCAAAACGTCATGTTTTAAAGTGTCGTGACTAGCCAGTTGTTTCCTTGGTGGGGGAAACCAAATTACTCGGTTAAATCTACCTCTTTACCCCAAGTCAATGGCACCCCTTAAGTATAAATGAGTTCATATACTAGTATTTCAAAATATTGGTCAGTGTTCAACCAGTAGAATGTTCTTCTTTAGTTGTATAAAACATATCATGAATGTTTGACTACTCTATGAAGAATTTATTTCTCAATAGTAATGCAGAATGGAGAAGAATGGGGAATAATTTAAGACTAACAAGCTAACAATGAGTTACAACGAAATCATTCAACCGTGGCACAAGAACATCCAAGAAAGTTTTGAACATTCCAAAACTTTCTTGGATCCTCCTGAACATCGAATTAATATCAAAGCATATTGAAGAACATTGAAAATACCTGAAATTTGGCATTTAGTGATGTGTTCTTCCACATTAGGAAGTTCTTTGTTAAGTTTTCTCTGTTATCCCCAAAAACGTTTTTAGTTGCAAATTAGAGCATAAGCATATCACACAAGTTATTCTAGGCTCATTTTGATACAAATCAACTGGGTATCAAACCGATATGGATAAGATAGCTCCGGTATATGCATTTTCACTAGCGAGAGAGAGAGATGTGGGTGCTCACACAGTCATATAAATTGTTCACACTTTGTCTGAGTTAAAGCAAACAATTGTCTTGCTACTACCATTTTATCACAACAGAGGCTTGCTCTGCATCAGTTGTTCTTCTATTGACAAATTGTACCTCAAACCGTTTGTCTCTAAATGAAAGTAATCAATTCTTCATCTAAGTCCCAGAAAAGCGATATATTACTTCTCTTATATGGGAAGGATCAACGAAATATGAACATTACATGCTAGACTACGTGATAAAGATATGTTTTCCATCAGTATGAGAAGCTGTGGCTTGGAGGTTTTAGAGTTATTAGGTGTGAGGAAAGTATTTTAGCTAGGATACGGATTGGTCACAGTCACTTGAATCACTCCATCTTTTTAATCCTCCCCAGTGCATAGCTTATGATTTTTGTTTGATTATCGAATATATTTCATTTGAGTCTGTTGATTTTATTGAGATCAGAAATAGACATTTCAATATACTAGTAAATAGTTTTAAGGACCTCTTCAAGAAAGTTCCCCTGGACCGCATTTTATCTTATTTACACGAGATTGGCCTGTTTTACCATTTGTAAAACATTTTAAGTATTTAATTTCTTTTGAAACAACCATGTATGCGTACTTTATACGTTGAAACTCTTCATTCTTTTGTAAGCATTTCTTTATCTATTTATAGCTTTGTTGTTATTTTCCTATGATAACAGAGGACCATCATTCTACACATTTAATGGCAGTGAATGGCCTTTGTCTGCCGATGGGCCTTTAAGCATTCATTCATTTATTCAGGATAATGTTTAATGAGGGACCTCTGTCTCAATATACCAAGTTTGAATGTCACGACGTGCTGAGCTGTTTTTATAGACGTGTTCTATATTTCTGCAATTCATGTGACTCACTAAAAAGCAGCCTTTTAAGAGGCTATATACTATAAAGGCCAGTCTGTCTATAAAGATAATTTTTCACAAATATTGACTTCAATTATATACTTACTCGCAAATGTAGACCACCTATAAGCATTTTAGAAGACTTACTTTGGTCTTTCCCTATACATTATGAACCCCGTGTCTATAAAAATGTTTTTAAAAATTTTTGGCTTGGGGATACTTCCCTTTAAGGCAGACCTGTTAGTGTTTCAAAGGATCATTTTCAGTCTGTTGACATTAAACAGTTCTCATTTTATCTTACTAGATGTGTGTTAATAATGTAAAATGAAGGATTGCCTGTCTTAAAGGACCATTGACAGCTTTCAGTATAGTAAATATATGCAATGCAGACAAGACACGGATTTTTTTTAGTGAGAATTGTTTTCATCAGGATCATATTTGGTATGCTTTTGGCAGTCTGACTGTTTCTTTTAGATGTGTACAAATACTGTTCAATGAAGGTCCACTTTCGTAAGTAACATATTTAACATTCTGCGATGTGAAAATACATATATAACCTGTTGATACAAAACAACTCTAGATAAAGATCACTTTGAGTCACCCCATTCAATTGAGGCCTTTTTAGCACGCCTGACTTAACTTAGTAGATGTAAAATAAGCTGTTTTGTCCATAAGTATATGGGTACATTCTGTGCTCTCTATCAGATGAAGGCTTTAGCCTTTTACAGTATTAGTACTGATGTTAGAGTACACACACTTCATGTCATGTCTCTTTTGGACATCCTTGTATCAGACTGATATGGTTAAGTAAGCACAAATGTGAGCATACACACTGAGAGAGAGAGAGAGAGAGAGAGAGAGAGAGAGAGAGAGAGAGAGAGAGAGAGAGAGAGAGAGAGAGAGAGAATGTGGGTTCTGTGAAGTAATCATTTGGGGGTGCACGCACAGTCATAACTTTAGTCTGAGTTTGGCAAGCACTTCTCTTACTGCTACCATTGTATTAAATTAACCACATGCTTGATCTGCATCATTGGCTTCCCTATTGGCAAATGTCAATTATACCTTTTATCACTTCAAAAGGAGCTATATAGCATTCATTGGTGTGGAGTTAAATGTCTGACCTGTTGGTAACGGTCGATTTTTACGTTCTAGTGAATTCTAATTACCTTTTAGTGATAGAAGTTATCTGGATATCAAACTTATCTATGTTTGCGTTCTTACAGAGTCGGAGCGAGAGAGGGAGAGCGAGAGTTTAAAAACAAGACTATAATGGTATTTTAAGACAAGTCAATGAGTCTTATGCCCTTATACCAGAGCATTGCCCCATGGAAAAATTACCTGAATCTAGGATGCGATGCTTCTTTTTTAGCTTTTCTGAGCAGTAGTAGTTCACATGTAACTATTTTGAAAATAACCAATAGTCAGACAGCTCATGTAGGAAAATAGGGGGTCCGTGGGAAACTCATTTTAATTGTTTGAGACATGAAGTTTCTCCCTCTCTGAGGTGTGTTTTACAGTTAAGGATAAGTTGTCCTCAATGGGTTATCTTCAATGGGTTTAAAGGTCAAACTAGCGTAATTGTCCAATCAGATCCGTCAATTTCAATCAAGGGGTCAATGCTGCTGGGTCAAAGGTAGACCTAACAATAGCGCGCGTGGATTTGAACAAGCGTCACGTACGTGATCTGGCGCCAGTTTTTAGGGAAAACAAACGGTGCACGTCACAACAAACGCGTATTACCATTGTTGAACTAGTGCACAGGTGACCTTTGGCTGACCTAGTTTAGCTAGCTAACTTCACGGTAAAACGTGTTAATTTCTCCTTTTTATCGTAGGAGAAACAGGTTCCATCACTCGTGGATGGAAAGGCAAGCCTCGTCCCAAGACACAAAATCACTCACTCGTGCAAGATATCTCCTCTTTCCATCCACTCGTGATGGAACCTCTATTTCTAGACTAATTTTGGATGAGGACCTCAAAGAAATATGTCTCCAAATTTTTCGACAAATCTTTCAAGGACAAGGTCAAGGTTTTAAGTTCAAAATCTTCGAAATGCCTTGTTTGGACATGCAACCATCTGCATTTGATAGAAAACTCGATGTTGTAATGTAATACACTCAGTAAGTGAATTTTACACACAGAGATTTAGTTTTTTATCAGTAAAGTTTAAATCTGAGGTCAATAAGTACATTTCAAAGTAAAGATCCAAGGTCAAATCAGTGAAAAACGCCTTCTACGGACAATAAATGAGCAGCATTTGATAAAAGTTGGTTATAAAACAGATTTTATAATGAGACACCTTTCCAGTAAATTTCATTAAAGCGCACTTCATATTTTCCACCTCAAAGATTATATCTCAGGTCAATAAGTTCATTCAAAGGACAAGATCAACAGTCAAAATGCAGGAACATGCCTTGCATGGACAGGATATAATCTTCATTTGATTAAATTTGGTTAGAAACCAGCTGTTTAGGATGAAATACACTTAATGATAAATGAATTTCATACATAAAGTTTCAGTATTTTACTTAGTAAAGTATAAATATGAGGTTAATAAGTACATGTGATGGTCAAGGTCAAAGGTCAAATCATTGAAAATGCAATTGTAATGACAGGCAATGAGATCAGGAACTATATATTTATATAGTTCCTGATGAGATGCATTTGATAACAGTTGGTTAGAAACCAGATTTTATGGTAAGATACACTTTTCCGGTAAATTTCATTACACTTCAAATTTTCCACCTCAAAGATCATATCTAAGGTCAATGCGTTCATTCAAAGATCAACAGTCAACATGAAGGAAAATGCCTTGCATGAACCGGATAAAAGCTGCATTTGATACAATTTGGTTAGAAACCAGCTATTTAGGATGAAATACACTTTTCAAGTACACACACTAGATGTTGTTCAAAATATTGAATCAAAGGTCAAAGTCTAGGTCAGATGTGAAACAACCCTTCAAAAAAGACCATTATCAATCTTTCATAGATTGCATTCACTTTGACCAAGACCAACCCATTTTCTTTCGGAATTCTGTCAATATCAGGGGTCGCCTAGGACAAGTCAAAAATTTCAAAATGGAAGGGCGGTTAAAAATCAGATTGTGCTAGCCTGACATGGCAAGTATGATTTCAACAAGTAACTTCAGAGATATTATTGCTCAAATGAAATCCAATATTTCTTTTTCTACTGTTAAACTATAACTTTAAAGGTAAGGGTATTCGGTCTTTTATCCACCGAAATGTTCACACAACCTTCCTTCCCTAGCAGGCTTGTACACACGGAAACCATTCCAATCACCTGAAGCATATTCCAGAGCAGCTGGCAGCATATAGCGTGCAAGCTCTAAGCACTGCCTTGTTAATACGAGGTACCCATTTGCAACTGAGTAGCCTGAGGCAATATGGAATAAACTGTATTGCCCAAGTACAGACCATAGTGCCCAGGTTGGGTATCGAACCAGCGGCCTACTGATTACTAGTCAAACACCTAACCAACTAAGCTACTCCATCCCCATTGTGAAACCACTATAGAAAGGACACAGTTAATTGGTATCTGCATGGAACAAACAGAATCGTCATTATTATCTGTGATGAAAATGGGTGAGTGGAAATGCCACCAAGCTACCCATTTGTGGCTAGGGAATTGATATCCATTGTACTAAGATGAGAGGCGGGTTTGAGTACACTGGATATCAATTATGCAGATGCGGTGGGTATCTCAGCGCTAGAAACTGCAGAGCTTTCTATTCAAGGGTATATTGTTCTCCACATCCATGTACCTTTTTCAGGGCAGGTGATAATTGTGTCAGGCCGTTATAACTTCGTGAAAGTCCCCATACAAGACATTTTGCTGGAGTCTGACCGATATATCAAACATTTAATGTGGCTTTCCTTACCACCATTTGGTTTTGGTTATACTAGTGCTGTGAAGGCGCAACTGTAAACAGAATGATTGTAAAGTAAGAACTTTTCATAAATAACGATTATAATCTTCTCCTCAGTGAATGAAATCTATAAAGGATCGATAATGGTCTTTTTTTCCAGGGTTGTTTCACATTTGACCTGGACTTTGACCCTTGATTCAATACTCTGGACAACATTAATATAAGTGTGTGGATATAGTTTTACTGGAAAAGTGTATTTCATACTTTCTAACCAAATTGAATCAAATGCAGCTTTTATCTGGTCCATGCAAGATATTTTCCTGCATTCTGACTGTTGATCTTGACCTTTGAATGAACTCATTGACCTTACATAGTGTAATAACATCTTTACTGGAAAGGTGTATCTCATCCTAAACCTGGTTTCTATCCAACTTATCAAATGCAGCTCATATCATGTCATTACAATGCATTTTCAAGGATTTGACCTTTGACCTTGACCATCACATGTGCTTATTGATCTCAGATTAAAACTTTACTGAGTAAAATACTGAAGCTCTATGTATCAAATTCACTTATTGTTAAGTTTATTTTAAAATAAACAGCTGGTTTCTAACCAAATTGAATCAAATGCAGCTTACATCCGGTCCGTGCAAGGCATTTTCCTGCATTTTGACTATTGATCTTGACCTTTGAATGGACTCAATGACCTTATATATAATCTTTAAGGTGGAAACTATGAAGTGTACTCTAATGAAATTTACTAGAAAAGTGTATCTCATCATAAAATCTGGTAAATAACCAACTTCTTTCAAATGCAGCACATTTCTTGTCCATACAAGGCAACTTTTACTGATTTGACCTTTGACCCTTACTTTGAAATGTACTTATTGACCCCAGATTTAAACTTTCTGTGGAAATGCTAAATCTTAGTGTATGAAAGCTGCCAGACTATAAGATGAAAAGAGGAAGTTTAGAATGAAGCACATTTATAACAATGATATTTTCATGGACTTTAAAAGGTTGTTACATTAAAGAAATATAATTAATATGCATTAATATTGGACTTACCTGCAGTTTTATCGAGAAAGATTACTTTTCCTATATATATATACATATACATTTTGTCAAATTATGGTTCACATCAAACGTTACTGCGAAATATCTTATTAAAGGAATTTTCATCGCCTTACAAAAATGTTAGCTTGTACAAAATGTGAAAAGACGAGTAACATAATTCATACCTGCAGTTCCTATCATGATAAGTACCACGATCGCCTCCAAGAGTGATTTCAAATTTCGCATATATCCTTTATAGGTCATGCTTTTTCTTGATATTAATTTGATTAGAACTTATCTACAATTGTGCTTTGGCTTTTTATTGCTCGTAGATGAACTACTCAGATGTAATAGGTGTCGCCTCCTCTGTCAGCTGCAGTATGGAATGTAATGCATCTCTCAGATCGAGGCAACTTTCCATCAATATATGAACGCATGCACATTAACCCTATTGTTCAGAAACCTTTCTCTATAGAGATGTCAGTATATGTTCCTTAAATGGGAATATACATAAAATGTTAGTAGAAAATATTGGAATATTTAGATAGTGTTATTACTAACTTGTATGCATGAATTCTCTAGAAAAAAGTCTACGAAATGTTAATTATTAGCAAATTGTTTATCTTTGAGTTATATCTTTTTTATTAAATGTTTTGCCGAGTTGCTAAAATGTTTGTATGTATTTGGTGTGCACGACAGTAATCGTTCAACATAGTTTAGACACGTACGTATACTCAATCAAATCTCAAAGAGATCTGATCACCATCACTAAATCAACATACCAAAATGTGAGTTAAATAGAATTCCCTGTCAAAGTGATGATCATATCTTAACCACTTTAATATAGTTTGTTTTTTGCTGTGCACAGATGGAATATTCAAATGAATTACCTCTCTGAGGTCCTTCCAAAGAATGATCTTTTAGCATTTTCAAAAAGGATGCCTGTTCTTGTATCTTTTTTTTATTTGTGAAGGTGAATTGAAAACTAAAGATCGATTCATAGTGTCCATGGGTCACACAGAACTGGAGGTCACGCGGTTCTGTTGCACCGTGACACCAGTGACCACCAACTCTATCAATGGAATTAAAGTATTAAACAGGGGAAGAGTTGGTCATAAGTTGTCCTGTGTTTGAATTTTTTTAATAATGAAATATGTTTTTTTACTTTTGCCACGTGGAAATGTGTGTGTTTAACGCATACACGTCGAGAAGGTATTTTAAAGGTATAAACAATGATGTATTAAACTGTTAGAAATTGCATAGGCGTATTGTTCATGCACTACGCCTTATTGGTTAATTTTCCTAGGCATAAGTATATGCTAGTTCGAGAAAGTTTTCTGAAAAGCATCCATTCAGAGAATGCTCGGATCTGGCTGCAACCACAGTAGCAAATTACACACCAGAGGCCTGATCTAAAACAGTTGCTTCTCTATTGTCAAAATGTCAGTATTAATAATACATGTCTTCGCAAATGAAGGCAATCAATTTATTTATCTCCCATGTGTACGTAGCCACAACAGAATGAACTACGTGTAGTCGGATTAGAAATGGGGGCAACACAGTTTAAAGTTCACAAGCTCCATGGACCACTGTGATAATACTATGGTGTGAGTGACCTTCCTCGGAAATATTCGAGCCTATCTTGATACAGCCTTCTAAACGCTTTGCTCTATACCCTAGAGTCAGTCTTTACGTTCGACTAAATGAAGTACTGTATACTGTGTTATAATTTCGACAGTTTAATCAATGCGTACTTTACGCACCCATGGAGTCCACATTTATTAAGCTGCGCAACATTATTTGGACACCCGATCCTTATGTTTGTATTGTACAACACGCTGAAATGATAAATTGCCATTCAAGATCCATGCGCAACAATTGATCTGCGCTTCAAAGGCAGCTGCCTGCCAAGCGCAATAGTTTGTATGCGCAATATCAACACAATATACAGAACTTAAGAAGTTTCTATATACACTGCTGAATAAAAACCTTAACCCACTAAACAACCTAAGTCTGACTTTTTTATGGATGTTATGAGGCGTCAAAGTGGTGCATAGGTTAGATTGTCTAGGAATCCCTATATTCTGATTTGGTCTTACAAGGGATGCAGGCCAATCCTGACATTAGATATGTTTATCAAAATGCACTATATTATACCTTTAAAGCCTAAACACTACCTTTGAGTTTGGTTCCCTAATGTCATCAAAGAGGCAATAATGATGCTACTCAAGAAACAGAAAAAGAAAGTTGGACAAAATATCAAAATCTGCACGGTTTGACTGCAACAGAAAATGAGCAAATGTGTGCATACGCGTGGATGATAATGGTATGCAGCTCAATTCTGTTTCTTGGCATACATATCTATATTGACACCTAAAGTCAATTGACCATTCATGAAAATAAAAGCCTTAAGTTGATGATTTTCATCTAACAGAAAAATCATTTGAAAATCATTTCTAGGGGAAATATTAATCACACCCCCATCCATCAACTGTACAACAAATATTTTGAAAATATATATTCAATTGTTAGGTTATTTTTCTTATTCATGTCTGTAGTGCCCAAACACACCCTGGCGATTTTGGTGATGTCATAGTGACGCACATACCGAGCCTTGTACAGCCATGTTTCTACTGCAGATGCTGCTTCCTGACGAAAGTAGCAACGGTGAAAAGAGTCTTGTAGGATGCTGTTTACATCAACATTGTTGCTAAGCAACACATCAACGTCGTGAAGGCGTTCAACCGAAGAATAAAATCAAATGAATCGTATTTTACCATTCCAACTTTATTGACGATTATTTATTGTTTTGATCTTCTGGGTTTAAATACCCATGATAACTCTGAGCGGACTGATATAAAATCCATTTGGTTGCTTCTTATATTCAATTCAAACAGTATAAAAACCAAACTGATCTTATGCATCTGTTCTCATTCCATGTTAAATATTTCATAAATTAAGCGATACAGGGTGTCCCCCCAAAATAATGCAACAAGGTACATTTTCCCGAATTGCCGAAAGACTATAAGACAAGTACGTATTGTTCATACATCTTTGAAAAGTTGGTTATGTCAGCTAACTAACATAGAAAGATCAAAATCAAACAATACTCCTGAGGGGAGATAGCCTCCAAAAGGTCACACACCCTCCAAAGTGATATAGCATACGAGAGGTACTTGTGTGTTTGCATGTAATATTCCCATACAGATGGCTTGAACATCCATAAAACAAATATATTGAAAGGCATATTGGCACAAGTTGAGGGCAAATTATATTAAAAGTCTTTTTGGCACAATGAAATTAAGATAAAGTCGTCCTGATGTGTAAATTGCTGGCCTACTATACACTCATAACAGTTGAAATGGAAGCATAAGAAGGGACTGTCCAGTGATCAGGTAATTGCTCCACTCAAATCATTCAAAAGGGATATGCTAACCAAGTGATTTTGGTCATGATTGACTGGTCATCCCTTTGCATTTTGACAGGTAAGTGAGGGCATTCTTTTTTAAGTGATTGAAGCAAGCTAAACAGCTGAAAATTTAACCTGATTAAAATCAGTACTACCTTGTGTATTTAAAGAGGCCAGTACCCGCCGTGTGCAATTTCACTTCAGAGAGGGTTTCATGTTTGGGGGAATATCTCCCTACAGCAATATCATTTCATCATGATCTTTTCATGGTGTTTAGCTGTTCGATTCACATTTTGGCCTTACCATGACAGTCCATTTAGTGTAAGCCATTCAGGCATATTGAAAACAATTGTTTCATTTCCGTCAATTGTATATCTTACGTTAGTAAAAGTTCCTATACATATTCGGGTTCTATTCTAGAGAAATGTTCTACCCTTACAGGTAAATAAACATCAGCGCTGAATATGAAAGCCATCTATAATATTACTTTTATCTCATTCACTAGAATAAAACATTTCAAGTAGTAGGTAAATTAAATGTTAAGGTTTTATTTAGAATTGGGTATTCTTAATAGTCAGGTGTTAACAGTGTATACATGATAGATACTGGCTTTCTATTCTTCCTGAATTATTGAGAATTGTAGTTTGTTGCATTTTGGGGGGGGGGACACCTTGTAGGGGCATGTCCTGATAGCCACTATAAGTAGTGGTCAAGGGGGTTGCCACTTACTGCTGGCTGTGTCTCACTACTTCCTAGGCTTGAATACCCAACGGGGCAAGTGACAAAGTTGCCAAGGACTTAGGCGGTGTTTTTCCCTGGGAACTCCAGTTTCCTCTACCATTTAGAACTGGCTAGTCATGATTTAGCGGCAATATGGTGGAAAAGGTGACTATGGATTTGATAAATTGTTGATTAATTTTCACAGCTGCCTGGAGTGGTCTTAATGGCTATTGTCTCACGGGGAAATTGATTTGTATTATATTGGGAATAGTGAGATAAAAGTAATATGTCAGGTAAAGGTCTTCCTAAAGGTTTACCCCATAGGGTCCGTGACGAGGGGCGAGGGCAACGAAGCGAGAGATCTAAATTGAAAACTCATTGTTCTGGGTGTACTCCCATTGTGTGGTAAAATAATGTTGACATATTACTATGGCAACATGCCATAGGTTACTCAAGCGATGACATTTCGGCCTACATAAATAATGTATTTTGGCTTAATGCAGTGGGTTTGCTGACCCGTCATGGTTAAGTGCAGAAATGTGTTTTGCTACAATTTTCTGCACTTGACTATGAAGCAGGTACTTACCCAGGCAGTAGTCATTTTGATTTTTTGGCAGAATGACACCCAGTTGTATTTTGTAAGATTTTCTGTGTTTGTTTAGTCCAAGGAAATATTTCAAAGGTTTCACCTATAGAAGACAATAGGTACATTAAATGACGTAGAGAAGCATATTTTATTTTGCTATGTCAATATATAAGTCCGGGGGTGGGGGTGGGGGGGGACTCAGGTACAGAGGGGGGGGGGGGCGCACCCGCGTTACGTATTTCGAGGAGGAAGGGGTCTTTATTTAAGACCTCCGCATGTCCGCGATTTTGTAAAAGAAGGGTACTTTTTTGTACCCAGGTACGAAGTATGGGGGTCAAAATCCCCTTACAATCCACGAAATATATGCGGCTCTGACGCCGAGTGACTCCCGAAGTGACTGGGCTTCCGAGTTTGCTTCCGACACTTGCAGCCGCTAAACACGCAGAGGATTATAAAATCTTAAGTTAAAATACGTGTTCCCGTTTATCCAATGTCAGTGTTTTGATAAAAGAAGGGGTGTTTATTTAGTGGAAAAAATCAGCGTTTTATTAAAATATAGGTGCTTTTTTGCACATAAATCAGTGCTTTAGGGTTATTTTTTAATTTAGATAACGAGCGTATGCGCCCCCCTTAATACCCAAGTGCCCCCCGCCCTCCCCCGGGTATATAAGGTTGCTATGATCATTCTTGCAAATTGGGTAACTAACTTTTGACCCCCTCAATTTCAAAAATCCTCAATTTTAACCCTCCGTTTCCAAATCCTGTGTAACACCCTGCTACGAAAGGTTAGCCAAACTGTCTATGGTAGTAGAAACGTACGCCATTTATCTCTGTTGTACACTCTAAGATGGGAGATAGAACAATGGCGGCTTAGGTCATCCATCCACCATGGTGATATCGTGCTTACAGTGTGCGTGCAGGATCCTCTGTAATAATCTCCATCTGTTATGCCATCCACAGCATCATCCAGGGCTGCCATGCTGCCACCCCAGTCGTGTTCTGGTACGCCTTTTTCCCCAGTGCAACATCCACCTCCGGCTGGGCACCTATAAAGTATATGAACAAGTATTGGCTGCGAGCAGTAATTGTTTAGCAACTGGTGTGGAATATTGTTGATGCACCCCTAATTTCTACCTAAAGCCCGTCTCACACAGGCAAGACAAGTGTAAAGACAGTGTTAGGACATGCCACGATCAGGAATTTCGTTCAATAAAAAATTCAATTCCTGATCGTAACAGCGTCCTAGGTCATGTCCAAACAATGTCGGGTGTGTCCTAGGTGCATCGCCGACGGATGGCATGTCGTGCGTGTCCTAGCACGGAATTGAGACATGTCTCAATTCCTGGCCACGACACCCAGAAAAAGCAAGGCAAATTTTTTGTCCCCGACGTGTCCTAACAATATCCGGGACCTGTCCTAGGACAATCGGATTGTCCTTACTGTGTCTTGCGGTCAAAATTAGGTGTCCTGAAGGAAAATGGACCCGCGACACTGAGAGGACAGTGTTAGGACACGATTTTTGCCGTGGCCTAATCACGTGACACGGGGGAATCCCCCTATAGTCAGGTGCTAATTCCAGAAAAAGGGCTTATTTAAGTCGGTATCCAGTGTATTTAGCCTAATTTGAGGATGCTGAATCTGAAAATGACGGATACCAAGCTAAATTGTTAGTTTTAAACCTCCTTACCTTAATTTGCATAATGTGTCACTTTTTCAGATCGGTGTCAGATCATGGCAAATGTGGTATCAAATTAAAGCTTTCAACCGTGAGAATTCATTTATGTGTAGTTTTGGTCGTGTCATTGGTTGCCATGGCAATGTCATCCAAGAATTAATCAAAAACTGAGGAAAAAGGGTCATTTTTGTAATTTGTGTGATACGTACGTGGGATAAAAACTTCCTTGCACGTCTTCTTGATAAATTCATGCCAATTTTATATGACTGAGATATTTTGGGTCTATAGTACAGGCCTTTGAAAATAACGATACTGCAGATGCGAAGTCTGTCCACAATATGGCTTCAAATGAATCATTCTATCAGATCATGGCAAATGTGGTATATAATTATAGCTCTCAACTGCGGGAGTTCATTCATGAGTATTTTGGGAATTTTCAGTGGTTACCATGGCAATGGCAGTAATGATTTTATCAAAAACAGCTAAAATAAATCAGCATTTTTCTGATAAAATAGATATTTTCATTAATATCAGTATTATAGCAATTTTACAGTTGTAAGGGTTTTCAAACTAAAACAAACTAAAATACCCATATGGCCTTATGCCCTGGTCCTACCCTAGGTACTGTTTACCACCCCTGTAAGTAGACGGGTTAGGTAGTGGTTTTCTCCAGGTATTTTGGTTTCCTCCAACATTTGGCAAATCAGCCTAAAATTGCCAAAAAGGATCGATGTTTAAAAAATTCAAATTCATCGTCACACGTATCACTTAGCAGTGCCCATATGTTTGACTATGAAGTCAATAGATAAATGAACCAGTTATTTGAGTTGGGTTAATGTCACTAGGAGTGGTTAAGAGTATACTTAAAACACACACACACATACTTACATACATACACACATACATACATAAACATGCACACACACACATATATATTATATATATATATATATATATATATATATATATATATATATATATATATATATATATATATATATATATATATATATATATATATATGTGTGTGTGTGTGTATATATATATATAGATATATATATATATATATGTGTGTGTATATATATGGCAGATTGTAAAATGTGGAATTGGAATGTATGTAAAACGCGTGCAGATATGATGGAAAGACTCAATTCAAGATGTGAAATCTTGGAGTGTGGCTGTATCATCTTGGTAAACAAGCGAAGTTGTGCGAGGCCAGGACGCCCCAAACGTCTGTTGGAGAGGAAATACGTCTATTTCACTAAACTCTACAGACATCTATCTACCTGTCTGCCCGTCTGTATTACTGTCTGTGTATCTATCTATCTATCTATCTCTATATGTTAGACATTGATAGATATACATATAAAGGAGTACATGTTCCCATTACTGATAGGGTCGTTCGACGTGCGTGTGTGTGGGTGTGTGTGTGTTTGCGTGCGTGCGTGCGCGGGTTTACATATTGACAGATGTATAGATGATGCAGTTCATAATCTATATCAAGCTGCAGTTAATAAACTGTATTGTTATACCTCACCCTATATTAAGAGTCATTTAATGATTCAAGCTATCAGCCAGAAAGAGTGTAATAATAGCACAAGCAGGTGAATGATTGCCAGTCAATAATCTATTCAACGGTGGGCGGCCGCATGTGATTCATACGACCAGGTGAAATGTGGTGGACCAGTTGACAACTGACTATTAACAAAACTAAAAAAAACTATGATATTAGCTTGCCGAAACATTAACCAGGAGGTTACAAGAGTTCTTCAACGGATATGGCGGTTAAAATTATAGTTTTAAGTACACTGCATGGTGCACCGGTGCACCGATTCATCAGCCGGTTTATTAAATGAATGTTGCTGCTGAACCTCGAAATCTGCTCTGGGCCTGTCCTACAAATTTGACGCTTGTTAGGCCTATAAAATGTTTGGTAGTTATTGCCTGTCTTGTTAGTGGATGGTGCAGATTATCACCCCTCTAAAGGAAATAATTCATTCTCGGGGTGATAATCTGCACTATCCACCAACAAGCCAGGCAATAACAGTTTATTATACTATCTACTGGTCTGTCTGTATTTCTCTCTCTCTCTCTCTCTCTCTCTCTCTCTCTCTCTCTCTCTCTCTCTCTCTCTCTCTCTCTCTCTCTCTCTCTCTCTCTCTATATATATATATATATATATATATATATATATATGTATATATATATATATACATATATATATATATGTATATATATATATATATATATATATATATATATATATATATATATATATATATATATATAAATATATATATATATATATATATATATATATATATATATATATATATATATATATATATATATATATATATATATATATATATATGTATATACATATATATATGTATATACATATATATATATATATATATATATATATATATATATATATATATATATATATATATATATATATATATATATATATATATATATATATATATATATATACATCTTGGACAACTGGCTATCTTAGGACATAGCTGGTCTGTTACCAGCACATCATAAAAAGGGTCGTAAAAGATACTTGACCCAGTTGCAGACATCTTCCATGCCATCTGGCCAGGCACCCTGTTACATGATCCAGCATGACCCCTCTAAGGGCCTATACCAGGAACTTCTTGCTGGGAATGCAACAGACCACAGTTCAACAGCGGCCCAGAATCCCATTACAGGTGCTACTGACTCTCAGAGCATATGAAATATGCTCAGTCCCTAGGACTCACAGAGGGCAGTCTGCTAGGAAGATTGGAGTGGGTCCCAATAGAAATGGGGCCATTCACTCTAATCTTCTACAAATAAGCACCACCACTCAAGTCAAAACATCAGGACTGACTGTGGGATGCCTGAACATCCAGTCTGCCAGGAATACATCAGACATCATCAGAGACATTGTCATTAATCATGACATAGACATTCTTTCGTTAACAGACCTGGCTCACCACGAAAGATAAGGATGATTTCCACGTCAAAGGACTATCTTTACCTGGGTATGAACTCAAACATACACCAAGACGTGGAAATCATGGATATGGAGGGGTTGTTGTCCTACACAAGGCTTCAATCAAAATCATCAAAACAGATGTTTACAAGTCAGACAGCTTTGAAAACATGCAGATCAAGTTTAACACAGGATCACGCTGCCTTGATTTAATTACCTTGTATAGGCCACCACCCAACCAAAAGAATAAGTTCACCACTAGTCAGTTCTTCGAGGAGTTCTCTTCATTTCTCCAGGACAAAGTCACTGGCTCAGGTGACTTATTGATGGTTGGTGACCTAAATTTCCATCTTGATAAAAAGACTGACAACACCACCCACAAATTTACTGATATGCTGGGGTCACTGGGTATCGAACAACACGTCAATAAACCCACTCACATGTCTGGACATACATTAGATGTTATCATGTGTCGAGACACAGATAATCTTGTACAAGACGTCCAGGTGGGTGATATGATAACAGACCACCATCTACTGTTATGCAGCGTTCATCACCCCAAGCTACACCTTCAGAAGACAAAAATAATAACCAGGGCCTCTCGCTCCATTGACCTGCCCAGTTTCAGAACAGACATTTCACAAGGACTAGGGGATCCTGCTGACAACCTCTCTGTCACAGATCTCACGGATATATATGATACACAACTAACCAATGTGCTGAATAAGCATGCACCACCCAAGGAAAAGTCTATTGTAATAAGACCACAACAGCCTTGGTTCTCTGATGATCTCCATCTAGCAAAATCTGAGAAAAGAAAAGCTAAAAGGCTGTGGAGGAGAACTGGCCTGACAGATCATCGCGAAATCTTCAAGGAAGAAAGAGACAAATACAACAAGCTCCTTGACAGTAGCAAAGTGTCATATTACAATGAGAGGATTATTGATTGTGGGCAGGATTCAAAAGCGATGTCCCAAACAATGAATGAACTCCTCTTCAGGCAGAAAGTGTCAAAACTCCCAGAACACAGCTCTGCAGAAGAACTTGCAAATGGGTTCTCATGCTTTTTCAAGGAAAAGATTGATAAAATCAGGGATAACCTCCCTGACTGCTCTGACATCAACCTGGAAATAGCACAGTCACCACCTGTTTCCACTCTGAATGTTCTGCAGAATACTACAGAGGAGGAAGTATGGAAGATTATTTGCAAGTCTCCTGCAAAAAGCTGCATGCTTGATCCCATCCCAACTTGGCTAATCAAAGAAGATACAAGTGAATTAGTTCCAGTAATGACTAACATCATAAATTCTTCTCTCAGATCTAGCCAGGTACCGAAATCCATGAAGTCGGCTATAGTAACACCGTTACTTAAGAAATCTACCCTAGATCCAGATATTCTAAAGAACTACCGTCCTGTCAGTAACCTTTCTTACATCTCAAATCTGTTGGAGAGGGTGGTGGCGGGGCGACTCACTGACTACATGACTGAGAACAACTTGCATGACATTCTTACCAGCATTGACCAGCATGGAGTAGTTATACTGGTCATGTTCGATCTGAGTGCGGTGTTCGACACCATCGACCATGATATTCTATTCAGCAGAATGGAAAATACACTAGGTATTACGGGTCAAGCACTTGCTTGGTTTAAGTCTTACCTGTCAGGTCGCACACTCCGCATCAAGATTGACAAGTCATTCTCTGAGTTACAGGACATTCCTTTGTCCGTACCACAGGGATCAGTGTTAGGACCATTGTTGTTCCTAATCTACCTCCTACCCCTTGGAAAACTTATCAGAAAGCATGGTTTAGAGCTTCACATATATGCAGACGACACACAGCTCTATCTGGCAATGAAACCCATCACCCAACAAGCGGTGGACGTAGGAGTTGCTAGGCTGGAGGGCTGACTCACTGACATTTATACATCGATGTCACAGAACAAGCTAAAACTGAATGCAGACAAAACGGAAGTCCTAGTGCTAGGTACCCCTAAGCAGCGAGCCAAAAAATCTGTGCCTAGCATCTCCGTAAATGGTGAGATTGTTAAGATTCACAATATACCTATCGGTAATCTGGGCTCTGTTTTTGATCCAAGCATGAATATGGCAGCACATGTGTCAAAGGCAGTCAAATCTGCAAACTATTACCTTCGAAACATCGGAACGATCAGAAAATACTTGACTGCAGAATCAAGTAAAAGTGCTGTCATATCCCTGGTAACCTCAAGATTCGACTACTGCAATGGACTTCTCTGTGGAATTCAAGATTCTGCTACTGGCGTACAAGTGTTTGCATGGAACTGCACCTTCTTACCTGAGGGAATTGCTGAAAGAGTATGTCCCACCACGGACACTGAGATCGACATCCAAGAACTTAATGTATATATATATATATATATATATATATATATATATATATATATATATATATATATATATATATATATATATATATATATATATATATATATATATATATATAATGACTTAGCGTGATGCAGTATAGGGTTAATTGGTAAGAGTTTCTTCCAGCCAGTGCAGACCTCCAAACGGGATTAAATGTTCATTGATGTTAATTCGCTTACTTTTAGGCAAAAGCAGAATATAAAAGCTGGTCACAAATTTTATTTAGGCTGTAAATAATTTAATTAAGATGGTTTCCTCTTCCAGAATGAAATAATCATATAGTCTTGCAAAATGCTTGTATCTATAAACATTCAAGACTTCCAAGACATGTCCCTGCATTGTCCCAGACACATCTCAGACACGTCTTGGATGTACCAACTAAGTCGTGGACATTTCCTAGGACTAATCATGATGTCTGCGACTTGTCCTGATTGTCCTCACATTGTCGAGAATGTGTCCCAGACACATCCAAGACAGTCTTGCTTGCGGCCAACACTTTGTCAAGATGTCCTAACTTTGTATCAATGAAGACTTGTCCAGGGTAAAATCTGTCCCCAACGTGTCCCCGACATGTCCCAGACACCACCAAAACCACTTCATTTGCATATTTGTCTTGTCAAACCACCTAGGACTTTGTCGGCACCGAAAAAATCGTGAGATCGTGGTTGTCCTAGCTGCGTCTTGGCAAAAAGTCGTAGCTTGACACGTCTGTGTGAGACGGGCTTTACCCTCAGGCGCTTTTCAGGTTGACGAACGTCTAGGACTGTTTTTGAACGTTCCAGTGTTAATTCCTCGAAACATTCGTGAGCGTTCCAATGATCACGCATCCAGAGATGAGATGCCTGACTTATTGAATTCCGTTTTTATATCATAGAAGAGGAAAAGAACAGATATATAACGAGAGACCAATTACTATGAGCGCTAGAGTGAAGGGCTGGGCACGACATGGGGTTTCTGATCTGGCATCAGCGTAAGGTCACCACGGAAACAAGGACCAATCAGGGCTCTCGTATCAATAACCTTACAGATAAACTTGTGCGCCAGCATCAACTGAGTATGCGCAGAGCACGACGTTTGGGATATTGGTTGAGGTTAACCTGTTCAAGGTTGACCAGATGGCTTCATATTCACTTGTTTTTTAATTTATCTAAGTTTATATGTAACTTTTTCTACCATACTGGGAAATACTTGTTTTAAGTTATTGTTCCATTTGGATCTCACTTTGAATCGGTATGAAATATATCTTGATTTGTTGGGTATTAACGTGCACATGCACATTTCGGATTTTGTCTTATCGTCACCTTTTCTCGATATTGAATGTGAATCGGTAGCTGTTTATAATAGAGCTATAGAGGATCCAAATACCCACTGAACGCCAAATTGCGTTATTTTTGTATTTGTTAAGTTTAACTTTTTTAGGAAATAAAGAATTATAGACTTATTTCCAGTTTGGATTTAGTTTCTCACCTTTTCCACTAAATTTTCGATACATCGTGACTAGTACTCGATAATTTGAAAGTTGGCCAATAAACTTTCAGATGGTTATGATTGATTCAAGGTCAATTTAAATATGTCGCGTGACTATGGTGGACCAGAATTTCCAGGTATTGACTTTTTGAGCCAAGAATCTCATTACGATTTGGAAGCAGAGAATTGGGCTGAAAATTACAGTTGGGACTCACAAGGGTTAAGTCACACGGTATCTACTGAGCGAATTACTTAAATTTCCAAAATAGCATGACAACCATAAAATTACCCACATTTAGAAAGAACTTTAGGAACGCTTGACAGGGTACAGGTAGGCGTGAACAGCTCACCTAACTATTATGAGGAACAAAACCCCCAGTCTTATAATGAATATTGTTTTGACTTAATTTAAGATTGCAGCTCCATAGGGGATGACACGGGTGGTTCGATGAGTATGGCTTTATGGTTGAGACTGCTGATTTTGTATGGCTATTTGCATACTGTATCATGCTAGGAATCTCTTATAAAACGCAGGCCTTTATTACTGCTTGGCGAGATACTGGCTGGCTTCCCGTGATGCAACAGCTGGTCCTGGAGCACCAACTGACTCAAATATGTACAGCCATAGCACAGGTACCTCAGCTACTGTAGAATTGGAAATTCATCCGAGTGGTTTATTCTGCCGAACTTTTCCGAGTGGTGTCAGTTCGGTATAATAAAGTGGGGTGTATATATCATGTCATTAGAATATTAACCTTCCATATATTGGCTTTTCGAAGAGAAAAGATCTCGGAAAAATCCAAAATCACAAATTCGTTTTTTTTTGCACCTCGGATTAATTTCCTATTCTATAGTATCTCCATTCATCAGTTGCGGACATAGAGGTGGTTTGAGGGGCATTATACATTCCCCTTCATAACTTACTCGAAATATGTTTCTTTAGATTTGCTCTCATCCAATGTGATAAAGATACACCTTTTCCACCTTGCGAACAAAGGCCGTACATTGTACGTACACCTGAATCTTTAATCGACCCCTTATCCATGTAAAACGCATTATAAAATACAGATGACTTTCTTTAAAAAAATGTCGTTGTTTTTTCCTTTAAAGTATAAGTATTGGACAATCTTCTTCTACATGAGTGAAACATATTATGACTGTTTCAGTACCAAACCATATAGATATAACATTACAGTAAATATTAGTGGTTCCTCATCAACGTAAAATGAGTTCACGGTCATGAGCGAAAAAAATATCAATTTTACAACATTCATCGCATTTAACACTAGCCTTCATAAATATATAGTGGATAACTTGCAGGTAAATTGCTTTCAGAAATAATATGATGTAAATATAAAAGATTACATATGAAATTAAAAAATATAAAATAAATATAATGTGTAAAACTACTGTATCAATCCACTATATACATGAACATACAAATATCTAGGAAAGTGAGTTGCCATTGGAATAGCAGATATTCAAAAATAAAGTGTGTGTGTGTGGTGCGTGTGTGTGAGAGAGAGAGAGAGAGAGAGAGAGAGAGAGAGAGAGAGAGAGAGAGAGAGAGAGAGAGAGAGAGAGAGAGGGAAGAGAGAGAGAGAGAGAGAGAGAGAGAGAGAGAGAGAGAGAGAGAAGAGAGAGAGAGAGAGAGAGAAGAGAGAGGGGGGGAGAGAGAGAGGAAGGAGAGAGAGAGAGAGAGAGAGAGAGAGAGAGAGAGAGAGAGAGAGAGAGAGAGGAGAGGAGAGAGAGGAAGACGAGAGAGAGAGGAAGGAGAGAGAGAGAGAGAGAGAGAGAGAGAGAGAGAGAGAGATTTGCTTGTTCAACTTGTGTCATCAATAACCTTTCAATGCATCATGTAGTGGGCAAGGATATCGTAACCTGTACTAATATACTATAACTGATTAATTAATTGCATTAACTGCACTAAGTCTTATTTCAGCAAGAGGTCATGGCTTTAGGTCCTCCTGCAGAATGCTGGTTGCCACGAAACTACCTGCATGTGTGTGTCTGTGTAGTTCTGAGTTGGGAAATCACCAACCAAACAAAAAGGTGGTATATTGAAAGCACCCATACTGAATCTTGGGTGCGTTGTGAGATCGATTTCACAACAATGTTTTTTACAAATATCGTTCTTGTTTTTGGTCTTATTAGGGTTAGGTTTAAGGTAAAGATTAGGTTAGGGTTAGGTTAGGGTAATATCAGCTCAAAACATGTTCAAATATAAAAACATTTTTCAAATATTTTTTTATAAGGTGTAAAAAGATGAAATCGCTTACTGGACTAGTGTTGTGGGCTAAACAAATAAAGGGCTCTATATGATCTGCTTTGCCGGATGATAATTTGAAGGCAAAGGAGGAAGAAATTGGGTTTTACGTCACTTTCAACAGCTTAGGTCATATCGCGACGAGATAGAAACCCGGAACCGGGAAGAAATTCCCAACTCTTTACGAATACTTCCAAGGGGTCTTTCTGTTGCAGAAGGACCATAGACAGTCCTCCACAACGCCGCACATTTATATAGCGACCAGGCCAACCCGCTTTGAAGGCATTATACGATATATAACCAGTAATTTCAAAACCCTACAAATACTATCACAAATCTACAAATACTGAACCAAACTCCAGTACGAAATATTTCGCTTAATATGAACTCACACCAATAAAGCCATGCAGTTCATATTAAGCGATCCCTAAGATTCCAATGTTGACACATTGATGGACTCCTGGTGGGTGGAGAATGAGAGCAAATATAAAGTATAAGGTGCATGATGTGTGGGAAAATCCTGTTCTGTCTGTACCTAAACATCTTACTCAATGAAATGATTGTTATTGGTCTTGGCAGTGCACGGTATGTCTTTATGACATACTTTGTTGTGTACTAATTTGATATCGCCTAAAATAACATGTTTTTACTTCATATTAAGGATAAAAGTAAAAAAGTAAATTTACTCATAAAAATAATGTTATGTAAAGAGGGGGTCTTTTGGGTACTTGTTTCTATGGGTATGAATGAAAATTCATCTTGGGCAAATCACTGCTTTGCCGTGCCTCCCGGAATAAACACGTTTTCATTGGCCCCTCGTAAGAGTGATGTAGAGAGGTATGGCATTACAAGAATAAGGACAGTATTGTATTTTGCAAATTTGAACACTAACAGTTTTAAACATTAACAGTCTTAAACATGCAGTTTTGGCAATATCAAATACAGAAAATATGGCGCTCTAGTATTTAAGATACTAAAAGTTTTAAACACTAGCAGTCAGTTGGGCGACATATTTATTTGCAGATTATACAGATAACTGTCAATAATTAAGATGCGTGCTCCCCAATAAGGCAACCACTCTGTCTACTTGTAGAGTACATTTTGGTTTTGCGCAAATTGATATCCATCATTAGAAATAGATGGCGCTGCTGTTGTTGGCCAGTTGAGCGCCATCTATTGTTCACTGATAATTCTAACTGTTGGCAGCACACAGACCACATCTGGGAAACGCATCTGAATTTAAAAAAGTGCCCCATGTACAAGGTCAGATATGTTTAATCAAGCAAAACACACATTGTCATTTCTGATCACTGATAATGAATAATAATAATAATAATAATAATAATTGGGATCTATATAGCGCCATTTCCATTCATAAAATTTTCAAAAGCGCTGCACATTGTCATATTTTGAGTCATAGTGAACAACGCCTCAACTATGTAATGTTTGCCTATTAACAAATCTGCACATATTTCGACACCGTAATATAAAGGAATGTGATCTTTGCATTTTGAATGTTTTACACTCCAACAATAAATAAATGGTGTATGGTTAAATTTGAGGATGGTATTTTGGAAAAGTAAAAGTAAATAATCCTGATGTTTTTGATTACGTTTTTCAATGTGAACTGTGTTATACTTTCGTACCATGTATTTGGTATCGTCAGGGAGCTGTATTTCTTTCTGTTAATGGTGTTTTTGTACATTGTCGCTAATTACCAAGCAATGATACAAAGTATACAATACATTATTGTTCATTGTTTTTCATGAAATCAGCAGATTTCTCTAAGTTGCACAGATTGTATCTCAATCCGAATAAGCCATCGTTCTTAATAACTTTTAATTTTAGGTATTCAAGGCAGAAAATAACAAAAAGCTTACTTCATATATTGAGATGTGATGCTATTGAACCATCCTGTTTAATGTTTGGTAAAACTCGTCATGTGGTTCGAATAAGCAGTGAGAGTGAGTCGGTGGTATCTTATGTTATTGTGCTCTGCTGAAATTAAATATTTTCTAAATATATCTGAATTTCGGTTTTTCTTCAATATACCTGAAGACGCCAAATTGTATATTACAATACGATATTATATTTAAGGTAGTTTCAGAGGTTGATTTGTCAATCTAGGGTCATTTTGAGTTTGATATGTTAGACCCTACATGTACATTGCTTTATCCTCAAAATCAGATCGTTTGTATTCACCTACACTACAACTGCGCAATATGAGAGACAAAGTATCAACGAATTTTACATAGTATTGGAAAGGAGAATCCTGCATTACACCCTTCAAATCTTACATCCTGGGGAACGGGTACTTATGATATGTTTTACGTACTTCTCAATTAAGTAGACTTTTCAGGCAATATTTACTTTCATAGCCTGTATGGTCAAATTAAAGCAGAGCAGGCAAAATAGTTTTTAAAAATATTATGTTACAAGTTATCAGTTCTGGGCTAATCCACTATTCTCATTGCACACACCATGATACGTTTAATCCAATGAAAGGAACACCTGTTAAAATGTTTGTTATCTATAAGAAATATTTTAAGTACATAACTTACTGTTCAGCAACCATATTGAATATTGATAAGCTTCTATAAAATGTTTGCACCAGGTAAGTGTGATATTCCACTCAACAGTGGGTTGCTGTCCAAGGCATTGCAGTGAGAAGTTATGTAAGGGTGTATTAGTGCAAGCCGCGTGCAAATGAATGAATGAATGAATTTTTGCTTGAAGGCACATCACAAACATTTGCCCTTTAGTGCATTAACATATGTGTACATTTGAGTTTTAAAAGAACACTGATGTCTTTTTTAGTTCGCCATAAGGAATGGGAATATTTGTACCTCTTCTCATTAGGTCTGCCTTGGCAGCAGCATTTGCCCTTTTAATACCCCTGACGCCAACATGACTTGTAACACATTAACATAATATCATTTTCTAATGGTACTGTACTAGCCATTGATGGCATTCCAGTACCATCAGGACAAGAATATGCATCCAGTCTTGGCCTAAAATGGCCTGAAGGGTAGACTTTGGATCAGAGAAAATGATAAAACTCCTTTCATCATCATCTGCCATCTAAATCCTGTCAAGAGCTAAATATATAGCATGGATCTCTGCCAAAAAGGTCAAGTCACATGCGGAGAGGAGGCAAGATTCTAGGTTATTACCGTGTGTGATCATTTATTGGAATTGATCAAAATTATATCTAAAGATTTGAGTAATTTCAGCTAAAATAGGCATAAGTATCCAAATTTACCATGACATTCGCATGTAACGTATAAAGTCTCTTTCCATATACATGGACTTGATAAGAAATTCGAATGAAAACTTTTGCTTTAGTTATTTTTCCTAAACTTTACCATATTTGAACCTTAGATAACCTTTAACATGATATAAATTGCACGAAATACCTAGAGTAATTGCAAGAGTACAGTGGGACCTGCCAAATTGAACACCTGTGTACATTGAACACCTACGTACATTGAACACTTTTTCATGTCCCGGCAGACTCCCATTGAAAATCATTGGGAAGCTACCTGGATACATTGAACACCTGTCTATCTTGAACATTGACCACCAAATTTGTTCCCATAGGCCACATTTAACCTGTCTACTTTGAACATTATGCGCGGACTTGAAACTTTTCACTGAAAATGAGGACAAATGAGATACATAAGATTAACTGTTTTGTTAAGTGATATTTTTCAAATGCTGAACATGTGAAGTTTTTAACAATATGATGAAAGATAGGTGAAAACATAGTAGATTTTGCAATGAAATGATCAAGTTTCTTAAATTACCCTTTTTTGTTTCTATTTCACCCAACCTCCAATTACTCAGAACCTGGATACATTGAACACCTGCGTACACATTTTCATTTCCCGTGAGTTTTCAATGTAGACAGGTTCAACTGTACTTTTAACGGAATATTTCTCTCTCTATATGTCTCTCTTAACAATAACGCTTTTTGTCGAAGCTGCTCTTTCTAGAATCACTCTGGGCATTTTTCTATAGCTTGATCATTGACCTTTTGCGTACTGATGTTGATTGACTAGCTATTGTCTCAGCATGTTTAAAGATGCTAGCATAGGGATGTCCAAGTAATGGTCCGCATTTTGATAAATGCAGACTCCAGGGGTGCGCAAGTGACAATTGATTAAACTTCCACAATAATGACACTATATCTACGCTAAGGCGATGTGTTATATTCTAAAAGTCACTCTGTAACATGATTTGGGTTACAGAAGTGATAGTATATAGATGTATTTTATCATACATTTCACCTTTCAACCATACTTATTTCTTTAGATGTCTTTTCAAACTAGGCATTTTTCAATAATTTTGAATTATTTTAGAAAATTACGTCTTCTAGATCCTAAGAATTCCTTTCGTATCTAGAACTATAGTTGCAAAGTACCTCTTTCAAATATCCTGGATATGGAGTTGTTCACGTTTATATGATTTAAATCAATATAAATACATTCTCAAGCTAGGTATTTGAGTAATATTATATAAATTATTGGAACATGGCTGCCTTCTGCTGGAGTGTAATGCTAGTGAGAAGAGCCTTATGTAACAGTATCATTAGCTTCTTTCACATTCCTAATGTTCAATCTACCTATTCAGGGTAATTAGGGGTAGCAACCTTCAATGCAACCATATGCAAAGTAGTTCGAGCGATTTTTACTATATGTTGTCTCTTTGCCTCACACTAACGTTAGAGTTCCCAACAATTAAAAACAGGCATTTACGCCAAGAAAATTGGACGCTCTAATTCATTGATTGAAAGACCCCTCAAAACCAGTCACGTTCGTATCCTACCATGTTTAATTGTAAAATCCTGACTTTATTTCGTTCAGATCGGTTCTGAGATACCTGTTAATCTGCTCCTTTAAAATATCATGCTATCAAGGTCAAGAGATCAACAGTGCTCAATACTGCTATTTGTTTATCATTTCACCCTTTGAGTTAATCCTTTCATGTTTACCTTTTCCATTGAATATGGCAAACCTATACGTTTTGATCCTTTTTATGATATATAGTAAAATTGAATCTTTAACTATGATCATCAGCACACACACACACACACACGATTGTAACAACGCTAAATGTAATAACTTACACCAAATGTAATACCAACCACAAATGTAATAAAAAATTTACACCAAATGTAATACCAACCACAAATGTAATAAACAAATTACACCAAATGTAATATCAACCGTAAATGTAATAAAAAGTTTACACCAAATGTAATATCAACCACAAATGTAATAACAAATTTACACCAAATGTAATAACGGACCGAACGAACAGTCAACCACAAATGTAATAAAAAATTTCCACCAAATGTAATATCAACCACAAATGTAATAAAAAATCTACACCAAATGTAATAAGTTTCAATGAAGTATATGTTCATGCAGCAATATATCTTAACAAATTTAACTAGCTTTGTAAATTAAAAAGGTCAAGTTCAAGTGCGTTATTGCTGTTGGGTCATCCCAGTAGATCACCATCTCAGATTTTGACGAAACTTCCCTCATGTGTGCCTTTATTCTAAAGAAGATTGCATGAGAGCATTTAGTTCAAAATTTCAGACGGTTTTTGAGAAAAGTGAGGTTAAAGGCATGCAGGGTATAGCTTATGTTTTCACTCATGAATCTAAATAGTGTATTGAACCATTTTCAGATACCCACAGTTTTTGTAAAATTTTAGGTGCAAAACCATTATTTGCTACTATGAAAGATTGATACCTGGGGAATCACATTATGAAATCATATTTTACATCTTTTTTGGTTACTGAGATAAAGAGGTCCAAAAAATATTATTTTCGTTCACTTTCTGTTTTCTTCAGTTTTCAGGTCACTTTTTCTTCTAAGCATTTCATATTGAAGGAAATGTTCTACTTGATGTAAATTGTCTATTCATTGCGGATTCTAGAAAAGCCAGGTTTTTCTTTTAAAGTTCCAATTTTTAACAGTTTGCAGGCAAATGTTGGCCCAGATCAAATTTGTAGTAATTGGGCCTAATTTAAGTGAATTGCAGTGAATTATACCTTCAGCTTATAATATGGTAATTAACCCTACATTAGCTACATCTATACTAAATTTTGTTCTCAATTTTTTCATGTAAGAAACTACTTTAACTAATTGATTATAGTGACTGCTTCAGGTCTATCGGTCAAATTTAAGGCCTGTAATACTTTCACATCAGTAAGATTTTTCCAGAGTTATCTGCATACAAGGTTTGCCGACTGTAGGGACCGCAACCAGTCTAGCTTATCGCCTTGACGTTGCTGCCATCTAACAGTCTCTTCCAGAGCTACATGTATCTGCATACAAGGTTTGCCGACTGAAAGAACCGCAACCAGTCTAGCTTATCCCCTTGACGTTGCTGCCATCTAACGGTCTCTTCCAGAGTTATCTGCATACAAGGTTTGCCGACTGTAGGCACCGCAACCAGTCTAGCTTATCGCTTTGAATTTGCTGCCATCTAACGGTCTCTTCCAGAGTTATCTGCATACAAGGTTTGCCGACTGAAAGAACCGCAACCAGTCTAGCTTATTGCCTTGACGTTGCTGCCATCTAACGCTCTCTTCCCGAGTTATCTGCATACAAGGTTTGCCGACTGTAGGGACCGCAACCAGTCTAGCGTATTGCCTTGACGTTGCTGCCATCTAACGGTCTCTTCCAGAGTTATCTGCATAGAAGGTTTGCCGACTGTAGACACCGCAACCAGTCTAGCTTATTGCCTTGACGTTGCTGCCATCTAACGGTCTCTTCCAGAGTTATCTGCATACAAGGTTTGCTGACTGTAGGCACCGCAACCAGTCCAGATTATTGCCTTGACGTTGCTGCCATCTAACGGTCTCTTCCAGAGTTATCTGCATACAAAGTTTGCCGACTGTAGGAACCGCAACTAGTCTAGCTTATTGCCTTGACGTTGCTGCCATCTAACGGTCTCTTCCAGAGTTATCTGCATACAAGGTTTGCCGACTGTATGCACCGCAACCAGTCTAGCTTATCACCTTGACGTTGCTGCCACCTAACGGTCTCTTCCAGAGTTATCTGCATACAAGGTTTGACGACTGTATGCATTGCAACCAGTCTACCTTATTGCCTTGACGTTGCTGCCATCTAACGGTCTCTTCCAGAGTTATCTGCATACAAGCTTTGACGACTGTATGCACCGCAACCAGTCTAGCTTATCGCCTTGACGTTGCTGCCATCTAACAGTCTCTTCCAGTGCTACATGTATCTGCATACAAGGTTTGCTGACTGAAAGAACCGCAACCAGTCTAGCTTATCGCCTTGACGTTGCTGCCATCTAACAGTCTCTTCCAGAGCTACATGTATCTGCATACAAGGTTTGCCGACTGAAAGAACCACAACCAGTCTAGCATTACGCCTTGACGTTGCTGCCATCTAACGGTCTCTTCCAGAGTTATCTGCATACAAAGTTTGCCGACTGTAGGAACCACAACCAGTCTAGCTTATTGCCTTGACGTTGCTGCCATCTAACCGTCTCTTCCAGGGTTATCTGCATACAAGGTTTGCCGACTGTAGGCACCGCAACCAGTCTAGCTTATCGCTTTGAATTTGCTGCCATCTAACAGTCTCTTCCAGAGCTACATGTATCTGCATACAAGGTTTGCCGACTGAAAGAACCGCAACCAGTCTAGCTTATCGCCTTGACGTTGCTGCCATCTAACAGTCTCTTCCAGTGCCACATGTATCTGCATACAAGGTTTGCCGACTGAAAGAACCACAACCAGTCTAGCATTACGCCTTGACGTTGCTGCCATCTAACGGTCTCTTCCAGAGTTATCTGCATACAAAGTTTGCCGACTGTAGGAACCACAACCAGTCTAGCTTATTGCCTTTACGTTGCTGCCATCTAACGGTCTCTTCCAGAGTTATCTGCATACAAGGTTTGACGACTGTATGCACCGCAACCAGTCTAGCTTATCGCCTTGACGTTGCTGCCATCTAACAGTCTCTTCCAGAGCTACATGTATCTGCATACAAGGTTTGCCGACTGAGAGAACCGCAACCAGTCTAGCTTATTGCCTTGAAGTTGCTGCCATCTAACGGTCTCTTCCAGAGTTATCTGCATACAAAGTTTGCCGACTGGAGGAACCACAACCAGTCTAGCTTATTGCCTTTACGTTGCTGCCATCTAACGGTCTCTTCCAGAGTTATCTGCATACAAGGTTTGCCAACTGTAGGCACCGCAACCAGTCTAGCTTATCGCTTTGAATTTGCTGCCATCTAACGGTCTCTTCCAGAGTTATCTGCATACATGGTTTGCCGACTGAAAGAACCGCAACCAGTCTAGCTTAACGCCTTGACGTTGCTGCCATCTAACGCTCTCTTCCCGAGTTATCTGCATACAAGGTTTGCCGACTGTAGGGACCGCAACCAGTCTAGCTTATCGCCTTGACGTTGCTGCCATCTAACAGTCTCTTCCAGAGCTACATGTATCTGCATACAAGGTTTGCTGACTGAAAGAACCGCAACCAGTCTAGCTTATCCCCTTGACGTTGCTGCCATCTAACGGTCTCTTCCAGAGTTATCTGCATACAAGGTTTGCCGACTGTAGGCACCGCAACCAGTCTAGCTTATCGCTTTGAATTTGCTGCCATCTAACGGTCTCTTCCAGAGTTATCTGCATACAAGGTTTGCCGACTGAAAGCACCGCAACCAGTCTAGCTTATTGCCTTGACGTTGCTGCCATCTAACGCTCTCTTCCTGAGTTATCTGCATACAAGGTTTGCCGACTGTAGGGACCACAACCAGTCTAGCGTATTGCCTTGACGTTGCTGCCATCTAACGGTCTCTTCCAGAGTTATCTGCATAGAAGGTTTGCCGACTGTAGACACCGCAACCAGTCTAGCTTATTGCCTTGACGTTGCTGCCATCTAACGGTCTCTTCCAGAGTTATCTGCATACAAGGTTTGCAGACTGTAGGCACCGCAACCAGTCCAGATTATTGCCTTGACGTTGCTGCCATCTAACGGTCTCTTCCAGAGTTATCTGCATACAAAGTTTGCCGACTGTAGGAACCGCAACTAGTCTAGCTTATTGCCTTGACGTTGCTGCCATCTAACGGTCTCTTCCAGAGTTATCTGCATACAAGGTTTGCCGACTGTATGCACCGCAACCAGTCTAGCTTATCACCTTGACGTTGCTGCCATCTAACGGTCTCTTCCAGAGTTATCTGCATACAAGGTTTGACGACTGTATGCATCGCAACCAGTCTAGCTTATTGCCCTGACGTTGCTGCCATCTAACGGTCTCTTCCAGAGTTATCTGCATACAAGCTTTGACGACTGTATGCACCGCAACCAGACTAGCTTATCGCCTTGACGTTGCTGCCATCTAACAGTCTCTTCCAGAGCTACATGTATCTGCATACAAGGTTTGCCGACTGAGAGAACCGCAACCAGTCTAGCTTATTGCCTTGAAGTTGCTGCCATCTAACGGTCTCTTCCAGAGTTATCTGCATACAAAGTTTGCCGACTGGAGGAACCACAACCAGTCTAGCTTATTGCCTTTACGTTGCTGCCATCTAACGGTCTCTTCCAGAGTTATCTGCATACAAGGTTTGCCAACTGTAGGCACCGCAACCAGTCTAGCTTATCGCTTTGAATTTGCTGCCATCTAACGGTCTCTTCCAGAGTTATCTGCATACATGGTTTGCCGACTGAAAGAACCGCAACCAGTCTAGCTTAACGCCTTGACGTTGCTGCCATCTAACGCTCTCTTCCCGAGTTATCTGCATACAAGGTTTGCCGACTGTAGGGACCGCAACCAGTCTAGCTTATCGCCTTGACGTTGCTGCCATCTAACAGTCTCTTCCAGAGCTACATGTATCTGCATACAAGGTTTGCTGACTGAAAGAACCGCAACCAGTCTAGCTTATCCCCTTGACGTTGCTGCCATCTAACGGTCTCTTCCAGAGTTATCTGCATACAAGGTTTGCCGACTGTAGGCACCGCAACCAGTCTAGCTTATCGCTTTGAATTTGCTGCCATCTAACGGTCTCTTCCAGAGTTATCTGCATACAAGGTTTGCCGACTGAAAGAACCGCAACCAGTCTAGCTTATTGCCTTGACGTTGCTGCCATCTAACGCTCTCTTCCTGAGTTATCTGCATACAAGGTTTGCCGACTGTAGGGACCACAACCAGTCTAGCGTATTGCCTTGACGTTGCTGCCATCTAACGGTCTCTTCCAGAGTTATCTGCATAGAAGGTTTGCCGACTGTAGACACCGCAACCAGTCTAGCTTATTGCCTTGACGTTGCTGCCATCTAACGGTCTCTTCCAGAGTTATCTGCATACAAGGTTTGCAGACTGTAGGCACCGCAACCAGTCCAGATTATTGCCTTGACGTTGCTGCCATCTAACGGTCTCTTCCAGAGTTATCTGCATACAAAGTTTGCCGACTGTAGGAACCGCAACTAGTCTAGCTTATTGCCTTGACGTTGCTGCCATCTAACGGTCTCTTCCAGAGTTATCTGCATACAAGGTTTGCCGACTGTATGCACCGCAACCAGTCTAGCTTATCACCTTGACGTTGCTGCCATCTAACGGTCTCTTCCAGAGTTATCTGCATACAAGGTTTGACGACTGTATGCATCGCAACCAGTCTAGCTTATCGCCTTGACGTTGCTGCCATCTAACAGTCTCTTCCAGAGCTACATGTATCTGCATACAAGGTTTGCCAACTGAAAGAACCACAACCAGTCTAGCATTACGCCTTGACGTTGCTGCCATCTAACGGTCTCTTCCAGAGTTATCTGCATACAAAGTTTGCCGACTGTAGGAACCACAACCAGTCTAGCTTATTGCCTTGACGTTGCTGCCATCTAACCGTCTCTTCCAGGGTTATCTGCATACAAGGTTTGCCGACTGTAGGCACCGCAACCAGTCTAGCTTATCGCTTTGAATTTGCTGCCATCTAACAGTCTCTTCCAGAGCTACATGTATCTGCATACAAGGTTTGCCGACTGAAAGAACCGCAACCAGTCTAGCTTATCGCCTTGACGTTGCTGCCATCTAACAGTCTCTTCCAGTGCCACATGTATCTGCATACAAGGTTTGCCGACTGAAAGAACCACAACCAGTCTAGCATTACGCCTTGACGTTGCTGCCATCTAACGGTCTCTTCCAGAGTTATCTGCATACAAAGTTTGCCGACTGTAGGAACCACAACCAGTCTAGCTTATTGCCTTTACGTTGCTGCCATCTAACGGTCTCTTCCAGAGTTATCTGCATACAAGGTTTGACGACTGTATGCACCGCAACCAGTCTAGCTTATCGCCTTGACGTTGCTGCCATCTAACAGTCTCTTCCAGAGCTACATGTATCTGCATACAAGGTTTGCCGACTGAGAGAACCGCAACCAGTCTAGCTTATCGCCTTGAAGTTGCTGCCATCTAACGGTCTCTTCCAGAGTTATCTGCATACAAAGTTTGCCGACTGTAGGAACCACAACCAGTCTAGCTTATTGCCTTTACGTTGCTGCCATCTAACGGTCTCTTCCAGAGTTATCTGCATACAAGGTTTGCCAACTGTAGGCACCGCAACCAGTCTAGCTTATCGCTTTGAATTTGCTGCCATCTAACGGTCTCTTCCAGAGTTATCTGCATACATGGTTTGCCGACTGAAAGAACCGCAACCAGTCTAGCTTAACGCCTTGACGTTGCTGCCATCTAACGCTCTCTTCCCGAGTTATCTGCATACAAGGTTTGCCGACTGTAGGGACCGCAACCAGTCTAGCGTATTGCCTTGACGTTGCTGCCATCTAACGGTCTATTCCAGAGTTATCTGCATAGAAGGTTTGCCGACTGTAGGCACCGCAACCAGTCTAGCTTATTGCCTTGACGTTGCTGCCATCTAACGGTCTCTTCCATAGTTATCTGCATACAAGGTTTGCTGACTGTAGGCACCACAACCAGTCTAGATTATTGCCTTGACGTTGCTGCCATCTAACGGTTTCTTCCAGAGTTATCTGCATACAAAGTTTGCCGACTGTAGGAACCGCAATCAGTCTAGCTTATTGCCTTGACGTTGCTGCCATCTAACGGTCTCTTCCAGAGTTATCTGCATACAAGGTTTGCCGACTGTATGCACCGCAACTGGTCTAGCTTATCGCCTTGACGTTGCTGCCATCTAACGGTCTCTTCCAGAGTTATCTGCATACAAGGTTTGACGACTGTATGCATCGCAACCAGTCTAGCTTATTGCCTTGACGTTGCTGCCATCTAACGGTCTCTTCCAGAGTTATCTGCATACAAGGTTTGACGACTGTATGCACCGCAACCAGTCTAGCTTATCGCCTTGACGTTGCTGCCATCTAACAGTCTCTTCCAGAGCTACATGTATCTGCATACAAGGTTTGCTGACTGAAAGAACCGCAACCAGTCTAGCTTATCGCCTTGACGTTGCTGCCATCTAACAGTCTCTTCCAGAGCTACATGTATCTGCATACAAGGTTTGCCGACTGAAAGAACCACAACCAGTCTAGCATTACGCCTTGACGTTGCTGCCATCTAACGGTCTCTTTCAGAGTTATCTGCATACAAAGTTTGCCGACTGTAGGAACCACAACCAGTCTAGCTTATTGCCTTGACGTTGCTGCCATCTAACCGTCTCTTCCAGGGTTATCTGCATACAAGGTTTGCCGACTGTAGGCACCGCAACCAGTCTAGCTTATCGCTTTGAATTTGCTGCCATCTAACAGTCTCTTCCAGAGCTACATGTATCTGCATACAAGGTTTGCCGACTGAAAGAACCGCAACCAGTCTAGCTTATCGCCTTGACGTTGCTGCCATCTAACAGTCTCTTCCAGTGCCACATGTATCTGCATACAAGATTTGCCGACTGAAAGAACCACAACCAGTCTAGCATTACGCCTTGACGTTGCTGCCATCTAACGGTCTCTTCCAGAGTTATCTGCATACAAAGTTTGCCGACTGTAGGAACCACAACCAGTCTAGCTTATTGCCTTTATGTTGCTGCCATCTAACGGTCTCTTCCAGAGTTATCTGCATACAAGGTTTGACGACTGTATGCACCGCAACCAGTCTAGCTTATCGCCTTGACGTTGCTGCCATCTAACGGTCTCTTCAAGAGCTACATGTATCTGCATACAAGGTTTGCCGACTGAGAGAACCGCAACCAGTCTAGCTTATCGCCTTGAAGTTGCTGCCATCTAACGGTCTCTTCCAGAGTTATCTGCATACAAAGTTTGCCGACTGGAGGAACCACAACCAGTCTAGCTTATTGCCTTTACGTTGCTGCCATCTAACGGTCTCTTCCAGAGTTATCTGCATACAAGGTTTGCCAACTGTAGGCACCGCAACCAGTCTAGCTTATCGCTTTGAATTTGCTGCCATCTAACGGTCTCTTCCAGAGTTATCTGCATACATGGTTTGCCGACTGAAAGAACCGCAACCAGTCTAGCTTAACGCCTTGACGTTGCTGCCATCTAACGCTCTCTTCCCGAGTTATCTGCATACAAGGTTTGCCGACTGTAGGGACCGCAACCAGTCTAGCTTATCGCCTTGACGTTGCTGCCATCTAACAGTCTCTTCCAGAGCTACATGTATCTGCATACAAGGTTTGCTGACTGAAAGAACCGCAACCAGTCTAGCTTATCCCCTTGACGTTGGTGCCATCTAACGGTCTCTTCCAGACTTATCTGCATACAAGGTTTGCCGACTGTAGGCACCGCAACCAGTCTAGCTTATCGTTTTGAATTTGCTGCCATCTAACGGTCTCTTCCAGAGTTATCTGCATACAAGGTTTGCCGACTGAAAGAACCGCAACCAGTCTAGTTTATTGCCTTGACGTTGCTGCCATCTAACGCTCTCTTCCCGAGTTATCTGCATACAAGGTTTGCCGACTGTAGGGACCGCAACCAGTCTAGCGTATTGCCTTGACGTTGCTGCCATCTAACGGTCTCTTCCAGAGTTATCTGCATAGAAGGTTTGCCGACTGTAGACACCGCAACCAGTCTATCTTATTGCCTTGACGTTGCTGCCATCTAACGGTCTCTTCCAGAGTTATCTGCATACAAGGTTTGCTGACTGTAGGCACCGCAACCAGTCCAGATTATTGCCTTGACGTTGCTGCCATCTAACGGTCTCTTCCAGAGTTATCTGCATACAAAGTTTGCCGACTGTTGGAACCGCAACTAGTCTAGCTTATTGCCTTGACGTTGCTGCCATCTAACGGTCTCTTCCAGAGTTATCTGCATACAAGGTTTGCCGACTGTATGCACCGCAACCAGTCTAGCTTATCACCTTGACGTTGCTGCCATCAAACGGTCTCTTCCAGAGTTATCTGCATACAAGGTTTGACGACTGTATGCATCGCAACCAGTCTAGCTTATTGCCCTGACGTTGCTGCCATCTAACGGTCTCTTCCAGAGTTATCTGCATACAAGCTTTGACGACTGTATGCACCGCAACCAGTCTAGCTTATCGCCTTGACGATGCTGCCATCTAACAGTCTCTTCCAGAGCTACATGTATCTGCATACAAGGTTTGCTGACTGAAAGAACCGCAACCAGTCTAGCTTATCGCCTTGACGTTGCTGCCATCTAACAGTCTCTTCCAGAGCTACATGTATCTGCATACAAGGTTTGCCGACTGAAAGAACCACAACCAGTCTAGCATTACGCCTTGACGTTGCTGCCATCTAACGTTCTCTTCCAGAGTTATCTGCATACAAAGTTTGCTGACTGTAGGAACCACAACCAGTCTAGCTTATTGCCTTGACGTTGCTGCCATCTAACCGTCTCTTCCAGGGTTATCTGCATACAAGGTTTGCCGACTGTAGGCACCGCAACCAGTCTAGCTTATCGCTTTGAATTTGCTGCCATCTAACAGTCTCTTCCAGAGCTACATGTATCTGCATACAAGGTTTGCCGACTGAAAGAACCGCAACCAGTCTAACTTATCGCCTTGACGTTGCTGCCATCTAACAGTCTCTTCCAGTGCCACATGTATCTGCATACAAGGTTTGCCGACTGAAAGAACCACAACCAGTCTAGCATTACGCCTTGACGTTGCTGCCATCTAACGGTCTCTTCCAGAGTTATCTGCATACAAAGTTTGCCGACTGTAGGAACCACAACCAGTCTAGCTTATTGCCTTTACGTTGCTGCCATCTAACGGTCTCTTCCAGAGTTATCTGCATACAAGGTTTGACGACTGTATGCACCGCAACCAGTCTAGCTTATCGCCTTGACGTTGCTGCCATCTAACAGTCTCTTCCAGAGCTACATGTATCTGCATACAAGGTTTGCCGACTGAGAGAACCGCAACCAGTCTAGCTTATCGCCTTGAAGTTGCTGCCATCTAACGGTCTCTTCCAGAGTTATCTGCATACAAAGTTTGCCGACTGTAGGAACCACAACCAGTCTAGCTTATTGCCTTTACGTTGCTGCCATCTAACGGTCTCTTCCAGAGTTATCTGCATACAAGGTTTGCCAACTGTAGGCACCGCAACCAGTCTAGCTTATCGCTTTGAATTTGCTGCCATCTAACGGTCTCTTCCAGAGTTATCTGCATACATGGTTTGCCGACTGAAAGAACCGCAACCAGTCTAGCGTATTGCCTTGACGTTGCTGCCATCTAACGGTCTCTTCCAGAGTTATCTGCATAGAAGGTTTGCCGACTGTAGGCACCGCAACCAGTCTAGCTTATTGCCTTGACGTTGCTGCCATCTAACGGTCTCTTCCATAGTTATCTGCATACAAGGTTTGCTGACTGTAGGCACCGCAACCAGTCTAGATTATTGCCTTGACGTTGCTGCCATCTAACAGTCTCTTCCAGAGCTACATGTATCTGCATACAAGGTTTGCCGACTGAAAGAACCGCAACCAGTCTAGCTTATCGCCTTGACGTTGCTGCCATCTAACAGTCTCTTCCAGTGCCACATGTATCTGCATACAAGGTTTGCCGACTGAAAGAACCACAACCAGTCTAGCATTACGCCTTGACGTTGCTGCCATCTAACGGTCTCTTCCAGAGTTATCTGCATACAAAGTTTGCCGACTGTAGGAACCACAACCAGTCTAGCTTATCACCTTGACGTTGCTGCCATCTAACGGTCTCTTCCAGAGTTATCTGCATACAAGGTTTGACGACTGTATGCATCGCAACCAGTCTAGCTTATTGCCTTGACGTTGCTGCCATCTAACGGTCTCTTCCAGAGTTATCTGCATACAAGCTTTGACGACTGTATGCACCGCAACCAGTCTAGCTTATCGCCTTGACGTTGCTGCCATCTAACAGTCTCTTCCAGAGCTACATGTATCTGCATACAAGGTTTGCTGACTGAAAGAACCGCAACCAGTCTAGCTTATTGCCCTGACGTTGCTGCCATCTAACGGTCTCTTCCAGAGTTATCTGCATACAAAGTTTGCTGACTGTAGGAACCACAACCAGTCTAGCTTATTGCCTTGACGTTGCTGCCATCTAACCGTCTCTTCCAGGGTTATCTGCATACAAGGTTTGCCGACTGTAGGCACCGCAACCACTCTAGCTTATCGCATTGAATTTGCTGCCATCTAACAGTCTCTTCCAGAGCTACATGTATCTGCATACAAGGTTTGCCGACTGAAAGAACCGCAACCAGTCTAGCTTATCGCCTTGACGTTGCTGCCATCTAACAGTCTCTTCCAGTGCCACATGTATCTGCATACAAGGTTTGCCGACTGAAAGAACCACAACCAGTCTAGCATTACGCCTTGACGTTGCTGCCATCTAACGGTCTCTTCCAGAGTTATCTGCATACAAAGTTTGCCGACTGTAGGAACCACAACCAGTCTAGCTTATTGCCTTTACGTTGCTGCCATCTAACCGTCTCTTCCAGAGTTATCTGCATACAAGGTTTGACGACTGTATGCACCGCAACCAGTCTAGCTTATCGCCTTGACGTTGCTGCCATCTAACAGTCTCTTCCAGAGCTACATGTATCTGCATACAAGGTTTGCCGACTGAGAGAACCGCAACCAGTCTAGCTTATCGCCTTGAAGTTGCTGCCATCTAACGGTCTCTTCCAGAGTTATCTGCATACAAAGTTTGCCGACTGTAGAAACCACAACCAGTCTAGCTTATTGCCTTTACGTTGCTGCCATCTAACGGTCTCTTCCAGAGTTATCTGCATACAAGGTTTGCCAACTGTAGGCACCGCAACCAGTCTAGCTTATCGCTTTGAATTTGCTGCCATCTAACGGTCTCTTCCAGAGTTATCTGCATACATGGTTTGCCGACTGAAAGAACCGCAACCAGTCTAGCGTATTGCCTTGACGTTGCTGCCATCTAACGGTCTCTTCCAGAGTTATCTGCATAGAAGGTTTGCCGACTGTAGGCACCGCAACCAGTCTAGCTTATTGCCTTGACGTTGCTGCCATTTAAGGGTCTCTTCCATAGTTATCTGCATACAAGGTTTGCTGACTGTAGGCACCGCAACCAGTCTAGATTATTGCCTTGACGTTGCTGCCATCTAACGGTCTCTTCCAGAGTTATCTGCATACAAAGTTTGCCGACTGTAGGAACCGCAATCAGTCTAGCTTATTGCCTTGACGTTGCTGCCATCTAACGGTCTCTTCCAGAGTTATCTGCATACAAGGTTTGCCGACTGTATGCACCGCAACCGGTCTAGCTTATCGCCTTGACGTTGCTGCCATCTAACGGTCTCTTCCAGAGTTATCTGCATACAAGGTTTGACAACTGTATGCATCGCAACCAGTCTAGCTTATTGCCTTGACGTTGCTGCCATCTAACGGTCTCTTCCAGAGTTATCTGCATACAAGGTTTGACGACTGTATGCACCGCAACCAGTCTAGCTTATCGCCTTGACGTTGCTGCCATCTAACAGTCTCTTCCAGAGCTACATGTATCTGCATACAAGGTTTGCCGACTGAAAGAACCGCAACCAGTCTAGCTTATCGCCTTGACGTTGCTGCCATCTAACAGTCTCTTCCAGTGCCACATGTATCTGCATACAAGGTTTGCCGACTGAAAGAACCACAACCAGTCTAGCATTACGCCTTGACGTTGCTGCCATCTAACGGTCTCTTCCAGAGTTATCTGCATACAAAGTTTGCCGACTGTAGGAACCACAACCAGTCTAGCTTATTGCCTTTACGTTGCTGCCATCTAACGGTCTCTTCCAGAGTTATCTGCATACAAGGTTTGACGACTGTATGCACCGCAACCAGTCTAGCCTATTGCCTTGACGTTGCTGCCATCTAACAGTCTCTTCCAGAGCTACATGTATCTGCATACAAGGTTTGCCGACTGAGAGAACCGCAACCAGTCTAGCTTATCGCCTTGAAGTTGCTGCCATCTAACGGTCTCTTCCAGAGTTATCTGCATACAAAGTTTGCCGACTGTAGGAACCACAACCAGTCTAGCTTATTGCCTTGACGTTGCTGCCATCTAACGGTCTCTTCCAGAGTTATCTGCATACAAGGTTTGCTGACTGTAGGCACCACAACCAGTCCAGATTATTGCCTTGACGTTGCTGCCATCTAACGGTCTCTTCCAGAGTTATCTGCATACAAAGTTTGCCGACTGTAGGAACCGCAACTAGTCTAGCTTATTGCCTTGACGTTGCTGCCATCTAACTGTCTCTTCCAGAGTTATCTGCATACAAGGTTTGCCGACTGTATGCACCGCAACCCGTCTAGCTTATCACCTTGACGTTGCTGCCATCTAACGGTCTCTTCCAGAGTTATCTGCATACAAGGTTTGACGACTGTATGCATAGCAACCAGTCTAGCTTATTGCCTTGACGTTGCTGCCATCTAACGATCTCTTCCAGAGTTATCTGCATACAAGCTTTGACGACTGTATGCACCGCAACCAGTCTAGCTTATCGCCTTGACGTTGCTGCCATCTAACAGTCTCTTCCAGAGCTACATGTATCTGCATAAAAGGTTTGCTGACTGAAAGAACCGCAACCAGTCTAGCTTATCGCCTTGACGTTGCTGCCATCTAACAGTCTCTTCCAGAGCTACATGTATCTGCATACAAGGTTTGCCGACTGAAAGAACCACAACCAGTCTAGCATTACGCCTTGACGTTGCTGCCATCTAACGGTCTCTTCCAGAGTTATCTGCATACAAAGTTTGCCAACTGTAGGAACCACAACCAGTCTAGCTTATTGCCTTGACGTTGCTGCCATCTAACCGTCTCTTCCAGGGTTATCTGCATACAAGGTTTGCCGACTGTAGGCACCGCAACTAGTCTAGCTTATCGCTTTGAATTTGCTGCCATCTAACAGTCTCTTCCAGAGCTACATGTATCTGCATACAAGGTTTGCCGACTGAAAGAACCGCAACCAGTCTAGCTTATCGCCTTGACGTTGCTGCCATCTAACAGTCTCTTCCAGTGCCACATGTATCTGCATACAAGGTTTGCCGACTGAAAGAACCACAACCAGTCTAGCATTACGCCTTGACGTTGCTGCCATCTAACGGTCTCTTCCAGAGTTATCTGCATACAAAGTTTGCCGACTGTAGGAACCACAACCAGTCTAGCTTATTGCCTTTACGTTGCTGCCATCTAACGGTCTCTTCCAGAGTTATCTGCATACAAGGTTTGACGACTGTATGCACCGCAACCAGTCTAGCTTATCGCCTTGACGTTGCTGCCATCTAACAGTCTCTTCCAGAGCTACATGTATCTGCATACAAGGTTTGCCGACTGAGAGAACCGCAACCAGTCTAGCTTATCGCCTTGAAGTTGCTGCCATCTAACGGTCTCTTCCAGAGTTATCTGCATACAAAGTTTGCCAACTGTAGGAACCACAACCAGTCTAGCTTATTGCCTTTACGTTGCTGCCATCTAACGGTCTCTTCCAGAGTTATCTGCATACAAGGTTTGCCAACTGTAGGCACCGCAACCAGTCTAGCTTATCGCTTTGAATTTGCTGCCATCTAACGGTCTCTTCCAGAGTTATCTGCATACATGGTTTGCCGACTGAAAGAACCGCAACCAGTCTAGCTTAACGCCTTGACGTTGCTGCCATCTAACGCTCTCTTCCCGAGTTATCTGCATACAAGGTTTGCCGACTGTAGGGACCGCAACCAGTCTAGCGTATTGCCTTGACGTTGCTGCCATCTAACGGTCTCTTCCAGAGTTATCTGCATAGAAGGTTTGCCGACTGTAGGCACCGCAACCAGTCTAGCTTATTGCCTTGACGTTGCTGCCATCTAACGGTCTCTTCCATAGTTATCTGCATACAAGGTTTGCTGACTGTAGGCACCGCAACCAGTCTAGATTATTGCCTTGACGTTGCTGCCATCTAACGGTCTCTTCCAGAGTTATCTGCATACAAAGTTTGCCGACTGTAGGAACCGCAATCAGTCTAGCTTATTGCCTTGACGTTGCTGCCATCTAACGGTCTCTTCCAGAGTTATCTGCATACAAGGTTTGCCGACTGTATGCACCGCAACCAGTCTAGCTTATCGCCTTGACGTTGCTGCCATCTAACGGTCTCTTCCAGAGTTATCTGCATACAAGGTTTGAAGACTGTATGCATCGCAACCAGTCTAGCTTATTGCCTTGACGTTGCTGCCATCTAACGGTCTCTTCCAGAGTTATCTGCATACAAGGTTTGACGACTGTATGCACCGCAACCAGTCTAGCTTATCGCCTTGACGTTGCTGCCATCTAACAGTCTCTTCCAGAGCTACATGTATCTGCATACAAGGTTTGCCGACTGAAAGAACCGCAACCAGTCTAGCTTATCGCCTTGACGTTGCTGCCATCTAACAGTCTCTTCCAGAGCTACATGTAGCGGCATACAAGGTTTGCCGACTGAAAGAACCACAACCAGTCTAGCATTACGCCTTGATGTTGCTGCCATCTAACGGTCTCTTCCAGAGTTATCTGCATACAAAATTTGCCGACTGTAGAAACCACAACCAGTCTAGCTTATTGCCTTTACGTTGCTGCCATCTAACGGTCTCTTCCAGAGTTATCTGCATACAAGGTTTGCCGACTGTAGGCACCGCAACCAGTCTAGCTTATCGCTTTGAATTTGCTGCCATCTAACAGTCTCTTCCAGAGCTACATGTATCTGCATACAAGGTTTGCCGACTGAAAGAACCGCAACCAGTCTAGCTTATCGCCTTGACGTTGCTGCCATCTAACAGTCTCTTCTAGTGCCACATGTATCTGCATACAAGGTTTGCCGACTGAAAGAACCACAACCAGTCTAGCATTACGCCTTGACGTTACTGCCATCTAACGGTCTCTTCCAGAGTTATCTGCATACTAAGTTTGCCGACTGTAGGAACCACAACCAGTCTAGCTTATTGCCTTTACGTTGCTGCCATCTAACGGTCTCTTCTAGAGTTATCTGCATACAAGGTTTGACGACTGTATGCACCGCAACCAGTCTAGCTTATCGCCTTGACGTTGCTGCCATCTAACAGTCTCTTCCAGAGCTACATGTATCTGCATACAAGGTTTGCCGACTGAAAAAACCGCAACCTGTCTAGCTTATCGCCTTGACGTTGCTGCCATCTAACAGTCTCTTCCAGTGCCACATGTATCTGCATACAAGGTTTGCCGACTGAAAGAACCACAACCAGTCTAGCATTACGCCTCGACGTTGCTGCCATCTAACGGTCTCTTTCAGAGTTATCTGCATACAAAGTTTGCCGACTGTAGGAACCACAACCAGTCTAGCTTATTGCCTTTACGTTACTGCCATCTAACGGTCTCTTCCAGAGTTATCTGCATACAAGGTTTGCCGACTGTAGGCACCGCAACCAGTCTAGCTTATCGCTTTGAATTTGCTGCCATCTAACGGTCTCTTCCAGAGTTATCTGCATACAAGGTTTGCCGACTGAAAGAACTGCAACCAGTCTAGCTTAACACCTTTATGTTGCTGCCATCTAACGCTCTCTTCCCGAGTTATCTGCATACAAGGTTTGCCAACTGTAGGGACCGCAACCAGTCTAGTGTATTGCCTTGACGTTGCTGCCATCTAACGGTTTCTTCCAGAGTTATCTGCATAGAAGGTTTGCCGACTGTAGGCACCGCAACCAGTCTAGCTTATTGCCTTGACGTTGCTGCCATCTAACGGTCTCTTCCATAGTTATCTGCATACAAGGTTTGCTGACTGTAGGCACCGCAACCAGTCTAGATTATTGCCTTGACGTTGCTGCCATCTAACGGTCTCTTCCAGAGTTATCTGCATACAAAGTTTGCCGACTGTAGGAACCGCAACCAGTCTAGCTTATTGCCTTGACGTTGCTGCCATCTAACGGTCTCTTCCAGAGTTATCTGCATACAAGGTTTGCCGACTGTATGCACCGCAACCAGTCTAGCTTATCACCTTGACGTTGCTGCCATCTAACGGTCTCTTCCAGAGTTATATGCATACAAGGTTTGACAAATGTATGCATCGCAACCAGTCTAGCTTATTGCCTTGACGTTGCTGCCATCTAACGGTCTCTTCCAGAGTTATCTGCATACAAGGTTTGACGACTGTATGCAACGCAACCAGTCTAGCTTATCGCCTTGACGTTGCTGCCATCTAACAGTCTCTTCCAGAGCTACATGTATCTGCATACAAGGTTTGCCGACTGAAAGAACCGCAACCAGTCTAGCTTATCGCCTTGACGTTGCTGCCATCTAACAGTCTCTTCCAGAGCTACATGTATCTGCATACAAGGTTTGCCGACTGAAAGAACCACAACCAGTCTAGCATTACGCCTTGATGTTGCTGCCATCTAACGGTCTCTTCCAGAGTTATCTGCATACAAAGTTTGCCGACTGTAGGAACCACAACCAGTCTAGCTTATTGCCTTTACGTTGCAGCCATCTAACGGTCTCTTCCAGAGTTATCTGCATACAAGGTTTGCCGACTGTAGGCACTGCAACCAGTCTAGCTTATCGCTTTGAATTTGCTGCCATCTAACGGTCTCTTCCAGAGTTATCTGCATACAAGGTTTGCCGACTGAAAGAACCGCAACCAGTCTAGCTTAACGCCTTGACTTTGCTGCCATCTAACGCTCTCTTCCCGAGTTATCTGCATACAAGGTTTGCCGACTGAAAGAACCACAACCAGTCTAGCTTATCGCCTTGATGTTGCTGCCATCTAATGGTCTCTTCCAGAGTCATCTGCATACAAGGTTTGCCGACTGAAAGAACCGCAACCAGTCTAGATTATCGCCTTGACGTTGCTGCCATCTAACGGTTTCTTTCAGAGTTATCTGCATACAAGGTTTGCCGATTGTACGAGTTCCCCTACGCTCAAGTCTGATCTATACAATCGGTTATAACGCTGTATAACAAGTTGTTAGATAAAATGAGTATATGTGAGAATGCAACATGTATTTATTTTGAAACAACTGCATTGTGACTATCATACATACTTACCTTGAATGTAAGAATGTAGTAAATCACTGGAAAATTACTGCGAAAAGGGTCAAAAGTTTCTATGTCTGCCATTTCAAATGGCAGACATAGAACCTACTAGTAGTATTTGGTGAAACATCAGATGACAAGATAAGACAACTGATAGAAATAATTTTAAAGGATGTCATCCACTTCACAGGGAAAAGAGGTCAAACATTTTTATTTGAGGGATGTTAAACATCCATATTAAAAAATCTGAACATTATAAGACTCCACGAGTCAACAGTAAAATACGTAGACACGTTTCATCGAGAGATCATTCATAGGCATCCTCAGAAAAAATAAAGACAGCAACAATAGTTGGTATATTTCTTTTATACTTTATCTTTTATATGTATACTTTATTTTTTCTATTTTTCTAAATTATAATGCATAACTTGCAATTATGGACACACAACATATAATTGGATCACTATTATATAACTTCTTTTTATTGTTCAATGATGTTGCTTATGTCTATGGAGTAATAAAAATCATGTTGCAATTGTGTGCAACTTGAAATAAAAAGTAGAGCTTACTGAATTGTTACTTTCTATACCAGAATAATATTCATGTCACTCCATACCATAATCTCACGAGGTTGTCCATTAAAGTTAGCTTTGCATTGATATTGATAATCACAGCAACACATATAACACAATTGTAATCTACCAGCATTAGGCAAGGCATCGGTTAAGACATTCAGTCTTTTCTATATGAGCGTCAACTTTGACATGACCTATTGCACCAAAAAGGTCGTTACAATGGTGCCTCTCTTTCGCCTACACTTCTCTTTATTTTCTCACTGCTAAACAAAGCGGTCCTATATCTATTTTTGCAAGTATCTGTACATATATTCTATGGGGTCTATACTGATATTCATAAGGTCTCTTTGTGATTTGTATTTGTATTTATATAAAAAAAATTCTCTTTGATATGTATATGTATTTTATGCGCAGCATGGTCAATAAACAAACATACTACATACATTGATTGTAGTTGTGTTTTCTATCTCCATAAAGTTGAAAGTAATATACAGACATACAAAAGTAGACCAATCAAGATTTTTCCCTTTCTAATATCCACGATAAGACTCTGTTATTGTGACAAATCATATTACGTTTATTTTGAATATAAAATTTGAGACCTGTCTGCAAAAAAAAACACTCTTAAGTTTTTTGAGACTGTTTATGTTTGTGTTTCTTATGCCTTCAAGAATTCGCAAGTGTCATGTGGGTATTGACATGATTTATTTTTTTCCTTCTATAAGAATCCTCTTTTTGTCCTGTATTGGACTTTGTTTCCCTATGAGAGAAAATCTATTATCATACTTATCTTCATACATATTATTATACTTATAATTATTATTATAATTATACTAATTATACATATACTTAAACTTATATTCATCATCATCATTATTATTATTATTATTGTTATTATTATTATTATTATTATTATTATTATTATTATTATTATTATTATTATCAATACTATCATTACTATTATTATCATTATTATTATGTGCCTCGGACATGCAACAAACCTTTGATTGAGAGCGTGACTGTATATATGTGCCACCGTTATGAGTGGCTACACTCTCCCTGTATCTGAATAACCTTAATACAAATACTGTCCGCCTCTGCTATACTATCTTATAACAACGGTTCCATGCACACAGCATGCTGCTGATCATTTTTCATTCAATGAATAACATATTTCCTGGACCCTTAAAGAGACCCAGTGCTCCACATTCCATGAATAAAGCCCTTTAAGCATGATGTTTAATATATTTTTCAGGAAAAAGGCCAGATTTGATGTTTTTCTCGTGTTTCCATCTTCTTGTTATTACGAGGATGTTGGTTCTTGGTCCTCTTTTGATGTTGTGGAAATAATGAACATGTCTCAGTCTGTGATATTACTTTCTTCTCAGAAACTCTTTGTACAGTGGCGACATTTAATTCCTGCACTAAATGCGTAGGCAGCTGGTCATAATACACGACTGCACGTCCCATTGACAGCCAATTATCTGGGCATGGATGCATGGATGAGCTCATAACGGAACGTACATTGATTTGCAAGCTACATAGGTTATTTATGCGTTTAGCTCATCTTTTTGACATGTTAGCCATGGGTGTTTGTGCAATCAGGCACTGCCAGGCACCCGGTCGTGTCTGAGACTGATTTCATGATCTGTGACCACTAGTCTCAAAATGCAAGATGAACCTACTCTCTGGATAATATACACAATCACACTTTATAATACCTCACGAGACGATTCTTGATTCCGGTTGGTCAAGTGCCATGGATTAATCGTCATGTTTTCCTCACTACTGAACGACAGGCTGTTGTTCTCACTCCTTAGCAATAGCTATGGACTAATTGATTAATACATAGCAACAGCTATGGACTAATTGATTAGTTCATACATCAGCTATGTACTAAATAGTTACCGCTAGCCCGAAGAATACCCACGAACACCCACGGAGTTTGCCGAGTGACCTACCGGTGAAACTACTTCAACAAGGCGGACGACGAGTATTTATCCAAAATATCTGGTGCTTGTAATTTTTCCCCCTCTTGTGTTTTGTATTTTGTTCGGTATAATAAAACAAATACGTCCCCGTGGAATAACTTCCCCTGGAGAGGAAAGTCGCCCTCGGGCTGGGCCCTCGAGTGGCAATCCTCTCTCGGGGAAGTAATTCCAGGTGGACACCACACAGGGATGTCATATTTGTATAATGATAACATAATAACAGGCATCTAAAAAAACAAGGGCGTCTAGATTATTTATATATACTCTTTGTATGTTTATTGACTTAATTTTTTGTCATATTCCTTTTCAATTGCTACAAATGATGACTTACATATACTAGTATTAGAGTGACTATCATTAATGTATCGCTAATGCTATTTCATCTCAATCGAAATCAATGGATGTCATAATTATGCTGTAGTAGGTATATCTTTTTTGTTGAGCGATATTTTGAATATCACAAATTCTGAAATATAAAGTTAATCAAAACATCTATGTGATACAAAATATCGCACTAGCCTTTCAAAATGACATTTCCACGAATTATATAACTTATTCCAAAGCACCAACGAGTCAGATCCCCTAAATGTTTTTGAAATGTTGACTCATGCGAAACGATAAATGTTAAACACAATTTATGTTATTTAGGGTTCCTGGAGACCAATGTTGACAGCGTAAATATAAACGCATACGGTTTTGGTTTGGCTGTAATCGCTTGATTATCTACAGACTGTTATTTCTGAGTGTCACGTTACCTCCTGGGGACTGCACGCTGACTACCTGTGCAGTCTTAGGGGAAATCCTCTCTGTGGGACCAAACTGCTTGTTTGTAGGGATTTACGGCCCATTTAACCCTCCCAATGCTATGGGTACTTTCAACCAAATCACAAAAATGCAACACTATTTGAAAATGTCTAAACCCTGTCGGGATAGTATTCATTGGAAAGCTTTTACTGCGTATTCTCAAGTGAGTACCCAAATTTAGCCACTATAGCAGCGTATTGGTGAACAGCTTAGCTCAAATCACGACAATATAGATTCTTATCGCATGGAGGAGTTATAATTCTTTAAGTAAATGTCCTTTGGGTCCTTCAATCAAATACGCCATAGGTAACCGTTCACGCAACCGCTTGGGGAATATGCCAACCCGTTTATCCATCTATAATCCAGGGGGAGAATACTGTATAACTGGTTAATTTGGCGTGTACTTAAGTTGGCGTTTTTTTTCAAAAAAGAATTTTCCCTGTATTTATTTTGGCGTCTGGAGCAGTCAGAACAACGCCATCTTTATGTAGACATATTTATATGCAATCTTTAATTTGGCGTTGATGGGCATTCGCCAAAAAACGCCAAATTAAAAACCACGCCAAATTAACCAGTTATATACAGTATTGAAATGTTAAGCACAACACGGATTTATGTTTGAAATATGATTTTCAATTAATCAGTAGGTACGTATGGCTCATTATACGAAATATCAAAACTACTATCACTTCCATATATAACTACTCTGCAGATTTGACATTATATGCAAGCTCTTGTTTGTTCTCACCTACTAATCCCTACCTGGTAATTTTGGCATCCTGAGTATGTGTACGTAACATTCCAAACGCCAAATACTCAGTCGGTAATTTCTGTACCCTCTTGTATGTCTACGGTCTTTCTCAACCCTTATGCTGCGGGTGGCTAATTTGGCCAATACAACATCATGCAAAAAACTGAAAACTGACTAAAACCCTGGAACATGTGTACTCATCTGAGAGTACTCAGTGCAAGCCATCGAATGAATACCAACATGACAGGGTTAAGATGGTTTTCAAAAAACTTTGCGTCCTTGTACTCTGGACGAAAGTAGCCTCAGCATTGGGAGAGTTAACGGCTACATATTTACTTTACGAGGGGCATAGACCGACAGGTAATTATTCATATATTATATAATAGGATTATGAGTCTCAATTTCTAAAGATCCACCTTACACTGTCAACGAGTACATTTATAATCTTTGTATCTATTTTTTTGCTACTCTCCATAATAAAATGTACTACAGATATATGCACAAACATGATGTCACATATTGTTTAATGACACACACATGCAATCAAACTACAGTTAGAAAGAATGCCTACAGTTCAGACATTTAATTCCTGCACCAGTCGACCGGACATCTGCCAGTGCCTGGTTGTAAAAACACCCATGGATAATATGTCAAAAAATAAGCCAAGCACAGCAATGACCCACGTAGCTTGTGAATCAAAGCTACGTTCAGTTGTGAGGTCATCCATACATCCATGCACAGGAAACTGGGTGGCAATCGGGCATAAGGTCGTGTGTTAAAACGCATAATGTAATAAACGTTGCGAAATGTAATACCTACGCATAATGTAATACAAAATCGTTGCGAAATGTAATACCTACGCATAATGTAATAAAAAATCGTTGCGAAATGTAATACCTACGCATAATGTAATAAAAAATCGTTGCGAAATGTAATACCTACGCATAATGTAATAAAAAATTGTTGCGAAATGTAATACCTACGCATAATGTAATACGAAATTTTCACGAAATGTAATAGCACAAGGTACGCATAATGTAATAAAAAATCGTTGCGAAATGTAATACCTACGCATAATGTAATAAGAAATTTTCACGAAATGTAATCATGTAGGCTGGTTTCGCCCATATCTAACTGTTCTGGTTATGTGGTCTGCCATGATTGCTATTTTCAAAATCAAACCAGCCTGCTGTATATGCTCCCACAAATAGTAGGAATTCACCCAATTCAGCTGACCCCGTTGAAAGCTCATGAATCTTTGATCGCCAAATATATACAGGCCACCAGTTGGCCTTAAGCTAGTGACATCAGGGAAAACTGCAATGATTTCCTGATGCAAATCAAAGCAAAAATACAACAAGAAAGTGGCGAAAATTAAGACTGTAACACGAAAATGGTGAAAACTTAATCGGTAGATGACAAATATCTACCAGTTCATTATAACATAAATTCCAATTTAGTTGATTATATGAGAAAAAAAACAGATTTAAAGGGGAAAATGAAATCTCCGCGAGAATGACACAAAGAGCGTAATCGACCCCTTGTTAAAAGGCCACCATAGATTAAAACAGCACACCTGCCAAAGACTAAAAAATGATTTGGGGTGTTAATTTTTGACAACAAAAATATTTGACTTGCTGCTGTATAGGGTCATTCCGGCTCAAGTGACCCAATTTTCAGAAATGTTGCCAGGTGACCATCTCAGATTTTGACGAAACTTCACTCATGTGTGCCTTTATGTTTAAGAAAATTGCACGAAAAATTTCAGTTCCAAATTCCAAAGGATTTTGAGAAAAGTGAGGTTAAAGGCATGGGGGTGTATTTTCACTCATGAATTTAAATAGTGTGTTGGACCATTTTCAGATGCTCACAGTTTTTTTTTAAATTTGAGGTGCAAAGCCTACATTTGCTACTATCATTAACTGATACCTAGAGAAACACATTATGAATTTTCTTTTTTCATATCCCTTATGTGTACTGAGATAAAGAGGTCCAAAATATGATTTTCGTTCAATTTCTTTATTTTTTCAGTTTTCAGGCCATTTTTACTTCCATGCCATTCATATTTGATGTAATGTTTTACTTGATCTATATTCTCTATTCAAAGGGGATTCTAGTTAAGTCAAGATGTTTTTCTAAAAAGGTCCAATTTTGACACAGTTGGTGGGCAAAAGTTGGCCGGTATCAAATTTGTAGTAATTTTGCCTATCTTAAAAGCTGAGTTTGTCCATGAAGTGAAATATCTAATAGCTTCAGCTTATAATATATTAATCTAACATATATCAGCTACATTTATACCAAGTTTTGTTTTGTGGTCTCAATTCCTTCACATAAAAAACTACTTTTACTAATGGACTATAGTGACTGTTTCAGGTCTATCAGTCAACTTTAAGGCCTATGTAAAAATACAGTTATAATATCACACTTGTAGGATTTAACTTATTCAGTACACAGGCAATTAAAATATTAATAACATTAATTGGTTTTGTTGATATTTTTTAGTGTGTTTGAGATAAAATGGTCTAAAATCATGCTTTTGTTCTTTTTTGTTAATATTTTTGTATTACTAGTATTCAGGGCGCTTGTTGCATGTTCCTCCTAATTCACATTGGGTGACTAGTTCTAATTGATCTATATTATATACTTGTAATTGCTTTCTAAAGAAATTCAAGCTTTTAGAAATAAGTCCAAATTTTTGGTACATCTGCTTTCCAGATATTGGCCCTGAACAAAACGTACCTATATTGCCCCTGTTTTCATGGTTCAATTTGACCATGTAGTGAAATGCAAACTGCCGTCACATTGTAATATTTCCAATGTACTGAGATAAGCTGTTAATATGTTTAGGTGTCTTTTTGGTTGATTGGTCACTTTTCAGATGGTCACAGTTTTTTGTAAAATTCGAGGTGCAAAGCCTTTATTTGCAATTATGACTGATTGATACCTGGAGAATCACATTATGAATTTCCTTTTTTCATATCTCTTATGGGTACTGAGATAAAAGGTCCAAAATGTGATTTTCGTTCAATTTCATCATTTCTTTCAGTTTTTAGGCCATTTTTTCTTCCAAGCCATTCATATTTGATGAAATGTTTTACTTGATTTATATTTTCTATTCATAGGCGATTCTAGAAAAGTCAAGATGTTTTTTTAAAAAGGTCAAATTTTGACACAGTTGGTGGGCAAAAGTTGACCGGGATCAAATTTGTAGTAATTAGGCCTAACTTAATAGCCGAGTGCGACCATGAAGTGAATTATCTAGTAATATGATAATCTTACATATATCAGCTATATCTATACCAAATTTTGTTTTGTGGTCTCAATTCCTTCACATAAAAAACTACATTTACTAATGGACTATAGCAACTCTTTCAGATCTATCGGTCAATTTTATGGCCTGTGTATAAATTTAGCAATTATTCTACCTTATTAGGAATTAACACATCCAGTAAACAGACAATTAGCAAATTGTATTGTTGATTGATTGTGTCAATCTTTTTGGTCTTTTTTGAGGTAAAATGGTCTAAAATCAGTTTTTTTGTTCATTTTTGTTAATATTTTTGTATTATTTAGGTCACTTGTACTTCCTTATTCACATTAGGCGAGTAGTTTTACTTAATTTATACTGTTTAATTGTAATTCCTTTCTAAGGAAATTACTTGAAAATCAGTCAAAATTTTGGTGCACCTGTTTTCCAAATATAGTCCCTGATCAAAACGTATGATTTGACCATGTAGTGAAATGCCCACTGCCATCACATTTTAATGAATGAAATGTACTGATATAGGCAGTTAATATGTCTAGGTTTCTTTTAGGGTTCTTGTTCGTTCACTCTGAATTTTTTTGTTTTTTGACAACTCTGGCTCTTTTTGGTTTATTTGTCCCTTTGAAGTCATCCATTGAATGTAATTTTAATAGTACAAATATCATATTCTATATAATGTTTGTACATCAAAAAATAGATTTTGGAACAATTTTGTTTTTGCTACTAGTTATTCAGACAAAATGAACCAAAATTAGGGTTTTGTTTGAACACTTTTGTTTCATATTTCATGAATTTAATGGTGAAGGAATGAAAACCATAAAAGCAAACTGGGTGTATTAACAGCTTATATTAGTACTTTTCATGTATCAAAAGGTAAATGTTTCTCTGCATGGTCAAATCAAAGCTTAAAACAGGGGCAGTGTAGGCAAACTTTGATCTGGGCCAATATGTTGTACGACAATTTGGACACTTAATTTTTCTGGCAGTAACTACAAGTATAACTCAAGAAAAAACAAGTCACCTAATATTGATTACAAAGTACAAAAAGTGCTCTAAAATTTAAAAAAGAATCAATAAATAATTTAACAAAAAAAACAATTGTAGTTCATCTCTAAAACGCCTTAATGTATAAACAAAATTAATCCATAATATGATTTTTTGATTGTCAAATACTACCGCTGTGTCTTTATGACTATGTTTATAAGGAGACCACAAAGTTGACCGATAGACCTGACACGGTCACTACAGTCTATGAGTAGAAGCTAAAGCAGGTTTTTCATATGAAGGAATTGAGACCGCAAAACAAAGTTTATTATCGTAAGAATTGTATTACTGAAATCCTCTAAACAGACATTAAAAATGAAATAATAAATTTGCATCATGTATGCATTTCCTTTAAGATTGTATAGAAGTAACAAAAAAACCAATTTTGGTTCATTTTGTCTAAATACTAGTAAGTAGTAGCAAAAATAAATTGATTTCAAAATCTGATTCTCTATTTGTTGATGTACTAAAACTATAGTGAATATCATCTTTGTAATATTAGCATTACATACTTTACAACGGATGACTTCAAAGTGACCAATCAACCAAAAAGACACCTAAACATATTAACAGCTTATCTCAGTACATTGGAAATATTACAATGTGACGGCAGTTTGCATTTCACTACATGGTCAAATTGAACCATGAAAACAGGGGCAATATAGGTACGTTTTGTTCAGGGCCAATATCTGGAAAGCAGATGTACCAAAAATTTGGACTTATTTCTAAAAGCTTGAATTTCTTTAGAAAGCAATTACAAGTATATAATATAGATCAATTAGAACTAGTCACCCAATGTGAATTAGGAGGAACATGCAACAAGCGCCCTGAATACTAGTAATACAAAAATACTTACAAAAAAGAACAAAAGCATGATTTTAGACCATTTTATCTCAAAAACACTAAAAATATCAACAAAACCAATTAATGTTATTAATATTTTAATTGCCTGTGTACTGAATAAGTTAAATCCTACAAGTGTGATATTATAACTGTATTTTTACATAGGCCTTAAAGTTGACTGATAGACCTGAAACAGTCACTATAGTCCATTAGTAAAAGTAGTTTTTTATGTGAAGGAATTGAGACCACAAAACAAAACTTGGTATAAATGTAGCTGATATATGTTAGATTAATATATTATAAGCTGAAGTTATTAGATATTTCACTTCATGGACAAACTCAGCTTTTAAGATAGGCAAAATTACTACAAATTTGATACTGGCCAACTTTTGCCCACCAACTGTGTCAAAATTGGACCTTTTTAGAAAAACATCTTGACTTTACTAGAATCCCCTATGAATAGAGAATATAAATCAAGTAAAACATTACATCAAATATGAATGGCATGGAAGTAAAAATGGCCTGAAAACTGAAAAAATAAAGAAATTGAACGAAAATCACATTTTGGACCTCTTTATCTCAGTACACATAAGGGATATGAAAAAAGAAAATTCATAATGTGTTTCTCTAGGTATCAGTTAATGATAGTAGCAAATGTAGGCTTTGCACCTCAAATTTAAAAAAAAACTGTGAGCATCTGAAAATGGTCCAACACACTATTTAAATTCATGAGTGAAAATACACCCCCATGCCTTTAACCTCACTTTTCTCAAAATCCTTTGGAATTTGGAACTGAAATTTTTCGTGCAATTTTCTTAAACATAAAGGCACACATGAGTGAAGTTTCGTCAAAATCTGAGATGGTCACCTGGCAACATTTTTGAAAATTGGGTCACTTGAGCCGGAATGACCCTATACAACAGCAAGTCAAATATTTTTGTTGTCAAAAATTAACACCCCAAATCATTTTTTAGTCTTTGGCAGGTGTGCTGTTTTAATCTATGGTGGCCTTTTAACAAGGGGTCGATTACGCTCTTTGTGTCATTCTCGCGGAGATTTCATTTTCCCCTTTAAATCTGTTTTTTTTCTCATATAATCAACTAAATTGGAATTTATGTTATAATGAACTGGTAGATATTTGTCATCTACCGATTAAGTTTTAGTTTTCACCATTTTCGTGTTACAGTCTTAATTTTCGCCACTTTCTTGTTGTATTTTTGCTTTGATTTGCATCAGGAAATCATTGCAGTTTTCCCTGATGTCACTAGCTTAAGGCCAACTGGTGGCCTGTATATATTTGGCGATCAAAGATTCATGAGCTTTCAACGGGGTCAGCTGAATTGGGTGAATTCCTACTATTTGTGGGAGCATATACAGCAGGCTGGTTTGATTTTGAAAATAGCAATCATGGCAGACCACATAACCAGAACAGTTAGATATGGGCGAAACCAGCCTACATGATTACATTTCGTGAAAATTTCTTATTACATTATGCGTAGGTATTACATTTCGCAACGATTTTTTATTACATTATGCGTACCTTGTGCTATTACATTTCGTGAAAATTTCGTATTACATTATGCGTAGGTATTACATTTCGCAACAATTTTTTATTACATTATGCGTAGGTATTACATTTCGCAACGATTTTTTATTACATTATGCGTAGGTATTACATTTCGCAACGATTTTTTATTACATTATGCGTAGGTATTACATTTCGCAACGATTTTGTATTACATTATGCGTAGGTATTACATTTCGCAACGTTTATTACATTATGCGGTTTAACAGTCGTGTATTATGCCCGGGCTACCCACACATTAAGTGCAGGAATTAAATATCGGCACTGTACAGTATGACATTGCTGAACTAACTTTTCCTTACAAAAATAAACAGACCTATCTAAAAGTTATCAAAAGTGGCTTCACGTGAAGATTATCTTCCATCAGAGATAACATGAAAAAGAAAAATGCACAACACGGCCCATTTTAAGAAAAGAATTGTGGAGAAATATGTGAAAGAGTACATAAGACATACATGTACTACATCTCCGGCGTGAACAGTTCCTGTCTTAATCTATACTATTTTACCAGAAAATAAGCAATGCACAATACGACCTAAAGAAAACCATTGTCGAGAAATATGTGAAAGGGCACATAAAACATACTACATCTCCGGCGTGAACAGTTAAACCTATACTATTTTACCAGAAAATACACAACATGACCCAAAGAAAACTACATTGTATTGGCGAGACAAATGTGACGGACCAGACGAGGCACACTCCATCTCCAGCGTGAGCAGTTACTGTCTAAATCTATACTATTTTACAAGAAAATACACAATGCACAATACGACCCAAAGAAAACCTGAATGTCGAGAAATATGTGAACGAGCACATATAAAGCATACTCCATCCCGGGCGTGAACAGTTCCTGTCTTAATCTATACTATTTTACCAGTTTCCTTAGTATTTTTAAAGGCCCCCTCGACCTGAGACCATTGAGTGATATGACGTTTTCCCTACTCATCCAAACACCTCTTAATACCTTTGAGCGGGTTTCCTGCACACCTAATCCCTGGAACAAAGGTTTATGGATAGTCCTATTGTTAGGATTATCACCCTGGGTGATTGCGTCTTGTTCAGTAGCAAAATGACACTCGGACTGTCACGAGATAACTGCGTCGTCTAATCTAGACAAGGTGTTTCTTCAACAGGGTAGTTTTACTCTTCCCCCTGAATCTCTTTCCCGCATGCTATCTTTGTAACGTGTTTGAGTAACACCTATGTGGAAATCTTTGCACTGCCGATACGTGTACCAATTACATTAACAACGGCGTTTTGAGAAAGCTTACTACAGTATCACATTTCCGAAAGTGACATATACATGTACGTACGTACGTACGAACGTGCATGTGTATGTATGTATGTATGTAGGTAGGTAGGTACATGTATGTATGTTTGTATGTATTTATGTATGTATGTTCATGTATATATGTACATGTATGTATGTATGTATGCGTGTGTGTGTGTGGATGTGTGTACGTGGATAGACGTTTGTTTAAATATCAACACAGCATACATTTTTTCCTTTTAATCGTTCAATCTCAACTGTAACATATTCTTAGATAACACGAAGACTTACGTTTGAAAGACACTACGCAAAACATGTCAATCTTATTTATCTCAACTGTCAAAATGGCAATTTATTACTTGTGTCACAACAAAGAATATTTCATTAAGACACGCACTTCTATCGTTGATAAGTAGAGTTGACACGAATGCCATTACACTGAATGATAACACTGCATGCATTATCAATAACTCTTCTTATGTTGAAGGGTTCTATCCATCATTTATATAACAAAACAGAGGGGACATGCAATTAGCTGAGAGAGCATCTTTTGTGGTGGTACTTCCGTCATAAACAGTCTTTGCTTATGTAATATTCCTGGCTTGCAAAATACAAAAACAACTTTTTTGTGTTATTGATTATATAATTCCAGTTTTTTCTAGTCTGTAACACGCAACATCGTCAGTTCTTGTGTGACATTTTAAAAACATTATTTCAGTGAATACGACAAACACTTTGATCAGAAAACCTCTGATGTGCTTGTGTTACTAAAGCCATAGGAAGACTATAAACTAGTTACGCATGAATGTATCTAATGATAAATACATTTACATGATATAGTTAATACAAAATGGACTTTAATCAAAACAAAAATAACACAAAATTTGACAAATGCATTCATTTTGGGGAAAAATCTTCCTAAAAGAGAAAAAAGTGGCCTTACATTGTCTATTATTAAAATCTGCAATTCCTTTGGAAGAAATGATATCCGCCAACTAATTACTCTGCCCGAACTATAAGTCAGGTTCAGGTCATTGCAATCACTTTTTTATGGCATCCTTAGTTTAGGGAGGTTTAGTTGGTTAATCAACTAATTTCACAGAAGCCAAAAGCAATCCGACAACTTTGGTATAATATTAAAACTGAAAGCAAAAATTGGGAACGTTTTTGAAGGAGAAATGTAAGTCAGAATACTACCAACAACTCTCCTTCAAATATTTTGTAAAATGATTGTGAATTTCTAAGATACTGGCAAAAATATTAAAGATCCAGACGATATTATCTAGAGGAACTCTTAAGCATTAATGGGTTACTGTAGATTCACAAAAGATTGTGTAGAGTGAATTTTGCGAATTTACAGAAAAGCGATTTTTGCGTTTTTTACTTTGCGAACTGGCCGCAACATGAAGTGACAGCTATACACTTAAAGTGGCAGCACTAATCATTGCGAATTTGGATATTGCGTCCGAGGCTAAACGCTAGAATACGCAAAAATTAAACTAACGCAATCTTTTCCGAATTTACAGTAATAAGCATACGTCAAGGTGTCATTTATCTCTACCAGATTGTGTGATAAAGATTGGCATACATTGCCAATCGCCTCCTTGTTGACTAACGATACTTTCCACGAAAACTGCCTCTCTGATAGACACGTGGACAGGTAAGCGCAAAGTCTTTAAATGCTTTAAATGCTACATGGATTTTTCATTGCACAGTTTAAGCACTTAAGGGCCTAGTGATATATTTCTATCATGGCTTAACGCTTCATTCATTCGTTGACATGTGACAAATTGTCCACTATGCCTCATCATTACCAGAGCCTCTTTTGGACAGCAAGCAATGATGCACCATGAATATTTAGACAGATCTCGTGAAAAACATGTCTTCTCGCATGAAGGGAAATGAATTGAAAACAACCTTTATTGCTTTTACCGATGCGCTGCGAGTTGGGATGAATCTGAATTCAAATGAAACTCAAATTATCCTAGCACACCAATCTGAAATGAATCTGTGAACTTCTACGCGGCAAAGCGTAACTTCTTCTTGAGAAATGATTTCTTAAATTCCATTTCAGATTTCATTCGTCTTCGTTTTATTTAGATTAAATGCGATTACCTCTTTCCAATCAGGAATTGAACCGCGGTGATCTTAGTGCGTCGTTGAATTCGTTGCATTTTGATTTCTTATACATGTTAAACATCTACATGTACTTTAAATTAAAGTTTATTCCTCAACTGAAGAGCCCAGATCATTTACGCGTTTATTCATAATCATGCAATTATTTTATTTCGTAAACACAATTTCCATAAGTATAGTTCAAAGACGAGTGAATCGAATTATATAGTATTTGCAAAAACCGCAATCTATTGCAATCCGAACATGGGTGATAAAGTAATAACTTTAGAAGTTATTTATGTAACAGTTTATTATTCATGTAAGACAAAATATTTGGTAATAGTACTGTTGCTTTTGTATAAATCTTAAATCTTAAAGCAGAATAACCCTATGCCAGAACGTTCGCTGACTCTTCTCATATACATGTTATGTATCCATTTGGCAGCATTTACACCATACTGGTACAGTACAGGCATGTAATTCCTGCACCAGTCGACCGGGCGTCTGCTAGTGTCTGGTTGTACAAAGACCCATGGATTACATGTCAAAAGAAGTAAGCCAAGCACATCAATGACCCATGTAGTTTGCTTATCAAAGCTACGTTCAATTGTGAGGTCATCCATACGTCCATGACCAGAAAACTGGGTGACAATCAGGCGTACGGTCGTGCGTTATGCCCGAGCTGCCCACGCATTTAGTGCAAGAATTAAATGTCTTCACTGTACTATGCTTTCGAAATCAAGATTATCTGGTTTACCGCCATGTGCTGTATGGCAACAATCACCTACCTCCCGTGATCAATGCCCATTCTAGCACTTGCCAAAAAAGAAAATTAACAAAAGGACAATTTTTACCCAATTTACATACTAAAATGCTGCTGCCAATTTGGAGGGAGTGGACTGGAACAGCCAACTGCTCCAGACGGAGCCGACGACTATTATCATAAACATTCAGATTTAGTAAATAACACATGAATGACCCGATTATTTCACTGACCTATTTCCACTTATTTTCTTATTTTATTAGGAAGTTAAAAGTACAAAAAATGGTAAAGATTATCTCTGTTTATCAGTTTGTTTACATTTTAACATCAGAGGGGGAGAATTTAACAGCCACTTCGCAGAGCAGATTATTGTTAGAAAATAGATCAAACGCAGAGAGGGTTGCCGCTTCGCAACTAGAAAAGGAAAATAATAAAAATAAAAGCATTCTGATTGACAACAACTGTATATCTACATAGTCCTCGACGTGGTAGCTATGTAAACATGTCAATCATCTATAGATACTACAGCCTCAGAACGTATCATAACCATGCTACAAATACAGTGCGGACATTTATTTCCTGCACCAGTCGACCGGACGTCTGCTAGTGCCTGGTTGTAAAAACACTCGTGGACAACAATGCAAAAAATAACCGAAGCACATCAACTACACACAAAGCTTGTGAAACAAAGCTACGTTCAGTCGTGACGTCACACCTGCATCCATGCACAGGCAACTGTGTTGCGATCGAGCGTGCGGTTATAACCTATGCCCGGATAGCCCGCTCATTTAGTGCATGAATTAAATGCCAGCACTGTAGGGGATGTGATAGAATCCGGGGCCAGAGTTCTGGGCTCGTGTGAGCCTGTGAATTTTCCCGTGCTCGTACACTGGCCCGAACTTTCTTTCATGCTCATACTACCCTAAAAGGTTGGAATTTATGGTCGTACACGTGAATTTATTTTCTGTGTATCATATTCCAAAATAATCGAGGGTATTTTTCTCGAGGAAAGAATACATTTCGGTTAATTGATGGAAGATGTTTGGCTACCAGGAAAATTCTACCCCAAAACAATAAATCAGTTGTCATGATAGATAGCAGCGTAGACACAGGTTGGGCAAATAATAAACTAGCAGATAACTTGATCTGTTAACAGAAGCCACAAAATAACAGCCGCTACTATTTTCTTTCGAGCAGAGTAAACGTTTGCAGAACGTGAGGCATGTATTTATATAACCACCCAAGCAGATGGTACGCTTTATATACATTTGAAAACAATGTTGATAGGTGCTTCCATAGTGTCGAGATTGAATTATCGTTTTACACTTTCTAAGAAGAACAGTTATTATTATCCACGCCCCCTTCGAAGAAAGAAAAGTGTTTGATTTCACAAGCAAAGCGATATTTTAGGACTCTGTCTCTTGAGAATCGATTCAGTTGAACAGGCGATCTCTCTCTCTCTCTCTCTCTCTCTCTCTCTCTCTCTCTCTCTCTCTCTCTCTCTCTCTCTCTCTCTCTCTCTCTCTCTCTGTGTGTCTGTCTGTCTCTCCCCTCTCTCTCTCTAACCTCTCTCTCTAGCCCTATCTCTCTCCCCTCTCTCTTTCTCTCGCTCTCTAACCTCTCTCTCTCTCTCTCTCTCTCTCTCTCTCTCTCTCTCCTCTCTCTAGCCTCTCTCTCTCTCTCTCTCTCTCTCTCTCTCTCTCTCTCTCTCTCTCTCTCTCTCTCTCTCTCTCTATCTCTCTCTCTCTCTCTCTCTCTCCCTATGCACCACACCTTTAGTATGAGCTCCCTGATAACAGCAAGGCTGCTGATAGTGTGCAAAACTTCAAGAAACAGCTGAAAACTCTCACTGAAGAATCGTATTTCCATTTCTAACAAATCGCATCGATAACTCAAAGACAATGGATTGATCTCAATGAAAGACTTAATCATCCTTTATAAGGGGTTCATAATAGCAGTTACGAAAAATCTTTTTTTTTCAGAAAATTCTATGACTTTTACACACGAGGTGTTCTTCTTCTACCTACGGTTTTTTGTTTGTAATGATAGCGGTTTCCAAGTTTGCTTCAACAAACAATACTGATTGATTATTTATTTTGTTTATGTGTATACGTGTGACAGGGTTAAAATCTACATATGGTGTTTTGAACTTTTACTTTAACCAAGCCGCGTATGAGAGAGAGAGAGAGAGAGAGAGAGAGAGATGAGAGAGAGAGAGAGAGAGAGATGTAAAACGTTTTTCTCCATAATTAAAAATTCGGACTTTTAATTTCAGGCCTCTATCAATTCCATCCACTATCCCTCTATGTATATTCTGCCAGATATTGATTAAAATAGATAACTTTTTGGATCCGACATCTTAGGTCGTAAATTCATCAGGAAAACATGTCAAGGCTGTCAACTAGAGGGCACGAGGAAAAGCGAGAACTCCATAGGGTGAACGAGAGCTGATTCAATTATTTAGATTGCCCAATCAGGAGCGACGCTGGATTTTGTGCGGGATGTGTCAGGGGCATTGGGCACCCCACACGCCAGCCGAGCCGATCTTGTCACTGGTTGACCCAGGGGTCACCGAGGTCAATTACAGGTTAGCCTCAATCTGGCCTCAGCCACTAGGAGATTAAGTGTCTAGATCGATTTCATCGCTCGGTGTTCAAACCGTGCTAGAAAAGCACTGGAGTTCACAATGTGCTCTGAAGTATGGGGTTGGTCTTACGGCTGTCTCTGTAGTGAAGTTGAGTAAGACCGATGACGGAAGGGGGGGGGGGGGGGGGGGGGGGGGAGGGGGGCGTGCAACCCTTAGATGTCAACGTGATACCAAATCATATCTATTGCGTCGAATACAATGCAATTTACTTAAGTACATTTTTACAAATGTTTCCTAAGTTGCCATAGTGCCTGAAAGAATAAGAAAATAGTTACTTCTTTGTAGGAATATGTATTCATAATTACCATTATTTTCTGGATATCGTGTCCAGTACCTCTGTTTTACAAACACCATCAATTTTGCTAAAATCACACAATTGGACTCTTGGATTTCTTTTTTGGAATTTTGATTTTCTTAAGTTTTTCTGCTAAATTGCGGATAAGTCGTTCTAGCCATGTGTAAGTTTACCCAGCGAAAACCACCGCCGAACCCCAAGTCACTGGCAACTTTGTCACTTAAGAATTATAGATGTTTTCTATCATTATACATACATCATATTGGTTTCAAACATCCCTTTATACTAGAGTAGATGTCGAGAATAAAGGTTCGAGTTTATTTGTAGTATTTTTTCGGAAATATAATTGAGATTTACAAATTTCACAATAAATAGAATGTAAAAACCCGGAAAAGTGTTGGCTATAGTAGCATTTTTTTATACAAAGCACCTAAACACAAACTAAAACAATTCAAAAATTGTCAGAGTCACCAACCTGTAGAAGGGAATATATGACTTTTGTTTCTTAAACACCTAATTAAGTTTAAAGCCAGCTACAACTTCTGGGCTTCACAAAATACCTTAACGGATGTGCACTCGATTTGTCGTACGTCGTGAGCCAACACCCTAGGGTGTTAAGTTTCACATCATCTTCAAAGCGCCAACACCTGCGACTGGGAGCCATTCAATGGATTTTTGTGCAAAACATATAGTCTGTATGCGGGAAAGAATTTCAGTCATCCATACTGCGTGTTGCCATCAAAGGGAATTGTAAGGAACCTTTGAAGAATCGCTATTGTAAAACAATCCAATACTCATTGGTGTCTGCTTCAAAGGTATTGTCCACTGCGGGCAGGGTGGAGGGGTGAAGCGTGCCGTGTGCAAAAGTCTTCCACCGCTGTAGGCACGACCGTCGTGTAAACCTACACGCATGCCTTTGATGGCGCCACCTAGGGGGCTGCCTCGCCATTATTACTCCCTGCTAGGGTTACCAAAGTCCAAGATCCCAGACAACGGGATCAGATCTGGTTCTTTGTTCCTCTAAAAGGTTATCACTTGGCTGGGATGAATTGGAAGATAAAACCGTAGAAAGCATCTTTCATTAAGATTTGTTTTCGTTTTATTTCTAGTCATAATCCATCTGGTTACCAGCTTTTGAAACTCTGTAAACAATTCCGTATGTAGTAGAGTAAATACTTTTGTTTTGTTTTGGTAATGTAAGCTTGTGTATTTGTTCTGTGGTTCTTTGGCCTTGCTTGTTCCTAAGATCGCTCGTTCGTTTGTGTCTTAAGGCTTGCCGCCAATTTTGCAGCTTGGGTCAGCTACAAAGTCGTGACTATGTAAGTAGTGGATGAAACCGGAGTACCCGGCGAAGACCACCGCCTAAGTCACTGATAGCATCCCCACGTGCCCCGATTGGAATTTGAACCCAGGTAGTGATGATATACAGGTACAGCAAGCAACGTCTTAGACCACTTGACCATTGGGCAGGCCCCGACAGACAGTGATGCTTATTACTACTGTTAAATTTAATTAATGATAATAATATTAATAATTGGAATTTAATAATTATTATTATTATTGTTATTATCATTATTATTATTATTATTATTATTATTATTATTATTATTATTTATTATTATTATTATTATTAATCAATAATACACAGGGCATTTCATACCACATCGTGTAGAAAAGTTAAATTTGAGAGGTATTTGTTTGTCTCAAGATGTGTATTTGATTTTTCACAACGTTATTTCCGTTCACACATCGTTTAGTTTACACACATGGCACACGAGGGTGTTGTTTATTCTTTTGTTTTCTGCAGTTGACCCCTTGCGGCGTTTTCAGAAATTATCGTTAGTGGCGCCACCAGTGCCATGTTTGAGAACTAAATTGAACCCCCCCTTTCCAAATCCTAGACGCTGACGCTAGAGTTGTATTCTAGTAAGCCCGGTCTCGTTTCTAAGTCAGGAGAGTCTAGTTAACCCTCTTGCTGCTGCTGGCTAATTTTGCCAATAGAACATAATACAAAAGAACTGAAAAAGGACTGAAACCCTAGTACATGGGTACTCATCTGAGAGTACTCAGCGAGAGCTATCAATATCAAATGAATACCAACATGGCAGGGGTTTAAATGGTTAGCAAAATCTGAGTGTCCTCGTGCTCTGGACGAAAGTAACCTCTATCAGCATCAGAAGGGTTAATTATGCGCAATTAAAATCTGTGTAAAATCAGAGCTACGCAGACTGACATGTTTTCGTTGTCTGACTCGATTGTGTGCCAGACTTCCCACTCCAACAGAAAACCACGTGCACTATACACAAAAGCTGTTAAGCAAACCACCCGTAAGATCCGATTTCCAAGTTAAAAGAAAATCCCGGAAGAGAATAGAAATCCATCACAACTGTTCCCCGCCTGGCACATTTGGCCAAAAGTATATACGCATCATTAGTGGAGCATACACTCCCAGATGTAAACACTTTGTTTAACCCTAGAAACATATCATCTGCTTCTTTCATACTTTTAAAAATAACTTTTTTTTTAAAGAAGTATTTTTGTTTATTTTCATGGAGTCAACTATGACCGTCGTTTAATACATACTACCCTGAAATCATAATACGTTTTGATACATTTTAAGTTTCATCACATTATAAATGACATTTTTGCAGAAAGGATCAGGAAGTTAAACATTGGGCTATTTTCAAGAACAGAATTGATACGCTCTATCTCTGTCAGTCGTTTAGAAATTGATGACCATGGTTTTTCTATAACAGGGCATAAAAACAGCACGGTTCAATATATCCGGATTGGTTTTGCAAAAAGTATATATAGTGGTGAATTTTAAAGAACTTCCTACGGATGGTTCTTAAGAGTATGTACTTGAGGTTTATGGTTGTATTTGAGTGCGAATGGTATTTGTGCAGGCTTGTATGGGAACATATTATGAGAATACATTATGTATAATTTCTGTGAAGTTGTTAATTATATACACCTTTTCATAATTAATAGAAAAAGTAATAGTATCCCGATCGGATATAACCTCGTTTCTGATTTAACCCTCGTTTCTGATTTATATCCCGTTCGGGATATACATGAGGTATTATCAGGAAGGTACACTTTAACCGTTGACCATTTATAAAATACTCAACCAGTACAAAAAGCGGACATGCAATCTTGAGTTAACAACATTAACATTAACGAAAAATTTGCAGATTCTAATGGCAGAATCTGATTTTTGGAAGTACCTAAAGTATGAGGCTCTCCCACCAGTGCAGTCCAGCAGCGTGACTTAACAGCTTTTATAAACAAACCTGAGTTCACGCTCGCCAAAGGTCAAAGTCGGACAGGCTAGAAGGACCAACTCAGGAGCTACGAGGCTGCTGTTGTCACTGGTTGTGCCTCGAATGTATGTTTTTTCTGTGTTTTGTTGCTAATCGTAGCCACGTCTACAAAACTAAGAATGTATCCCGAACGGGAGAAATATCCCGATCGGGAGATTTCTCCCGATCGGTGTGATCTAACCGGACCTGATAATAGGTAATAATTTCTAGCAGCTGCATCAGGTCACTGGGTCTTTACGGAGATTCCACACGCTGTCACCAGGGTCGAGAACATGCATTATTCACCAAAACATATCTCAGATATTCCATCAGGTCTTATGCATTCCTGTTTCTCATCCAGCGATAACCACTCTGTCTATGGAATGCATACTAACCAGACCGGTGTTAATATGTGATGGGGTGGGGGATTTTGTTTGTACATGTACTGGGGCGAGCTGACATATTATGTATA
>OZ012696.1:34817259-34843753 GCA_963942565.1 Maea johnstoni
TATATATATATATATATATATATATATATATATATATATATATATATATATATATATATATATATATATATATATATATATATATATATACATATATATATATGTATATATATATGTATATATATATATATATATAAATATATATATATATATATATATACATATATATATATATATATATATATATATATATATATATATATTTATATATATATATATATATATATATATATATATATATATATATATATATATATATATATATATATATATATATATATATATATATATATATATATATATTGAAGAACTGGGGGGGGGGATTGGAACAAGAAATTTTCCCGGTGTGGTGTCGATGAATTCCTTACCGCTAATGACGGGGGTCCGTCACGTAACAAACAGGCGTTCCTCTGCACAACAATGATGGTGTCACGAAGTTTACCCGGTACGCGATCGCGTTTCCATGGCAAACTGTAACTAGGGATGGGCCATGAGTTGGCGCCACCTGGAGTGTGTTTATTTCAACTGCTCCATAGCGGTTTCATGCTTAGTAGCAATCATCAGAGGAGGGGGAGTGGAAAAAGATTGGTGATATGGGGTTTAGATCGAAAATTGTGGTGGAATATGTACTTCCAGCGGTTACTGGAAATTGAGAGACAGGAAATTTGGTTCGAAAATATAAAAAGGAAGGGATCAACAGAGTAGGTTTACCCTGTACATATTTAGATGTGCAGAGGGTCTATTAGACAAAAGCGCGTGTTTAGGAAAATAAAATTCACACTGATTGGAGTGGAATTGAGCATAACCGGCCTTGGATCAGTGGTATAAAACATTATTAGACTGGGGTTAACCGATCCATGGTCGATCACAGGATGTTTTTAATTACTTAAGGGCCCTATGACTAAATTAGTCAAAGACATTTAAACCCATTGGCGTAGTGGACCTGAGTCTGTGGATCCACAGTTGCTCAAGTTCTAATCTAAGGGCCAGAGACCTTGGTCTTGGACTGGAAAGTAGTCCAAGGCTTCAGAAGACCTAAGAACATTAGGGACATTCTTGTCAGGGCACTGGTCAAGAATCCCCTGGACGTTAATAACAGTCCACCCATCCACCACAACAACCGGTGTACCAGACAGAAATGTCGGTATTGCCCTAAACTGGATACATCCGGCAGGATATCCAGTCCAATTACAGGAAGAAGTTACAACACCATTCGGTGCTGCTCCTGTAAATCAAATAACATCATCTATTGCATTACTTGCAAACTTTGCCTCAAACAATATATCGGTCACACAAAACGCACCTTAGGTGAACGTATGTGTGAACACTTCAGATACATCACTCAACACAACAGAACACATAGCGTCGGCCGACACTACAATTCTGATGATCATGCAGGATTTACAAATATAACCCTGCATGTTCTGCAATTTGGAAGAAAGGACCCAGACTCTAAAGAATCTCTGGCCCTTAGATTAGAACTTGAGCAACTGTGGATCCACAGACTCAGGTCCACTACGCCAATGGGTTTAAATGTCTTTGACTAATTTAGTCATAGGGCCCTTAAGTAATTAAAAACATCCTGTGATCGACCATGGATCGGTTAACCCCAGTCTAATAATATATATATATATATATATATATATATATATATAAATATATATATATATATATATATATATATATATATATATATATATATATATATATATATATATATATATATATATATATATATATGTATATATGTATATATATATATATATATATATATATATATATATATGTATATATATATACATATATATATATATATATATACATATATATATATATATATATATATATATATATATATATATATATATATATATATATATATATATATATATATGTATATATATATGTATATACATATGTATATACATATATATATATATATATATATATATATATATATATATATATATATATATATATATATATATATATATATATATATATATATATATATATATGGTCCGTGGTACGCTTAATAATTCAAACTTTCAAATTTTCAAATATCTGTATTTTCAAACTTTCAAACTTCCATATATCCAAACTTCTGTACTTTCAAACGGGTTTGAATATATGATATTACAGCCGTATTTTCATACTTTCAAACTTCCAAAAGTCTTTACACATTTATACTATTGCATGTTTAGAAAAGCCGCAGAGTGGCACACTTAATAAATCAAATTTCCAAACCTTTCCTAGCGGTGCGCAAGTAGTTCTGTTACAATGTTATGTTGATATATTATACATTGTATAATATCAAAACAATATCAATTGTTACTTTTCAAAGGAAATTGCCAATTATAAGAAAAAAGGATAATTTTCGCAAAGCAGCAAGAATGGTGGAGCGACCCAATTGTCTAATCTATTATTAGAACGGCAGCTTCTAAAATGCGGAACTGGAATTATGTAAAACTCGTGTCGATATGATGGACCATTAGTGTGAAAGAGCAAATAAAGAACTTTAATTTCAAGACCTTCTTTTGGGGAGGGTAAATAGAACTTTATTTGTTCCCGACTAACCCATAGGCAGGATAAAAAACTTTATTTGTTCCCGACTTACCCGACCACTCTAGTGAATAGGTATCTATCAATATATATCATCTATCTAACCTGTCTGTCTGTATTTCTGTCTATCTATAAATCTATCTACTATCTAAATGACTGTGCGCGGGCGTGCATGCATGCGTGTGTGTGCGTTCATGAATTGGTTCATAAACTACGTTATGATGGAATCAATGAAGTATATAATCACATCTGCCTGTCTTTCCGTATTTCTCTATCTACCTATCTATATACGCACACATACGCACACACACACATACATACATTTATGTGTGTGTGTGTTTGGATGCTCTCACATTAGACGAAGAAAAGAATTTTATTTATCTAAGGCTCTCACACATAAAAAGATAGATAGATTGATAGATAGTATATATATATATACAGATAGACAGTAATACAGACAGACAGACAGAAAGGTAGATAGCTGATGTATATTGATCGATATTCATCCACTAGAATGGTCGGTTAAGTCGGGAACAAGTTCTATTTACCCTCCCAAAAAGACGGTCTTGAAAATAAATTGCATTGTTCCCTCCTTCACTCATGGTCCATCATATGGGCACGAGTTTTACATACATTCCGGTTCCGCATTTTAGAAGCTGCCGTATCTAATAATAGAATAGACAATTGGGTCGCTCCACTTTTCATGTTCATTAGCGTCAATGACAGTTTAAGCATAATCAATATCCATTATTGCAATATTTGAAGATATAGGAAATTAAGAAATGCGTATTTCATAGCCTTAATGAGAACAGCGTCTTGATAATAAATAATAACAATGACGAAATGCGGGTCGTGTTTGCAACTTAAGGCAGCTTCTATTAGCAGCCCGATCACCGTATATTTGAAAGTTTCACATTTTACATTATTAAACGTTCCATGTCAAACTTTCAAACTTCCAACACGTTTTGGAAGTTTGAAAGTTTGGATATTTGAAAGTATGGAACTTTGAAACTTTGAAACTTTGACCAAAGTTTCAAACTTCCAACACGTTTTGGAAGTTTGAAAATTTGGATATTTGAAAGTATGGAAGTTTGAAACTTTGAAACTTTAACCAAAGTTTCAAATTTCTAATACAGTTTCGAAGTTTGAAATATTGAAATTATACCCAAAATTCCAAATATCCAATACGATTTGAAACTATAGAAATTTGAATTATTAAGTGTACCACTGACCATATATATATGTACATATGTACATATATATATATATATATATATATATATATATATATATATATATATATATATATATATATATATATATATATATATATATATATATATGTATATATATATATATATATATATATATATATATATATATATATATATATATATATATACATATATATATATATATATATATATATATATGTATATATGTATATATGTTTATATGTATATATACTTATATGTTTATATATATGTATATATATATACATATTCATCTATATATGTATATCTATCTATTTATCTATCTATCTAGATATCTATCTAGCTGTCTATCTATCTAGATATCTATCTATCTAGATATCCATCTATCTATCTAGATATCAAGCTAGATATCTACTTAGATATCTATCTATATATCTAGATATCTATCTAAACATCTAGATATCTATCTAGATATCTATCTAGATATCTATCTAGATATCTATCTATCTATTTAGATATCTATCTAGATATCTACCTATCTATCTAGATATCTATCTATATATATATATATCTACCTAGATATCTAGATATCCCTATAGATATCTAGATAGATATCTAGATAGATATCCAGATATTTAGATAGATATCTAGATATCTCTATGGATCGATATCTATCTATCTATCTATATATATATATATATATATATATATATATATATATATATATATATATATATATATATATATATATATATAGATATCCAGATATTTAGATAGATATCTAGATATCTCTATGGATCGATATCTAGATATATAGATATACCTAGATAGATATCTATCTAGATATCTAGTTAGATAGATATCTAGATAGATAGATTTCTAGATAGATATTTAGATAGGTATCTAGATATATAGCTATCTAGGTAGATCGATATCTAGTTAGATATCTAGATAGAAAGATATCTAGATAGATATCTAGATATATATATATCTAGATAGATATCTAGATAGATATCTAGATATCTGGATATATAGGTAGATAGATATCTAGATAGTTATCTAAATAGAAAGATATCTAGATAGATATCTAGATAGTTATCTAGATATCTAGCTAGATATCTAGCTAGATATCTAGATATCTAGATAGATATCTAGATATCTAGATAGATATCTAGATAGATATCTAGATAAATATCTAGATAGATATCTACATATCTAGATAGATAGCTAGATATATAGATAGATATCTAGATAGATAGATATATAGGTAGATATCTAGATGGATCGAATATTGAATTATGAAGTGGTACATGATTTTAAGCTCGATTTTCGTTTTTCAAGACTGCAAACGAAAATTGAAAAACGAACATCGTCTTCGATTTTCGTTTTGAAAGTGCAAAACGAAAATCGAAAAACGAACATCGTCTTCGATTTTCGTTTTTCAAAACGGAAAACGAAAATTGAAAAACGAACATCGTCTTCGATTTTCGTTTTTCAACACAAAACACAAAACGAAAATCGAATTATGAAGCGTACCACTGACCCTATCCACATTATGGCTTCAAATGAGTCATTTTATCAGATCAGTGTCAGATCATGGCAAATGTAGTATCAAATTAAAGCTTTCAACCGTGAGAGTTCATTCCTGTGTATTTTGGGAAATTTCAGTGGTTGCCATGGCAACAGGAGCTAAAAAATAATCAAAAAACAGAGGAAAATGGTCTTTTTTGTAAGTTTGTGTGATACTTAAGTGCAATTTACCCCCAATCAACATACCTCAGGGCATCAGTATGGTTGTTAAAAACTTCCTTTCTCTTTTCTTGATCAATTCATGCCAATTTTATATGATTAGAATATTTTGGAGTCTGAAGTACATTCCTTTGAAAATGACGATACCGCAAATGTGGCGTCTATCCACAATATGGCTTCAAATGAGTCATTTTATCAGATCATGGCAAATGTGGTATCATATTAAAGCTCCCAACTGTAGGAGTTCATTCATGTGTATTTTGAAAATTTTCAGTGGTTGCCATGGCAACGGGAGCCAAAAATTAATCAAAAACAGGGGAAAATGGTCATTTTTGTAATTTTGTGTGATACTTAAGTGCGATTTACCCCCAATCAACATACCTCAGTGCATCATTAATTTGTTAAAAACTTCCTTCCTCTTTTCTTGATCAATTCATGCCAATTTGATATGATTAAGATATTTTGGGTCTGAAGTACAGTCCTTTGAAAATGACGATACCACAAATGTGGAGTCTATCCACAATATGGCTTCAAATGAGTCATCTATTCAGATCAGTGTCAGATCATGGTAAATGCAGTATTAAATTTAAGGTCTAAACCATGGGAGTTCATTCATGTGTTAAAAGTTAAAAAAACACACAGGAAAATGGTCATTTTTGTCATTTTCATAATACTAAAGTGCGATCTACCCCCAATCAACACATCTCAGGGTATCAAAATCTTCCTTGCTCTTTTCTTGATCAATTCATGGCAATTTTATATGATTAAAATATTTTGGGGTCTGGAGTACAGTCCTTTGAAAATGACGATCAAGTCTATCCACAATATGGCTTAAAATGATTTATTTTATCAGATCAGTGTCAGATCATGGCAAATGCAGTATCAAATTAAAGTTCTCAACCCGGGAGTTCATTAATGTGTATTTTGGAAATTTTCAGTAGTTGCCATGGCAACGGCAGTCACAATTAGTTAAAAACAACAACAAAATCAGCATTTCCCTGATATTTAAGTGTGATTTATCACAGGCCACCTGTGATTTATCACCTGTGGACATCAGTATGATTATTAAAAAAACTTCCTTGCTCTTGACCAATTCATGCCATTCTCTTTGTCTTAGGTCTAAATACAAATGACAACAATGCAAATGCAGTGTCTATCCACAACATGGCTTAAAGTTATATTGATTTTTCTATTCCCTCCTCTGAAAGGGAACTTCTCATTGTATTCCACTAGATACATGAAGTCTTCCCATGAAAATAAATATTTTGATTAATATCAGCATTTCAGTAGAAACAAACATAGGAACTTTACTGTTTTAAGGGTTTTCAAACTAAAACAAACTAAAATACTCTCATGGCCTTATGACCTGGTCCTAACTAACCTTTAAGTACTACTTACCACCCATGAAGTATACTGGTTAGGTAGTGCTTTTCTCCTGGTATTCTGGTTTCCTCCACCATTTGACACTGGCAAATCAGCCTCAAATGGCAGAAAAAGAATCGATGATTAAAAAATTCAAAATCATCTTTACATGTATCACTAAGCAGTGCCCATACATTTGACTATGAAGTCATTAAATAAATGCCAGTTATTTGAGTTGTGTTAGTGTCACTAGGAATGGTTAAGAGTTATACTTAAAACACACACACAAACATATATATATATATATATATATATATATATATATATATATATATATATATATATATATATATATATATACATATGCATATATATGTATATATATATATATATATATATAATATATATATATATATATATATATATATATATATATATATATATATATATATATATATATATATATATATATATATATATATATTTATTTATTTATATGTGTATACAGTGTAACCCCTCTAAAGTGATATCCTGTGACAAGCCACAACTGGTCAACTTAGAGGGACTCTTTATACTGTAAAAGTAATAGGAATAGGTTAGTATGGGACTGGTAGAGTGTGGTCACTTTAGAGGGGTGGTAAACTTAAAGGGGCGATCACTTCTACTTTGTGTATCTATCTATCTATCTATTTATTTATCTATCCATCTATAGATAGATAGATACATGCATACATACATTGATATAGATAAGTAGATGCAAAGCTATAGATAGAAAAATAGATAGATAGAAAGATAGGTATCTATTTATGGATATGCATGTATGTGCAGATAGATTGATGGATAGATATGTATTATTGAACCCTCCCACTACATTTTAAAACCAAAATAGATTTGTCATATTCTGAGAAATTGGGTGCTTCCCTTTCTCTTGTTAGAGACATTCTCCTTGGCCTGCTCTACACATCAGTAAGAGAGAGAGAAGAGGAGATCATGTGATCAGGTTGGGGTGACACACACAGTAAAGGGGCTAGCCCCCCCCCCCCCCAAAAAAAAAAAAAAAATAATAGCTGAGAACAATATGGCCCTTGGGACCTCTAACCACACAACCCATACTTTCTTAAGTGCTGGCTGGTGTGCCGCAGCGCAGCACAGTAAGTCATTAGTAAAATTACCATTAAAAGTACTACTTAGATAAGATCCAGCTAAAACTTATGGTAAGTAGGATCAGTGCATACAGCCATACTACTGCAGGATGAGTTCTCTTTATCATAGAAATATATTGATCTTAAAAAGGTTCAATTTTTACCTGCCACCAAATTAGATGAGGAAACTTTGATATATAAATGCTGCAGTTTCTCAGCCTTGCAATATGTGTACTTATATCACATGTCTTAGAGTGCATTGCTTAACCATTTCCCTTTAAATAGAAATGATCACTTAATTATCATATAAGTGCACATACAAGGCTTAGAAACTATAGCATTTGTTTATCCAAGTTTCCTCATTTAATTAAGCAGCAGGTAACAAATCCTGGAGTTTGAGTATTTTATTTTGAAAGCCCTTACAAACAATAAAGTTATTATATCTGTATTTACAATATATTAACCAAATATAGTAATTCACATGGGAAGACTATATGTATCTAGCAGAATACGATGAGATGTACCCTTTTAGAAGAGAGAGTAGATACTAGATCAAAATAACTGTAACTTTTTAGCCATATTGTGGATAGACACCACATTTGCATTGTTTTCATTTTTAAAGGGCGGTATTCAGACCTAAGGTATCTAAGGGAATTGATCAAGAGCAAGGAAGTTAAAATTAATAACCATACTGGTTCACATGTGTATGTACTTGAGGGAAATCACGCCTAAGTATAATAGAAATGCTGATTTTTTGCTGTTTTTGACTTATTCATGACTGCCGTTGCCATGGCAACCACTGCAAATTCCTAAAATACACATCAATGAACTCCCACGGTTGGGAGCTTTAATTTGATACCACATTTGCCATGATCTGACACTGATCTGATAAAATGACTCATTTTAAGCAGTTTTGTGGATAGACTCCACATTTGCGGTATCAGCATTTTCAAAGGACTGTACTTCAGACCAAAAATATTCTAGTCATATCAAATTGGCATGAATTGATCAAAGAAAGAGCAAGGATTTTTTTTAAAACCATAATGATGACCTGAGGTGTGTTGATTTGGGATAAATCGCACTTAAGTATACACAAAATTACAAAAATTACCATTTTTCCTCTGTTTTTGATCAATTTTTAGCTCCCGTTGCCATGGCAACCACTGAAAATTTTCAAAATACACATGAATGAACTCCTACAGTTGGGAGCTTTAATATGATACTACATTTCCCATGATCTGACACTGATCTGATAAAATGACTCATTTTAAGCCATATTGTGGATAGACTCCGCATTTGCAGTATTGTAATTTTCAAAGGACTGTACTTCATACCCAAAATATTTTAATCATATAAAATTGCCATGAATTGATCAAGAACATAGCAAGGTAGTTTTTGATAAACAAACTGATGCCCTTAGATATGTTGATTGGGGATAAATCGCACTTAAAAATCACACAAATTACAAAAATGAGCATTTTTTCTCTATTTTTGACTAATTCTTGGCTATAGTTGCCATGGCAACGATTAAAAGTACCAAAACTATACATGAATGAACTCCCACAATGGAGAGCTTCAATTTGATACCTCATTTGCCATGATCTGATACTTTTCTGAAAAAATGACACATGATGCAAATTAATATACAAAAAAGTGCCCAAATCACCCAAAAAGGGCGATTAGGACACTAAAAACCAATAATTCAGCTTGGTATCCGTCATTTTCAGATTCAGCACCCTCGAATTAGGCTAGAAACACTGGATACCGACTTTTAACACAAAATGCCTCAATAAGTCACTTTTTCTGGAATTTGCACCTGACTATATTCCCTCACAACCTTAACAGAATGATTAACTGTTTTTTGGTGTTTAAACTGTCTTTTTGAATTTTGAATATCTTCTTTGGTAGCACTGCCAAACCGAGACATTTTGAAAATATGCTGTGCTCCAAGCTGTTCTGCTTTGCAGACGATCTTTTGAATGAAAATTCACTCTATTATCGATCACTACTATAATCCATCAAAATTTCATCGAAAATATCCTGGCTTCAAAAAAAAATGAAGAGATTCATATAGAATCAACTAGTCCTGTTATGGAGCTGTACCTTTTTTCCTTGAGTTGGACCCAACAAGCAAATAAAACAGCAATAACCATCTTTGCCAGCTGCATATGTATCTGTTTATGCTAGCAGCAAAAACTTCATTCATTTAATAAACGGGTCTAATGAATAGGTGCACCGGTGCACCATACAGTATACTTAAATCTATCATTGAAGTCGCCATATCCATTGAAGAACTCTTATAACCACCTGATAAATGTTTCGGCAAGCTAATATCATAGTTATTTTAGTTTTAATGATAGTTAGTTGTCACCTGGCCCACCACAATTTGTATCCTGTTTTATGAATCAAAAGCGCCCAGCCACCATCGAACCATGGAATAGGGTAGATTATTGACTGGCAAAATTATTCACCTGATTGTGCTATTATTCCACCTTTCCTGAAAGATAGGGTGAATTATGAAATGACTCTTAATATATAGTGAGGTATAACAATACATGTTATCAACAAATCAGACAATTCAAATGATAAATAAAATAATGATCGAAAATATATTTACTTAAAGCATACCTTATACGCATCACGGAAATTAAGACAAGGTCTTATCCCCTACGAAGTTTCATGCTGACCGATAAAAAATTCATTTCATGCATGAAAATGAAATTTTCATGGGTGAAAATGAAATTTCCATGCATGGAAATGAACATTTTGCCCCAAATTCTTCGTGGTTAAAATTCCATGCATTAAGTTGTGTACAGCCCAACTACCAATGAAAATTCTGGGGCGAATTAATCCTGCCAGGGGCGAAATTTTCATTTTCATGCACGAAAATATCATTTTCATGCATGAAAATTTCATGCCACGATTTTGTCATGCTTGAAACTTTTTGTACGGGTCTTCACTCCTTTAAAATGTTATAGTTTTCTCGTCTTTGCCTGTGTATTAATTTAATGGTAGAGAGTAGACTATTTTTGAACATTAGATATATACTCTACTATGATTGAATTCTATCTTGATGAAATCACTCTATTATATACCATATGTCCTACATACTCCATAAGAATAAGTTCGTATACCAATGTGTGTATACGTAGTGTTATAAAAGGTATATCACATAACATAAATGATGAAATAGATTCAAACGCTAAACTTTTACAACGAATTAAAGATATACTATACGACATAGAAAAAAGAATCTGTTAGAAGAAATGTAACGTTACATTTCCATGTTCACTGCCTTTCTCTTCAAGGAAAAATCGTTAAGCATTTGAAAGCATGGTGTTAAAATATCCTTTATTCGCCAAACTGCTGTAAACGTCCTTCAAAGCCGTCAAAGTCATAGGCATAACAGGATACGTATTTGAATAAGCTTCATTAAGCAGCATACTGTGATGAAATTTACACCTACCAAGCCTTGTGACTAATGCACTGGTATAATGAATCAAGTATATTGATGTCCTTGTCCCTTGGACGCATTCATGTAACCGTCTCTATGTCTTTTATCTCGTTTTCAAGGTCTGTTTGGAGAGTTCAAGGTCTCTGAGTATAAGAAGTAGCAGCAGCAGTAGTAGTAGTAGTAGTAGTAGTAGTAGTAGTAGTGAGAGTAGTAGCAGCAGCAGTAGTAGTGTTAGTAGTAGTAGTAGTAGTAGTAGTAGTAGTAGTAGTAGTAGTAGTAGTAGTAGTATTGCTGGGTTTTTTTATATAAAAATTGTTTAACAAACCTTAGCGTTGACACTTAAAAATTATGTCAAGTTCCCTTCCATTCAAAATGTCTATAGTTTATCATTGATTCATTTTTGTTGGTAAATGTGTATTGTTCAGTATTTCTTTTGTCAATGTGTTGCATTTCAAAGATAATTTAGAATTGCTGAAATACTCATTTTGTTAAATATCAATATGCATTTGACTCTTGGTCCATCCTCATGAATGTGCACTGATCATTTTTTTTCTTTTTCACAGTGTTACATTTTAAGATTAAAGGGAATAATCGTGTGTTATTACTCATTATTGTTGATATATCAAAACAGACATGATTGTATAATAAATCGATCGAGTTGAAATATCAACTTAATTTTGATATTCGTTATTAATACGATATAAACATAAACATTTTGAATCATCGATGTATGTTTTGTCAAATTGTCAAACATTATTTTTATTGTTAAAATATCAATTCGGCAATTGATATTTGACGCTTTGCCTGTTGTATAGGTTTTATATAGTGGCTAGCCAGTCGTAAATAGTAGAGGACCGGAGTACCCTCGGAAACTACATGTGACTTCTACCCGGAAAAAGGTTTCCTGCATAAAAAATCGTTGCATGAAATTTTCATTTTCATGCATGGTGACTTTATATGTTCGCGCACGAAATTGAAGTTTTCCATGCATGAAAATGAAATTTCCATGCATGAAAATGATGATTTCGCCCCTGGCATGATTTTTCCCATCCAGAATTGTTCATGGGTAGTTGGAATGTATTCAACTTCGTGCATGGAATTTTTACCCATAAACATTTTTTGGGCAAAATCCTCATTTTCATACATGAAATTTTCATTTTCATGCGTGAAATTGAAATAATCTGTCATTTTAATGCCTGAACTCAACTTAATTTTTTCATGCATGAAACTTTTCGTACGGGTAAAAAATCACAAATCACTGGCAACTTTCCGAGTGTGAAAGACTGAGATCAGCTATTATTCCAACTCCTAAGCCCACTCGGTTGGTAGGGCAATAAGTAGAAGCAGTCATCTCATTCATCTGATTTCATATTTCTTATTTTATTTTTGTTAAGTTCTTACCTATTATCATCATGTTTGTTTATGTTATGTGAGAGATTTTGTGATGTGCGATTTTGTAAATGAATATACAGCAAATAAACGTACAATAATGCAATTTCCCTTTCCTCGCGTAGGGAAGCTTTAATATGTTAGTTTCTTGGAAAGATACAGTCATTCATTTTGTTAAATATGATTAAAACTCGTGTGAATAGTTCATTTCCTAAATCAATTAACTTTATACAAAACAGATTTCCTTCTCTCTCAATAAATCTCAAGACATGCGGCGTCTGGCAGTGACATGACTCCATGATACGATTATCACATATCACTATGAAATCAACTCACTCAGTTAGATACCATCTCATTAGTATTCTGTCATTTTCAATAACATCGTGTTGCTGACGAATGATATTTGTCATGTGCCGAATGAGAGACAGTTTCGTTTGCGTTCTCCGCAGCAAGTGTACGGAAATATCCGAAGAGACACTTCGGCACTTCTCGCGATTTGTATACCGATGCCTGGACGCTATCGGCTTTCGGGTGCGCAGCACGCTCACCGTAGGTGTTAACCAGAGTCAGTCTTAGCCACCACAGATGGCATTATACTACACAGAAAACGCTCCTACTCATATGTCGTAAATAACTGTTTTTTGACAGCGAGTTAATCTATAAAACAGAGCAGCCAAAATTAATTAACCCCAGCCATTGTCGTTACAGGTCAAAGCTAATTACGGCAGAGGTCATGACCTTCCATATTGTCAGATTAGAGGGTCGCTTTCGCAGTTCACTGTGGGGTCAAATGGGCCCAAACTGAGAAGTTGAGAGCATATATGGGCATATCTTTGTAAAGAATTTTCATATTCTCATCATTTTTGGCCAGATGATAGCCAATGGGGATACAAAAAACTAAATAAATCCAATTGACCATGATTGACCTTGGATGACCTTGAAATGGCATTAGAAAACATATTTTTCTCAGCATGTTCTTCTTTCAATCACATTTTCTGCCCAAAATTGTGTGAAAATGAAAAATCTGCTCTCATACGATGTTGAGCAAGGCACTATAGAATATATTTGCAAAGAAATTGGTACAAAAAGTACAAAAATGAAAATTTCTTGTGAAGGTCGAAATTAACATATTCATTTTCTCTTCTACTGCCAGAAATGTACGCCCTACCGAGATGACAATCACAAAGATTTCGAAAATAGGACATAACTTTGCGATGAAAGCAAATATTGGAGTGATCTTTTTTTAATGATATCTTCTCCCTGAGCCCAACCTGATAATGTGGTTTTGGTCTTCGTAGGGGAGCTGGTTTTTCCATAAGAAAAGCAAATATATATTTTCAAATCCTACTTCATAAGAAATGTCAAAAGTTGCTTTTTCGGAACAGATTTACTTGAAAATGTATACTAGAGTATGATGTCTATGATAATAAGGGGGAGTGATTTCCATTATTGTATTATTAGGGGGCAGTAACTTGGACCAAATATCAGATACGTTGAAAATACAGAGTTGAAGGTCATTTCAAGGTCATTAGAGGTCGTATCAATGTCATTTAATTTCCCTGCAAGATATGTGGTAGCCAAATTTCATAAAGATTTTGTCATGCACTCCAGAGATACAGGGCCACTTCTCAATTTGGGCCCATTTGGCCCCATTAAGACTGGTTAACGCTGATCTTGAAACTGCAGCATCATTGGCCATAATAATAACTACACCTTCCGCGCGCCGGCCTGTGTTGGCGCTCTGTTCACCCTCTACCATATTTTCCCATGCGCTCTATTGTGGCCAGGGCCACTATCCGCAATTACTTTCCACTCCTTTTATCACTTCTATAACCTAGCCTCGGATTTTCTCTGGTTCTCTGAATCATTTTCTTTTGAATACCGAAAACGGGAAACTGAGACCAAGGAGGGGTGGTCGAGATAATTGAAATTTAATGATTCATTCTTCCTACAAGCACAACTTAAAGATGCATATACCACAAACAAATTGCTTGGCACTAGGGTTACATAATAGAAGCGGATATCCAGCTTCGGGTATTTCTGCCATACTGTGCCAACGCGACTAAAAAAGACATGCGATCTGTCACGTGGTCTGTGGGAACAGGTGCGCGTGAAGAGGGGAGAGGCAACACACTGGGAAAATGATTGAAGAAAGTGGGGGCAAGCTGAAGGGGGTTGGTGGATTAAACCAGAAGTTTGTGTCAGCTCGCAGCCGAGGTGTCAATGTATAGCTAGATGCTTGACGCCTTCCACGTGTACTGTGGGATTGGATCCGTGCTCCCGCCACTCACCTTTTTGGGACACGGATCCTTATTTCACTGTCATTGAAAATTTCGGCGCAGCAACCATGTGATGACTTATAAGGTTTAGATCTAACTAGAATTTCTATATATATGATGATGTAATGATCTAACTGTTTTAGATTGAAATATAATTCCTTCATATTTCAGGATCTGAATACTTTGCTCGAAAATACACTATATGTGATTGTTACTGTTGATAATCAAGACCCTACTTACCATTGTGATAGTGCACTTATCTTGTTACCCTGTGCCAGGTTGTTCATGTTTGACGATCTTATCATATTTTGGTCAACCATAGTCAAGTGACATATCAAAATAAACCGTGATTCGAGCATGTATATATATATATATATATATATATATATATATATATATATATATATATATATATATATATATATATATATATATATATATACAAGTGATGTCATACTGCTACATGCAGGCTGGGGACCATTCAGAACTGAACACACCAACACATTCTCTCATTAGTAAATGACTTACAAAGAGGATAGTGATGTATCAGACTCAACAAACGGAGGCCAATGTGTCTCAGTGTATACCTATATAGTGTACCGGTAAGTTATATTTGATAGAGGTATAGCAGGTTCTGTGTGGCAAAAGCAATAAGGGAAAATAGACCTGTAGTAAAGGGGTTATAGATGAACTTTAGGGCTCAAGAAATTCTACCAGCTTACAAAATAGCCTGAAATTTAGTATTCTTACAATGTCCTGACACTGTATTCTTGCTATGAAAGGAAGTTTACAATTAGTTAGCTGTGTGTGTATTGCCAGTGTGTCAGCTGCCCGGGAATTGACTGCAATACACATTAATCTCAAAGGAATTGCGTCTGCTCTAGATAGTCCCATGCTTTACCCAGGAGGTTAACTGCAATAAACATCCTCTTGGCACAATTATTTCAAATTGCAGTCAGTCTAGTTACTGTTAGGAAAACACAAGTATATGAAGTACATTATAATGTGACAATGTTTTAGTTCCTATTCATAATAGCTATTAACCTCATTACTCATTTGCCACAAGTAAAGGATTTTATGCATTTAACAGAGACAACGGTGGGGACAACATCTATATGTGTGCCTCATTCTTAGTGGATTTATAGGAAGTTATGGAAAACCTACCCGGTATTCAACCATACGCATTCGGGCCAATATATTCTGAAAATGAAGATATGTCAGACTGAGGACAGTGACCTGGAGTGAAATTCTGGTTCTGAACTTGTAGGAAATACAGACTAGCGTGCATGTGAAGTATGTGTGTCTCTATATGAGAAGGAATTCATCTGTTGCCATGAATGGGATATTCCGGCTAGAGGAAAAACCATAGGTTAAAGATGTTGACAGTGTAACGGAACACATAAACTTTGAAGTTACCTGCCTGAATCCGTCAGTACTGGCAACCTCCTATGTTGCATTAATGTGATTCAAAGGTGTTGGAGGTAGAGACCCAGCTATTCTCAACATCAAGTAGTTTTTTTTCTCAATAATGAATACAACTCTGCAAGTTTTTAATGGAGTACCAGCTGTGTAAAACGTTTTCTTATTATTGCTAAAGGAGTATACATTCAAGGGCTGTCCCATTTTAAAAAACGGAAGAGGGAGGGTACCAAATAAAGCTTTCAGCACCAAAATTCCTTCCACCCTGGATATCAAATAAATGATGTATTTTTTCTCTTTTTTGGAAAACAGTGGCCATTTACTGTGTCACACAAACACATAAAATTATATCAGTGGTTTATTCAACTTATTTTATAAAATGCTAATGCTAATCTACTTCTAAACTAATGCCTACAATTTACAGAGAAATACAGCAAATATAACACATTTTGAATTCTGTTATTGTATGACAGAAAACTTATTATTAGTGTATTCTTCCGATTACGCATACACCCCCTTTTTCTTAAATATATTGGAAGGGGGAAGTCAGTGTACATAATTTTCTGGCATTCAGAACTTCCCCCACTTAATCTAAATGTTCCTTACCTTTAAATATGGGACTGTCACAGACCATATATTGATCATATGTTTGCCGGTTCACACCGTATATTGATCATGTTTTCACTGGTATTTGCGCTTATTTGGAGAATCATGGTTGCATCCAAAAGCTTGACAATTCACAATCTTTGCACTCAAGTTTTGAGCTGTCCACAGTCTCAGGGTTCCACTTTCTAAGGGGCATAAGCCCCTAGATTTTGCTATGGGCACCTAGAATTTTCAAACTTGGTGCCCAAAATAGTATGTATAATAACCAGGAATCCTATCATTGGCCAATCATCTTTTGTAAAAAGACCTTTTCGGGCCCCTAGCCTGAAATCTAAGTGTTAGACCCTGGCCACTAGAGCTAGCCCCTGAGCTCCCTCACTTGGCTGTGGTGTTACAGAATGTCACAGCATGACATCACACGCATCTAATTAACATCACTAATTAGGTTCCCTCTGACCAAACACGCAGCCCCCTTAAAGTTACCTTTAAATGGTATTATCTCAGTTTATTTGCAGAGTACAATTGTAATCAAGGTGTCCTATGGAAGGTGAGATTGAGCTCTACAACATCATTTTTAATTTTGAAGGTGGAGTAACACTTTAAGTATTGCAATACAATAACATCTGTGCCTAGTAGAAACATGTTAGATAGTTGTATGAACACAAAAATAAACTTAATTAGAAAATATACAGTAGTCATCTAATCCTTGTCATAACTGGTTTGCGAATATAAGGCCACTTTTATTTTGTTTTAGGAAGATTTTTTCCGGAAATCAATGCAAGAGGGAGCTAAAAAAAGAAGAAGAAAAGTAAAAAATGAAAAGCCGGTTATACAAGCTAAGCCATATTTTTTTATTGTCAGAAACCCTTGTATACATTCTGCAAGATATGAATACAGGTATTTTTTCATATGATTGGATGGTTTTCACCAGCAATCTAAGTCTACCATGTGTTAAAACATTTGAAAACCTCCAGACTCGGTCAAGAAAGTGTACTTTTAAATGCAAGGGTCCATCTTACAGGTCCATTTTAGATGGGAGGCCCTTTAAAGGCCTATCCTGATAAAAAAAAAAAGGGGCCTCTCCACTGCAGTATCACATTCTGTGGTCACCGCACCTACATCAACAATCGGCTCCGCAATTTCAGTTCCGGTAACTAAAAAGCGCAGGCACCGCAAAGAGCGTTGGTACCGCAAAGAGCGTGGGTACCGCAAAGAGCGCAGGTGCCTCGAAGAGCGCAGGTGCCTCAAAGAGCGTGGGTGCCTCAAAAAGTGTGGGTGCCTCAAAGAGGACGTGTGCCTCAAAGAGTGCAGGCACCGCATAGAGTGTGTGTGCCGCAAAGAGCGCGGGTGCTTCAAAGAGCACCGGTGCCTCAAAAAGCGTGGGCACCGCATAGAGTGTGCGTGCCTCAAAGAGGGCGGGCACCGCATAGAGCATGTGAGCCTCTAAGAGCGCGGGTACCGCGAAGGGTGCAGGTGCCTCTCAGAGCGTTTGCCTCAAAGGGCGTGGGCGCCGCAAAGAGCACTAGTACCTGAAAAAATGTGGATACCGGAAAGAGCGCAGGTGCCTAAAAGAGCGCAGGTTTCTTAAAGAGTGCGGATACCACAAAGAGCGCCGGTATCGCACAGGTTGCTGTCACTGCAACCACCTCGACCAGGTCTGCGCTGGCTGCAAGTCCGGGTAGCAAAGGGCGCCGGCGCAGGTACCGTAAAGAGTACGGGTACCAAAAAGAGTGCGGGTACCGGAAAGAGTGCGGGTGCCGGAAAGAGCGCGGGTGCCTACAAGAGCGCAGGTGCCTCAAAGAGTGCGGATACCGCAAAGAGCGTAGGTACCTTAAAGAGCATGAGTGCAGCAAAGAGTGAAGGTACCTTAAAGAGCACGGGTGCCCCAAAGGGTGCCGGTACCGCAAAGAGTGCCGGTTCCGCAGGGAGTGCGGTACTGCACAGGTTGCTGTCACTGCAACTACTTCGACCAGTCTGTGCTGGCTGCAAGTCCAGGTAGCACTTGTACAAACAAGAAGGGCAGTAAATTTGCCCGCACTATTAGAAAGAAAAGGGGGAGGTTGCTGACTCCCTGAGATGTCAGTCTACTAGCTTGCCATCAGTAGCGTAGGGGGAGGACCTCACCCAAAGTAGACACCATAGGGATTGGCACAGTCTCTAAAAGGAATCACCCAGAGCTAGACTGCTTCCCCTTCACCATCCCCCTCCCCACTCCTGATTAGAGGGCTGAGTCCTGCTAGGTGTAGGGCTGCACTCACCACTCACAAACTTCAGTGGCTTGAGCACTGGGTGGTCAACTCGTGAGCTCGTCTATGTTGGAAACACAAACGTAACGCCTTACACACCTTCTTATAACTTCTTATCGCTATCATGTCTTGTTTACAATCGGTTAAGAATTTAGACGTAAGGGGAACGTTCATTTATTTTTAACTTCACATACTGCTGTTTTTAATTCGCTCGTTCAGTGTTTCTGCGAATAAGTATATGTAGTAGTTGCACTTGAGAAACGAATGCCCTCTGGCAGATACCAGACAACTTTAAAACATACATTACCAGGATAATGACATACGCGCAGTACAGACATTTATTTCCTGCACCAGTCGACCGGACGTCTGCCAGTGCCTGGTTGTACAAACACCCATGCTATAACATGTGGAAACATTAAGCCAAGCATATCAATGGCACACGTTAACTTGCGCATTAAAGCTACGTTCAGTTGTTAGGTCATCCATATATCCATGCCTAAGAAACTGGTTCGCCATCGGGCATGCGGTCATGAATACTGTCCGGGCTGTCCAGACATTTAGAGCAGGAATTAAAGGCTTACACTGTGGAACCTTACGTTGTGATGCTCAAGATCCTTCACCATTTACTCTCACAACACACACATGATGGGTTTGAATGGTACATCATTAGCGAATATATTCAAATCGTGATGACATGGACAAAAAACACACACCAGAATGCAATTAGCAGTATATACCTTTAAAATGGGTTAATGATTATTTCCCCGCACGTGTATTATGCGAGTAGTGTTTATTTCTGTCCAAGGAAAGGTACTGGGTGCACTCTAAGACAATATGAACCTTGCCTTGGTCTTGTCAGGAGTTTTATTCTGCATTCTAGATGGCTGATGGGATTAATTTCTGAATGTAGGGACATTTTGAGATTGATAATATTTAAAAGCCTACACCCCCATGACAACACTATGCATGTTCCTCAGTGTTAAACCCAAAGATTTTACACCCTGCTGTGAGGGTATATTTTGATGCATAATGGTATCATAATACGATAATCGAAGTACCTCAAGCGAACGCGAAAGGACCGAAGGTTAGTTAATACGACAGTGCAAATAAAAGATACCTTATAGGCGTCAAAAGAAGGAGAAAATTTGAGTTCTCTAACCTAACCCTTGATATAAACTTCTTGATACACAGCAAAAAGTTTTAAATATTTTTTTTCGCAGTAACCGGTAAATTTCAAAATCAACCAAACCGTCGATGAGGAACAAGTGACTGAAAAGCTATAGCAGTAAAATGACCCTTACACAGCAACGATGGCTTTGACTGAGACTAATGCACTAAAATGGTTTGTGAGACCAAAGCGGGTTTTTCAATTTCCTGCCGAACAGATGTTTTATAGTCGTCCCTCAACGGTATAGTAATGACTATTACTATGACTATGAATTCATCGGCACACGAGGATTATTAAATGTCACACACTATCATCAAAAAGTGGTGCTTTTATTTTAGGTGAAAGAAGGAAAAGAGGGAGAGTAAGGACAGAGCCTTCAGATCCAAAGAGGACCAAGGGATCTTTTAGATGCATGGTATCCATAGCCAGATCCACACATCCCCCTTATTTTATCAGGCGAGCAGGGTGCCACACCAGCTTAGGGTTCCCCGGAAGGTGCCAACTCCAATTGTACATCATTGAGCAAGCCAATATGATGTGCCCCTTGCGGGGTATTCAACGTCATAGTAATTCATCAAACAAATGGCTCATGGCTCTTCATCCCCAGGATGTCCGCATTGTTGAACCTCAATGCCGTTTAACATGTTTGAAAGTGCTAAAGGTCCATCATTCAATCTGCTGACAAAAACAATAGTCAATATGGCCACCCCCAAATTTGATTTTGCATGTTGTAACTGATTTGAAATATGGGAATTCATATAAAGCTTCTTTGTCAATAACATACTTAGTTGTATCTCTAATGGAACCCCTTGTTTAACTTTTTAGTTTTCTGCAGTTGACCCCTGGCGGTGTTTTCAGAAATCATTTGTGGCGCCACCAGTGTCACTGTTCGGAACTAAATTGAACCCCCCCTTCTCGAATCCTGAATCACAGGCTGTGGTATAATCAGACTCCACGGTACATCATTAGCGAATATATTCAAATCGTGATGATATAGACAAACATACACTACAATACAATTAGCAGTCTATAACTTTGAAATGGGTTAATGATTATTTTCTCGCAGGTGTTTATTTCTGTTCAAGGAAAGGCACCGGGTGCACTCTAAGACAACAAGGTCCTTGTTTTGTTCTTGCCAGGAGTCTTATCCTGCATTCTAGATTGCTGATGTGATCAGTTTGCGAATGTAGGGCTGGGGAAATTTGAATTTTGCTTTTTCTGGCACATATATGCCATATTTGTGCTAATTAGTGACTAGCCGGTTGTAACAGTGAAGGAAACCGGAGTACCTGGCGAAAACCACTGCCTAACCCCAAGTCACTGGGGAAATGTTGTAAGTCAATATTTTCGCAGTACCCGGTAAATTCTAAAATCAACCAAACCGTCGATGAGTTGGAATTTGGAATTTCGTCACATTTGTGCCATATTGTGGGTAATTCGTGACTAGCCAGTTGTAAGTAGTGGAGGACACCGGAGTACCAACCGAAAACCACCGCCTAACCCCAAGTCACTGGCAACTTTCTCACATGCCCAGTCCGGAATTCGAACACCGTCGATTTTGAACGAGCGACTGAACAGATATAGTAGTAAAAACTTGATGTACTAATACGGTTTGTGTGATACTGCCGTGCAGATAGTTTTGTAGTCGTCTCTCATGACGTCATAGAGATTCATCAAAGAAACATGCCTCAAGCTATGATATAATCACTCTCCACGGGCATATGTCAAAGCAGTATAACAATAAGGCAAGAGATGCGGTATTTATTTTAAAAAATATTTTTTTAAATTTGAATTTTTTTTAAATAAAAAAAAATGATGATAAATTCGTTATCCACCTTGTAAAAAAGGGATACGGCCTGGTATCGGCTACCGGCCTCGTGCGATACGGCTGGCTTCTCGCAGATACCAGGCCGTATCCCTTTGTTACAAGGAGGATAACTAATATTGTCAAGATGGAAAAATGTCATTCAGAACACTGCTGTTGACCATATATATACATATATATATATATATATATATATATATATATATATATATATATATATATATATATATATATATATATATATATATATATATATATATATATATATCATATTCCTCCCTTATTGTCATATCCCTCTTTACCGCACTGAGATGGTCGCTAGGTGTTTGGAATCCGACACGTTCATTGGCAGGTGAGTGAGTGCAATGGACTTATTTTCTGCTGTGCCCTGGAACTTAAACCATACCTCAAATACAAATAAGACATCAAGGACGTCTTTGATGTTAATTGGGAGATTAGGGATTTGAGTTAAGCCTCGGCGACGCCTCGTGCCATATTCAGCTCAGTAAAGCCTTTAAAGGGTTTCGCTTACATTTGTTTATCGATTCCTACCTCGAACATGTGTGTTCATATGTTGACACGTACACGAGAGAGAGAGAGAGAGAGAGAGAGAGAGAGAGAGAGAGAGAGAGAGGGGGGGGGGGTACATGCAGGTATATGACCTTCTATACATCAAAAGATTTTCACCTTCAAAAATTCTTCGCGCTAACATCATTCGATCCATAGTTCATGTTTTGCCAAATATGAACATTCGAAAGTTCGAATGGTATGGATACTTATCGATTAGACCAATGCCATACCATTCATTATTACCTGCTCTGCTGTAATTCTCTATACTGATTGGTCAATAGGTGTTAGACCTGGAGCCGTTCACACTTTGTAGATTCAATATCGAACGGCAGATTCAATTACCGCTTGAACCGCCATTTTAATTGATATTACCACTTTTCCAGCAAACTGACCCTCTAGAGGTCAATAGCCGGGTTCTGACCTCCAAAATTATTTAAAAATGTTATGAGATGTATTCGTTCTTTTTTATTAGCATGACCTCGGGTGGATTAATCTTTCTAATTTCTTTTAGGCAAAAGTCTATCGCCTAAATCTAAAGCATGACTCTTTTACACGTTTTGAGATGGGTTTGAACCCGGCAGCCGGGCAGTCCCGAGAGGCAACTACAAGTAGGTACGCAATACCCTAAACCACTCGGCTACGAGAGCAGTCCCTACTAAGCGTATGATTGACTCGGAATGCAATGCTCACAATAGCCATACACAACCTGACATCTCTGTGGAATCCTTCAGGCAAAGCTATATTAAGGAATAATATAGCAGGAGAAAGATGGAGAAAAATAAAGTTCATCATAACAATACCAACAATTCTCCCTGAAACATATTGTTAGATTATTCTTAATGTGCACGTTATCTCCAAAAGCATAAAAGATCTTGACGACATTCTCAAAAGTGTGTGTTTAAATGGGTTAATAAATGGAGAAGATAGGCGGGAGCCGATGACGAATCCTAACAAATTGCCCGATCAGCCAGCTCCATATCTCCGTGCTCTGGGGCTGCCTCGGGCAGCGGTGTTTACACCTTTATCTGCCCGTGGGGATAAGGCTGATGTATAGGTGCTTTACCCGCCGGCACGCACGTACGGCCAGCAGCGTGAGCGGGGTAAGAAACCAGCGCTAAAGATACGGCGGCACAGTCAATTATTTAAGCGGTGTGTCGTCAGTTTCATCGATTGTGCGGGTGGGGCGACCTCCCTAGCCGAGTGGTTTAAAGTACAGTGCTGACATTTAATTCCTGCACTAAATACTTGGGCAGCCCGGGCATAAAACACGACCGCACGCCCGATTGCTGTACAGTTTTCTGGGCATGGATGCATGGATGAGTCCACAACGGAACGTCCTTTGATTAGCAAGCTACGTGGGTCATTGATGTGCTTGGCTCATCTTTTTGGCTTGGGTGTCTGTATTACTGTCGCAAAACGTCGTGAAAAAGTCATGAAAATGTCGTGAAAATATACCTTTGTACTATATCATTTTCACGACTTTTTCATCAGACATGGTGAAAATGGGTCATGAAAACATGTTGTGAAAAGCCCGTAAAAAGTCTGTGAAAATGTTGTGAGAGTTTCCGATTACTGAATTTGTCGTGAAAATATGTTGGTCGTGAAATATGTTGTGAAACTGTCTTGAAACTGTCGTGAAAATATATTTAGCTCCTTGATGAAAAAGTCATGAAGAATTATTCATTTTTCACAACGTCGTGAAAATAGCAATGAAAATGTCGTGAAACTGTCGTGAAACTTGTGAATCTGTCATGAAAAACTACTGGCGTTAAACGTGAAAAAGTCGTGAAAATGTTGTGAAAACGTATATATGTACTATATCATTTCACGACTTTTTTCATCACACGTCGTGAAAATGTGCCATGAAAATGTCTTGAAAAAGTCGTGAAAATGTTGTGAACTTCCATTGCTTTGAAAAAGTTGTCACAATTGTATACAAAAATAGGTAAATATCTTCAATTAACACCTGTAATCAACCTAAAGATGTACTATTTTGTTGCACGTCACTGTCTGCAATTCATTCTATATTCCATAAGGTTTCTGTTGATATACAACCAGGCACTGGCAGACGTCCAGTCGACTGGTGCAGGAATTAGATGTCTGTACTGTATAGGAGAAAATGGATCGCGAATCGAATACAACATTCCGACGGCTATTTTGATTACCTTTTGAGCCTTAAGATTTGTTTGACCTTTTGAATTGAATTGATTATCTGTATCGCATCTATCTACATAGAAAAGTTCGCTTTTTCTTGGACAGGAAAAGTCGTCGAGAAAAATACATCTACGAATTTTCGAACTAGTGTTGGGGTTAAAAAGTGCCCAGCCCAGAGAGAGAGAGAGAGAGAGAGAGAGAGAGAGAGAGAGAGAGAGAGCAGGAGAGAGAGAGAGAGAGAGAAGAGAGAGAGAGAGAGAGAGAGAGAGAGAGAGAGAGAGAGAGAGAGAGAGAGAGAGAGAGAATAGTGAGAGAGAGAGAGGGGGCGGGTGCGTTCTTGGCTGAGTCTTGGAACGGGGCCCTGAACTCTTTGACCTCTGTGGCTGCGGAGGAGCAGCATATGTCACGTGACCAGCAGCGCTGTTTTTGATCACGTCACTCATCTGGCGCCCATCAAAGGGTCCAACCGGGCGCACTTCTTTGCACCGGAGCATTCAATTTCGTGCTAATCATTCTTATTTTACTAATCAGTGACTTCCCGGGGCATCAAAGTGAAGCTATCTGCTCCGCACAGGTGTGGCCTCCTCCAAGTCAGGGTTGGCTGGGAAAGGTGCGCTTCTTCTAGACAGGTGAGACAGCTGTGACTGATAACGGACTGGTGATACCCACACTCTAGAACCCCGTGACGTGTCACATGAAACAACCCACAGCCCTTGATATCCGGGAAAGAGACAAACAAAATAGTATCAAAGCTGTATATGATTTCTTGCGGATGAAAATATCCCAGTGATTGTCTGTTTATGTCAAACTGGCATTGCAAAGTTCGGTGCCTCGAAACTAACAAGACGAGCAGCAGCAATAGTCCAAATGGTATGCCGTCATGTGCGTAATGTCTGTCTTCAAGATTTTCTGTAGTAGTAGTAGCAGTAGTAGTAGTAGTAGTAGTAGTAGTAGTAATTGTAGTAGTAGTAGTAGTAGTAGTAGTAGTAGTAGTAATTGTAGTAGTAGTAGTAGAAGTAGTAGTATTGTAGTAGTAGTAGTAGTAGTAGTAGTGGTACTGAATCACCAAGATAAAGAGTGCAAGGTCGACGGATGGTCAAGTTAGTTTACATTTATCTTATCAGGGAGACAGAGGGCTCTGACCGAGTTGACCCCTATTTGAGATAGGCGGATCAAATGGTGCCATCTATAAGTCATTGGCAGCATTTCTACCTGGCTGGAAGACTCGTTGAGGAACTTATTGAATGCGAGAAATCCCACGCTCAAAATCTAGAACAGCGTGCACCATTTTTGCTAACATAATAAAGGACAATTCTGACATGAATAAAACATTGGCCCAAATAGTGCCTTAGGGT